>CM076579.1:596828494-597037769 GCA_034641835.2 Pinus albicaulis | reverse complement strand
TATGGGTGAAAATGTGAAGCTGGGTTACACTTTTGCCCTTTTTTGAGAAAAAAAATTCATTTTTTTCGGTTCTTCAACTTTCTGCAAACTATAACAATTTTTCTGTGTAGAATTTCATTTTGCGATAAAAATAAAAGTTGTGAGAAATTTTGTTAGCTTTATATTACTTATTTTTTGAAATTTTTTTATGCAGATTTGATATGTCAACTTAGCGTTTCTTTGAGTGTGTGTTTCTTAACAATCAAAGAATTCATAAGAAGTCATGTTATGTGGCAACGTTGTATTCATTGAAAATTTGTGTTTTTGAAAAAACAAAATGTGTTACAACAATCTAGACAGAGTCTACCTTGGTTTCGTCATATTTACAAAGCCAATGGATGCATATCATAATTACTAGAATTTTTTGAACTGGTCCAATACGAAAAACTGCGTATTTTTGATATGTTTCGCGTGGCAACAAATTTCTTAACATATAAGTTATAAAATAAAAATCTAAAAGCTACCCATTAGAGTCAACGGACCAATGTAATGCCCCATAATTTTTTCAATTTTTTTACAATGTATTTTGGGAGATACAAAATTTTGATTTCACTGAATCACAATGACCCTCAGAAATTGTTTGCACCCATTTTATTAGAAAAATAATTAAAATTAGTAAACGTTTATGAAATTCCATAAAAGTTATATTTCCTGAAAGTAGATTCAATTTTGAAAATGCTTGTCTCTGCTCCGACAGTTAATTAACAACCTTTCATGGAGTTTAATCAGTCCAAAGTTGCAGAAACGGATTCAAATCCTGGTTTTTGCGTAACTGGTGACGCATTAGTTCGGCCGAACTTTTTTTGCTCCGAAGGCCCGTTAAGTCTAACGACTTAATAGTTTGGCCGAACTCTAAATCAAAGTTAGAGCCGAATTCTAAATCAAAGTTGAACAAACTATTAATCAATGTTCGGCTGAAATTTTATCTAATTTTGTAGAAATTTTCTATTTCCCACCCCGGTTTTCAGTTTCACCTTATTTCTCCAAAATAGTTAAATGCCCTTTCCCATATCCATACATTCAACAACTGGAAAAATAAATTTTGCTGAAAACACAAATTCTGGAAATATTACAGAATGCTGGAAAATGCAGAAATAAATATCAGCACACATAAAACAGTCATTCACACATTTTGACACATATATTTTTGGTCAACATGACCCTGGAAAAACCCCCTACAACTCTTGGGGAAAACCAATTCGAAAGCTCCTTATTTCTGGAAAATGCTTTTTACAGTGAGAGAAATATTCAGCAAAAAATCAGCAAACAGACTTTACAACTTATCTCGTTTTCCGTGCTTAACCACCGCCTCGGAAAATGTGCAAACAGCAAAAACAGAACAGCAATAAATGTTGTACGTCCTCGATTTTCGTGCCCAGAAATCTGCAATAAATGCAGCTGTACGGCCTCCTCAAAATCTGTGCAAACAGCAATAAATGCTGCTGTCCAAAATCTCGATTTTTGTGCCAAAAACACAGCAAAACTTTGTTGTACGGAATCAGCCTCGATTTCCGTGCAAGAGGACAGCCACTTGCTGTACGGCCTGCCTCGAAATTCGTGCCAACTAAACCAGCCTTCTGCTGCCTCGATTTCTGTGCCAAACTTGCTGTACGGCCTCCCTTTCTAGAAAATCGTGCCCAGAAAATCTGCCTTTCACTGTGCTAACTCAGCTGTACGGTCTTGCTGAAATGCTGCCTTGGAATGTGTGCCAAGCTGCTGCCTCCTTCTCCTCACTGCCCAGAAATCTCCCTTGCTCTCTTGCTCTCCTTCTCTCAATCTGCTCATGAAAGAATGAATGACCTTTTCCTCCTTTAACCTAACCCTAAGTGACTTTTGGGGAATCCCTAAATCCAATGGCTGAAATAGATTGAGATCTAGGGCTGAGATTAAATGCTCATTTAAATCTCACTTTCTATTTTATAATTCACCCCACTTTAATAAAGACCCACTTAGTCATTTATTTCCAAAGTCACTTTTCCTTTCTAATTTTACATTGACTTTATTAAAGTCACTTTAAAATTAGAATTTAGTAACTTTATCACATAAAGTCACTTTTAAATTAGATTTGACTTTATAAAAATTATAAAGTCACTTTAGGAGAAAAATTAAATTCTTTTGGACACTTTTCCCTAGGCCAAAGATCAAAGCCTTAGGGAACCACCTGTCCTCCGGTACCAAATTTCAACACTCCCTCTTACCGAGGAAGGTGTTTCTCACCACACCCATCTTGTCTCTGAAGTAGACATGCTTGCCCCGTGGTAAGGCTTTGGTAAGAATATCTGCAACCTGCTCATCAGTGGGAATATACTCAAGCTTCACAGCTCCTTTCTGAACATAGTCTCTAATGAAATGATATTTGATCCCAATATGCTTTGACCTGTCATGAAATACTGGATTCTCCGTGAGTTTAATGCAACTCTGATTATCACAGTAAATCACTGAAGGTCTCAACGGCTGACCAAATAAGCCAAACAACATCTTGCGAAGCCGGATGGCCTCACAACTAGCTAGACTGGCCGCCATATACTCTGCTTCCGCTGAACTCAATGCTACTGACTGCTGCTTTCGGCTGAACCATGACACCACTGCCAAACCCAACCCAAAGCAGCACCCTGAAGTGCTCTTCCTATCAGAAGCACAACCTGCCCAATCAGAATCAGTGTAACCTGCCAATCTCACTCCATCCCCCTGCCTGTAGTCCAGACCATAATCCACTGTCCCCTGCAAGTACCGCAAAATGTGTTTTGCAGCCACCAAGTGAACCTTCCTAGGCTCACACATAAACTGACTCATCGTGTTGACTGCAAAACAAATATCTGGTCTAGTGTTGACCAAATACATCAAGGAACCAATCAGCTGTCTTTACAATGTGGGATCCACCAACTCGGAATCCGAAGCATGAAGCTTCTTCCAGTTGGTGATCATCGGTGTCGACATGGGTCTACAATCCTCCATGTGGAATCTGCCAAGGATGTCCACAATATACTTCCCTTGTCCCAGGAAGAAATGCCCCTCCTCTTGCCACACCTCCAAACCCAAAAAGTAATGCATCAAGCCGATGTCCTTCATCTCAAACTCCGCCGCAAGATCTCTCTTGCAGTGCTCTATGAGTCTCTCTGCACTTGTAATGACTAAGTCATCCACATACAACACCAGAATGAGAGGCTCCTCACCTATCACAATATAGTAAAGGTTCGGATCTGCCTCACTCTTTTTGAAACCCATCCCCGATCCCCTGGCACATAAAGAACATCTGACACCTTCAAGGGAGGTTTAGACTCCCTCTGAAATGTCAGTGTTCCCACACCGACTGCTCTAACAACTCTGTCATCACTGAGTACTACCTCTATATCAGTGCCACTCTCTGAAAGCTCTGAGAAGTACTCACGGACTCCTGTCATGTGACGTGAAGCCCCACTGTCCACATACCAGATACCCGAAGATGCTCCGCTAATCGAGGGAAATGCATGCTCCCTGTGAACCTCTATGGCAGATGATCCCGCACTAGAGGACTCACACGCAATGAACCCAAACTCTCGGTCAAAACGATCTGCAAAGTCCTCAACCTCTGCTGAAGCTGCCATGCTCTGGTTCTTCCCCTTCTTCTTCTTCTTCTCTGGACACACAACTGCATAGTGTCCCATCTTCTGACAATTCCAACACTTCACCTTGGAATAGTCCTTTTGTGTGTTACCCTGTTTACCTTTACCTTTGCCCCCACCATTGCTTGTGGAAGCCTGCTTCTTCCCTTTGCCTTTCTTGCGTCTTGCCAACAGTGCTACATCCTCATCCTGCTCAACTGGCTTGGCTGCCCCAAGCTGACCTTTCCTGATCTCTGTCTGAATGCAATCATCCCAAAACCTTTCCCATGTGGGAAGGGTCTCACGTGCACAAACCCCATCAGCAAAGTTCATCCATGAACGGGGGAGGCCATTCACTGCAATCCGCACCAACTCAGTGGGTGGAATGGCCTCTCCAATCGCTGCCAACTCATCTCTCACATTAGTAATCTTTGTGAGATATGCAGCTGCACTATCAGTCTTACCCATCTTAATGTTCTTCAGCTTCTCCTTCAGGACCATTTTTCGGTTCTCATTGGTACTCTGGTAGAGGTTGGTCAATGCTGTCCACATCTCATGAGCATTTCTCTTTCTTCTCACATGAGGAATGCAATGGTCTTTGATTCCGTCTAGAATCAGTCTCTTACCCTTGTTGTTCTTTTTATTATATGCTGCCAACTGAGTAGCATCAGTAGGCACATTTACAGGGTTCTGTGCGGTATGCACCATTATGTCCCAAACTTCCGCCTCCTCAAAGATACTCTGCATTCTCTCCTTCCAAACACTGTAATTGGTATGCCCATCCAACCTATCCTCCACCCTCAGTCCCAAAGACATCCTGCTGTCCTAAAACTGAAAAATAGCACTGCTGTAGTAAAGGTAAAAATTATGTTTGTGAAAAAATCAGCTTGCTGGAATTTTCTGAGTGAAAAATCAGCAGTCTGTATTTTTCTCCTTGCTGTCCCAAACTGCACTTCAGCACTCAAACTCTGATACCATGTAGAAATTTCTCATTTCCCACCCCGGTTTTCAGTTTCACCTTATTACTCCAAAATAGTTAAATGCCCTTTCCCATATCCATACATTTAACAAGCTGGAAAATAAATTTTGCTGAAAACACAAATTCTAGAAAAAATTACAGAATGCTGAAAATACAGAAATAAAAATCAGCAGATGCAAATAGCCATTCAACACATTTAAACACAGTGATTTTTGGTCAATGTGACCCTGGAAAAACCCCCTACAACTCTTGGGGAAAACCAGTTCGAAAGCTCCTTCTTATTTCTGGAAAATACTTTTTACAGTGAGAGAAATATTCAGCAAAAAAATCAGCAAACAGACTTTACAACTTATCTCGTTTTCCATGCTTAACCACCGCCTCAAAAAATGTGCAAACAGTAAAAACAGAACAGCAATAAATGCTGTACGTCCTCGATTTTCGTGCCCATAAATCTGCAATAAATGCAGCTGTACGGCCTCCTCAAAATCTGTGCAAACAGCAATAAATGCTGTTGTCCAAAATCTCAATTTTTGTGCCAAAAACACAGCAGAACTTTGCTGTACGGAATCAGCCTCGATTTCCATGCAAAAGGACAGCCACTTGCTGTACGGCCTGCCTCGAAATTCGTGCCAACTAAACCAGCCTTCTGCTGCCTCGATTTCTGTGCCAAACTTGCTGTACAGCCTGTTGTACGGCCTTGCTGTACGGCCTCCCTTTCTAGAAAATCGTGCCCAAAAAATCTGTCTTTCACTGTGCTAACTCAGCTGTACGGTCTTACTGAAATGCTGCCTTGGAATGTGTGCCAAGCTGCTGCCTCCTTCTCCTCACTGCCCAGAAATCTCCCTTGCTCTCTTGCTCTCCTTCTCTCAATCTGCTCATGAAAGAATGAATGACCTTTTCCTCCTTTTCCTCCTTTAACCTAACCCTAAGTGAATTTTGGGGAATCCCTAAATCCAATGGCTGAAATAGATTGAGATCTAGGGCTGAGATTAAATGCTCATTTAAATCTCACTTTCTATTTTTAATTCACCCCACTTTAATAAAGACCCACTTAGTCATTTATTTCCAAAGTCACTTTTCCTTTCTAATTTTACATTGACTTTATTAAAGTCACTTTAAAATTAGACTTTAGTAACTTTATCACTTAAAGTTACTTTTAAATTAGATTTGACTTTATAACTTTATAAAGTCACTTTAGGAGAAAAATTAAATTCTTTTGGACACTTTTCCCTAGGCCAAAGATCCAAGCCTTAGGGAACCACCTGTCCTCCGGTAACCAAATTTCAACTAATTTTCCATCGGTTGGAAAATTTCGCGAAGCCCCTCCTAAAACACATTTCGCGGCAATTATAAATTGCCACAAAATCATTCATAGTTTTCGCACATTTCGCACATTTCATCTGATTTTACAAAGGTCTTGGTTTGGGTTTAAAGACTTTTCTTGGAGGTTTGGGTTTAAGGGCATTTCTTGGAATCGGACTGATTTTGCAAAGAATTGTTTTGGGTTTAAGGACTTTTCTTGGAGGACATTTCTTGCAGACGGTTTGATTTTGCAAAGAATTGTTTTGGGTTTAAAGAATTTTCTTGGAGGACATTTCTTGGAGGTATGTAGTACATTTTTTTGGATGTTTTTTGTTCATTTTTTTTTGAAAGTATGGATTTGTACTTAATTTCGAATTCCTGGAGACGGTGTGATTTTGCAAAGAATTGTTTTGCGTTTAAAGACTTTTCTTGGAGGACATTTCTTGGAGGCGGCCTGATTTTGCAAAGAATTGTTTTGGGTTTAAGTAATTTTCTTGGACGTACATTCAAAGGACATTTCTTGGAGGTATGTAATACATTTTTTTGGATGTTTTTTGTGCTTCATTTTATTTGAAAGTATGGATTTGGGCTTAATTTCTAAAAGACATTTTCTGGAAGTATTTTTTGAAGTATTTTTTAAAGTGACGTTTTTTTTTAAGTTGAAGGCATTTTTTGAAGTGACATTTTTTTAGAGTACGTGTTTTGAGTTGAAGTAAATCTTTTTAGCATCGTTTCATTTTTATAAGACATTTTTTTCTCGAATTTTTTAAAGTAAGTGTTTTGGATTGGAGTATGTATTTTTTTGCAAAGAATTTAAAATGATTTTTTTTTAAATTAAATCTTTTGTGATGTTTTTTCTAATTGAGTTATTGTCTAATTTTTTGAAGGAAATTTTTTGAACTTCATACCCTATTATCATGGGAAATCAAAGGACTTGTGCGAGAAAATATGATCGAAAAAGAGACCCTGAGGAACATAGAGAAGAGACGAGACAATCTCGCAAAAGGAAGTTAGAAGCCCTCTCAAATATTGAAGAGGAAAATCAACCTCAAGCAGAAATTGAAGCAGATATGTAAATGTAAATATTATGATCTATTGATATATTTAAAATTTTCCTAGTGTAAAATGTGAGGCTCAATATTTATCTGATGAAATAATTTGAAAAATATTTTGTTTAATGTAAACATACAAGGATATTCCTCAAAACATTGATGATGAGATACAAAATTTTGAAAGAGAAAGTGAAAGAGATATTGAACCAATGATTGAAGATGGTGAAAATATTGAAAGAAATCCAAATAAAGAAATTGAATCACAAGGTATGTACATATATATGTAATATATATTGAACACATGCACGTATTATTGAAATTATAGATATATTTATTAATTTAGTTATTTATTGAAGATGTACTATTTTTTCGAATATGTACAGATGAAATCATTGTCGATGATGAGATGTTAGAAAATGTTGACACTCACACATATGGAGATAAAAAACCTGACCATGCTATACGATATCGTGTTAACTGCATTTTTGAAAAGTATTTCTTAAATGAGCGGGTGACAGTTCAGGCTCAAATGTTGAAAGGTCTCCTATCATTAAAGAAATTAAAAGAAGCTACGACACTATTGGGTATTCGAAAATCAACCAAAGATAAAAAAAATGAAGGAAGAGGTGATAAAAAATATGAGTAGTGCTATAAAGTCAATTAAGAGATCTAGAGAGAAAGATGTTTCAATTGTACGTAGAGGAATACAGATGGAAATGGTTTCATCAAGTACTCAAGAGAATCATTTGGTAACATCTATGGCACGAGCACTGGGAACCTCGCGAAAAAATTTGCACAAACATCAGAAATTTCGGCTGCAAATAGATGTAAATGATGAACTTGCTTGTTGGAGAGCTATTTGTAGGCAACCATACAAAGATAGACTTGGAGAAAATGTTAAAAAAATAATATATGAATATTGGAAGAACAATTCGCGTGTTTCGCCAATTGCAAGGCATGTGATGCGAAGAAGAATAACACGAAATCAGTACGAAGAACATGAAAAATATTTCTTGGAAACCACTCAGATAGAGTTATTCAACAAGTTCAAAGAAGAGAATCGTCAAATTCATGTTTCACTTAGTGCTTTTGTTCAACAAAAACCATGGTATGTAAAACCTATCACCGTACGCGACACTTGTTGTTGCCATTATCATGTGGAATTTGAGTTATATTATGACACATTCCTTGATTTCGGTAGAACATTATGGAAGGATTCACCTCCTCCTTCCACTATCCGTGAATTCATATCTCAAATTCTATGTGAAAGAGAAAGCGATGAACTATTTTACAAAAGAAATGTGTTGGTGGTAAAAAATGCGATGATTGTGGAAATTTGACTAAATTTCAAAACAAATATCGTATTGATATAAATGATCAATCATTGTCCAAAATGAAAGTGAAATGGAAGAGATATGAATATATCGATACATCGATTCAAGGTGCAAATAGTGTTAAAAGAATTGAATTACTAGAAGACGAAATTTTTCTGATAGACTTTTTGAGAAAGTTTGAGGTAGAAATTTACAAATACACCAAGCATTCCCATAGAGCTCGATGGCAAGACTTGCAATTAAAAAAATCTCGTGAAGTTTTTCCACCAGGGACCATTTTGTCAGTGATTGATTTTGCGGAAAACTACACATTTGTTCCACAAAAAGAAATTCAGAGTGAATACTATCATTCTGACCAAGTCTCCATGCTCGTCCATATTCTATATAGACATGTTGAACAAAATGTCGATCATATAGAAAGCACGAGTGAAAATCGACATATCATTAAAGAATATCACTTTTATATCAGTGACGATCGTACACATGATACATGTTTTGTACAACATTGTTTTGGAAGAATTTATGATTTATTGAAAAATCATGGAATAACATTCAATGAACATTGGATATGGTTAGACGGATGCGCGGGTCAATTCAAATCTCATGATCATTCTTTTGGTTGTGTTGTCTTCATAAGAAAACCTGCATTAAACATTGTTGGAATTTCTTTGAGACTGGCCATGGAAAAGGAGAACATGATGGTGCAGGAGCATGCATAAAACAAGCACTTCGAAGATATCAAATGAACCCCTCTGCAAGCCGACTTGTGAACGCTAAAGAAGTTGTTCAATGGTGCATCGCTGCTCTAAGCCATGAGACTAACCCATCAAGGGAAGTGTGAAGGTACATTCAATTTAATTTTTATTGGAAATCTAATTTTAAACATTGTACATTTATCATGCAATGATTATCTTTGATTGTATTTTGATATCATATTTACAAATTCTTCTTTTAATTTTCCATATAAAGGTTTTTCTAGCATATTGGAATCGAAGACGTAGATAGATCAATTGGAAATGACATTGAAACAATAAAAGGGACTCGAAAATTGCATTCAATTCAAACAAAGTCATCCAGAAATGTGTTTGCATTGGATAAAAGAAAATATTCTTGTTTTTGTGATGTTTGCATAGACAACACAAAATCCAATGACGTTTGTGAAAACAAAATGTATGTAAACGATTGGAAACATACAGAGCTAAATACAAAGGGAAAAATGTCTGTTGCAATGTTTGAAGAAATGCAATCAGAGGAAACTACAATATCATCCGATGGTGATCGAGTTTCTGATCTTGTTAGAGAAGGTAACATTTGAATTGCTTTCTAATGATTTAAAGATCTAGAAATAAATTTAAATATGTATAATTTTGTTAAGTTTGTTTTATTGTGCAGGAGATGTTTTTGCTGTAATTGCACCTATTGACAATGATGAAAATGTGAAGTATTAATTGATGCGTTGCACTGAACGAAAAATGAAATTATTACAAAACTATAATGATCACGGATTTCAATATGACAGAGGGTCTATTACACTGAAAGGTTATTTTTTCAGACAAACTCATCAAAGTGGAGACTTTGTTTACTTTGAAGACTATGAACCTGATTCCATAAGTTGTCAATATAGTCACTTGGTGTGTGCGGCACGCATAAAGTTGATAGAAGTTCAATCAAAGAAAAAATCGAAAATTAAGAGATGGAAAATGTCAAAATCCGATCATGAACGGATTATTGAAGATGGAATTCCATTAGAATTTTTTTGATTGAATTGTCCAACAATTTATTCTCTTTGGATTAAATATGTTTTAGAACTTCCAGTACTCAACTGAAAATTGAGCTTCTTATGTTATTTGTGCAAGTGTTTGCACATGTAAAAATTGTTTTGGTACATGCACGTGCTCTAGTATCAACTGAAAGTAGATTTTCTATACATGTGCATTGATGAAAAATGTTACATGTATTGGATCTGACCCACATCTCTATTCCTGATTGAAAATCTAGTACAAAATTTGTTTGTCCAATGGTCGGATATGTTCAATGTGCATCGATGAAAAATGTTACTTACATATTGGATATATATACATTCTAGAATGAAATTAATTGTTCAAGTAGTTTTACTATGTGGTATTGGATATATACACGAACTGAATGTACCCAATTTTTCCTGTGTGATTTTCTGGTAAAAAGTATCTGTGCAATGTAAATAAATCATCCACAGTAAAGTTTTGTACGAAGATTCATTTCAGACAAGAGACTCGGAGCACTTCTCCGACTTTCGGTGGGATTTGACCCACATCTCTATTCCTGATTGAAAATCTAGTACAAAATTTTTCTGTCCAATGGTCGGATATGTTCTATGTTCTAGAATGAAATTAACTGAATTTCATCGATTTACCAAATTATAAATCAACAAGGCTACCTATTTGAGTGCATTAATGACATTGACCCAAATTCAACAAACATATATGTACTTATATTTCCAATCAAAATTAAAGGGATAATTTACATATATATACTTCTTTAAACTCTTTTTTCAATTAGAGCTCAATTGATACATGGTTAGTTGCATTGAAAAGCTATGTTCTTCCTATTGGAAAATTTTTCACTCAAACAAGAGTATGTAGAGATCAAAAGCAATCTTAAGATGCCAAATGTACTTCAACCATCCAAAACTTGAGTTTTAAAAACTTTTTGATTAAATAAAAACAATACAAGTCACATAGGAGTCTTCTATCTAAGCCAAATGTAGATTGAAACCATCCAAAACTTAGATCAAAACATTTAACATATAAATACTTTTTTACTCTTTTTTACTAAATCAAAACAATACTTCACATGGGACTCTTCTATCTAGGCCAAATGTAGATTGAAACCATCCAAAACTTAAATCAAAACATTTAACATTTAACATTAAATAAAAATTAAATGGATTTACATATAACTACTTTAATTTTTTTGAATATATCAAAACAATACTTCAAATGGGAGTATCGGGGGGTCTGAATCAAAAAAAAAAGAAAAGACACTACCCATAACCGGGAAACTTGCCCAATATCAGGAAACCAGCAGAAGTTCAGAAGTGTGCAATGACTGCAAAACATGACAAAAGTTCAAAAAATCTAAAGAAGACCTGACATCAGGCTAGCTATCGATGTGTGTAGGAGGATTCTCCTCCACAATTCGATAACCGTAGTCCTCCGGATCATCATCTACTCCCTTGGAGTGCTGGGAGGAGTTTTCGCTGCTTGCGCCATCACTGCTAGAGCTCGTTGAGCCGGATTTGACTGGAAGAGCTGCCGACTTTCTGGTGTCCTGGGGCTGATGGGTTGGGATGGTGGACTTTCTCCACCGCTTCCTAGAACTAGAAGCACCTTCATCTTGCGGCTCCTCCTGAAAAGAGATGGAAATGGTCATCGTAATTTGCAGCCTGACCATAGCACTGGTGAAGTGAAATTGTGCTTCATTGCTTACTGGAGAAGGGTGGCTACATGTGTCATGGATGGAAAGAGGAGGGCGAGAGCCAGCACTCCTGCCCCCTCCATCCCTACCCCCACCTCCCCTTTTGCAACGCATCCATTGTCTACGCATGGTAGTCTTCTATCTAGGCCAAATGTAGATTGAAACCATCCAAAACTTAGATCAAAGCATTTAAATTATATCAAAACATTTAACATTTAACATTAAATGAAAATTAAAGAGATTTACATATAACGACTACTTTACTCTTTTTGATTATATGAAAACAATACTTCACATGGGAGTCTTCCATCTAGGCCAAATGTAGATTGAAACCATCGAAAACTTAGATCAAAACATTTAACATAGGCCAAATGTAGTTTGAAAGGTGATCCAAAACTTAGATGAAAACACTTAACATTATATATATATATATATATATATATATATATCAAAACATAAATTTAAACATTTAACATTAAATCTGAAACATCTAACATTATATGATGTATGTATGCCAAATGTAGATTGAAACCATCCAAAACTTAAACCTTTAATTTAACAAAAAATTATAAATCACAACATTAAACTTCACATGCAAAAACATAAAAGCTTTAAAAACCAAACAAATTATATAACAACATTACATCACATTCACGTGCCAAAAGTACTTCAACCATCCAAAACACAATAAAATATATGTCCAAAAATTATACATCACATTCACATGCCAAAAGTACTTCAACCATCCAAAACACAATAAAATATATGTCCAAAAATTATACATCACATTCACATGCCAAAAGTACTTCAACCATCCAAAACACAATAAAATATATGTCCAAAAATTATAGATCTCATTTGAGTATCAAGTATCAAAACATTTAACATTATATCATTTACATTTAACATTTAACATTAAATCAAAATTAAAGAGATTTACATATAACTAAATTTCTTTACTCTTTTTTATTAAATCAAAGTTCAATACTTCACATGGGAGTCTTCCATAGGCCAAATTTAATTTGAAAGGTGATCCAAAACTTAGATGAAAACACTTAACATTATATATATATCAAAACATAAATTTAAACATTTAACATTAAATCTGAAACATTTAACATTATATGATGTATGTATGCCAAATGTAGATTGAAACCATCCAGAACTTAAACCTTTAATTTAAAAAGAAATTATAAATCACAACATTAAACTTCACATGAAAAAACTTAAAAGCTTTAAAAACCAAACAAATTATATAACAACATTACATCACATTCACATGTCAAAAGTACTTCAACCATCCAAAACACAATAAAATATATGTCCAAAAATTATAGATCTCATTTGAGTATCAAGTATCAAGTTATATATATATATATATATATATATAATGATTGTGCATCTACATAATATATAAAAAAATAAATTTAAGACTAGAAATCTCAATCAAATCTACAAATCTCCATCAAATAGAGATGGATGTAGTGTCTCTAATAGCAGAGTCTGAATGTGCCTGCTATCATGCAAAGCACGAGAAACCTGTACACAATGCACGTACAAAAATCAGTGAGAATATAAAGAATTTCATGTAAGAAACAAAATATAAAAGAAAAAAAAAATCAT
This sequence comes from Pinus albicaulis, assembly GCA_034641835.2. NCBI lineage: Eukaryota > Viridiplantae > Streptophyta > Pinopsida > Pinales > Pinaceae > Pinus > Pinus albicaulis. Next base: position 597,024,403 of record CM076579.1, on the reverse strand, counting down.
GCAATACCTCATGAGGTTCCTTGTCCATTTGTTGCTCCCCTGCTACATCTTCCCCGATGGGAGGATCTCCAATAGTAAAATATACAATTTATACAATCTACATAATATATAAAAAAGTAAATTTAAGACTAGAAATCTGAATCAAATCTACATATCTCCATCAAATACAGATGGATGTAGTGTCTCTACTAGAAGAGTCTGAATGTGCCTGCTATCTTGCGAAGCACGAGAAACCTGTACATAATGCACGTACAAAAATCTGTGAGAATATAAAGAGCTTCATGTAAGAAACAAAATATAAAAAGAAAAAAAGAAAAAAAAATCATGCAATACCTCATGAGGTTCCTTGTCCATTTGTTGCTCCCCTGCTACATCTGATACATCCTCCCCGACGGGAAGATCTCCAATAGTAAACTGTACAATATATATATATATATATATATATATATATATATAATTTAAAATATATATATATATATATATATATATATATATATATATATATATATATATATATATATATAAAAGTGAAAAATTGAATACTTCTCCAAATGCATTTGGGACATCTCCTAAGAGAGGCTCCAAATGAAAATCTCCAAAAACCTAAAATTGAAAAGAAAATAACTCAAGATATAGATATATACATATCTCATTTTTTAATGGAACTTTTTTAGATGGTTCATATATATAGTTAACTTAAAAACATAAATTTTAAAAGTGAAAAATTGTCCATACTTGTTGTGGCTCTGGCACATCTCCTAAGGAAGGAAAATCTCCTAAGGAAGAAGAAGGTACATCCATATGAAAAACATCGGACGGAATCGAAATCTATTTTAAAACATTCTATTAAATTTATATTATATATGTACATAAAAATGTGTGCACAATTGTTTATTTTAAAAATATTACTTAAAAAGCACTAACATTTGTCTTATCTTCATGCTCAGGCCCATCTTGAGTGAATGAACCTGAGGCTCCAAATGAGATATTAACATTTTTGTCGTTCATCAACCGTGAGAACTACAAATGGTGTTTTAACATATAATGATACATTTTCGTTAGATTAATTTGTACATGTACAAATAAATGTATAAATATATACATGTGTATTTATTACAAATTGTATGTATACATGTGTAAAAATAATTGAACCCTAACCATTAACACATACCGTTCTTGTGCCTTCTTCCTCATGAAGAATTAGGTCTTTCACTACATTGCGATATATATTTACATATATTCTAAGATCTTCAACACACATGTTGTCAATCTCGTCATCTGTACAATACATAAAATTGGCACGTGCATTCTCACATGCTCTTTGTCAATTTAAACAAGGGTCAACTCCACCCAATCCAGTGTGAACATTATCGATGATGGCATCCCTCGCATCTCGACTAATTTGAAAAGTCGCTTCCATCTTTGAATGCAAAGTTTCAACCTCAAAATATCGACTAACCAATGGTGGCTCATGGCGAGGCAACTCGGCATCACGCTTAGTTCCCTTACGGCCATACAATTGACCATTTCTAGGACCAAAAAAATCAGACGGAAGGTCATTGTAATTGGGTTTCATTTTCAAAAAGAATTATGCATAAAACAATTTTGCAAAATAAAGAAGAACCTCATCATTCCATGGGATTCTTCCATAGGCCGCAAGGTGTCTATCATACAAGAAGGGAACCTTATTGGGGTGCTTGAAATATTGCACCTTCAGCATCTTTCATTTCAGCCCTTCTTTGAAATTAAACATTGACTTCACCATATCTGATGTAACCTTTTTTTTACATCCTCCCATGAATCAAGACCCATTATTGTTTCCTTTCTTTTTCTCATCATTTCTACAAATTTATCAGTCATTGGCCCAAGATTTTGGTACACCTCTACTAGTGTACCTAAAGAGTGTGTAACTATTTCCAGGCTTTGTTGACTCTCAACAGGTAGAGTCAAAGCCACAAGATCTCTCTGCAATTTTGAATGAAGTTGTATACACCTTTCTAAGGTGCTTTGCTCCATGTTTCTTTCCCAAGGTATATCGAAAATGTCGGCCAGATAAGTCGTGGTAGGTGGACAACCTTCTTCTTGAATGAAACATTCTGTGGTGCGTCTTCTTTCACGTGCATTTGGAGCATTTTCATCCTTTGCATCAATATATAAAATTTTGTATATTAGAAAATACACATGTAAACAAATTTGTAGAAATTGAATGAAAAAAATATTCAAATTGATGGAAACCTCGACGTGGTTGGCTAGCTTCTTCCCCACCCTGAAACTGTTGAGAACCAGAATGACCCCGCTGAGAACTAGCACTATCAGCAGTTGATTGGCGTTTGGGAGAATAAATATCACCACCTTCACACAACCTACTACTAGTCATTGATTGGCGATCTGAACCACCACCAACCTCTCCATACGAGAGAAAAGCTTCATAAACAAATACAAATTTACAATCAATTGAAAAATACATTCATACATGTATATAAATACATACATGTACATATTCATTGATTAAATTGCGTGAACCATACCACGACTGGGTGAATTATGTGCATGCTCCATGGATGGAGTAGAGACCCTTCTCCTCTTAGCTCCTAAAAAATAAAAAATAAAACTTATTAACAACTAAATTAATGCACAAAGTTAATAAAAAATCAATTCCATATGTATGAACATGTATGGAGATTTAAGATCATATTTAAATACCATGAACATCCCTCAATTCATGATCCCCCCTGTCTTAGAGATATGGGATTCTGTTGATCTTCGTCATTCATCCTCCATGATATATATATCTATAGATGGACATTTACACAAAATAAATTTTAGAAAATTAATGTAATTTAGTGTACACAAATTATGTAGAACAAAAATTTCAAAGCACTAATTGATCTATGTGAAACTCAATTTAAGCAAAAAAAATAAAAAATAAAAATTATAAAAATGATAAGTTCACCAAATTACGCTTTACATGGTGGGAGCACACTTGATATAAATTAAAAAAAAACACATGGTTATTGAAAAAAAAAATTGAAACTCCATTTAAACAAAAAAATTTTGAAGTCCCCGCATCTTAGTTTTATAAAAATGTGAAGTTCACCACTTGTTGCAAATGTGAAGTTCACCAAGTTGCACTTTACATGGTGTGGTGGGAGCACACTTAGTATATAATTGAAAAAATCACATGGTCATTAAAAAAGACGCATTTATAAGTACACAACACACACATATCCAAGATATATTAACACACACAGATCCAAGATATGTCACAATGTCCATCAATAAATTTTGAAGGAGAGTGTCTCAACACTAATTCAACTTTGAGAGATGAGTCTTGAATTTTTGAAAAATAGCATATCAAAACCAATTCATCTTTGAGAGATGAATCTTGTAATGGCATTGCCCTGTATAATTCTAATTCATCTTTGATATATGAATCCTGAATTGGCATTGCCCCATGCAATAGATTAGCAGACATCTTATTCACATTTTAGAATGCCTTATAATAAAAAATTGAAATTGGCTAACAATATTTTTTTCTATTCCATGCAATTCTTTTAGCCTCTCCTTCTTAACCTGGCACACACCATTCATCTGGTTGAACACAAGTTCAGAATTTGTGAAAAATAAAATTCCATTTGATCCATACTCCATAGTTGTTCCCAAGCCTTCTATCAGTCCAATATAATATGCCTCGTTGTTTGTTGTTCTTCCTGGTATATTCATTTTCCTTTGGACGACTTTGCTAGTCTCAATATTGGAAAGCACATATGTAATCACTACTTTCCCTGGATTGGGATAGAAAGAAACTTCTATGCATAGTTTCCATTTTCAACCATATTTAATGGTTTTCTTATTCCTGAAAAAAAAAAACAAATTCAATAAAAATATATATATTAAATCAACATTTATTGCAAATGCATGGGAGAAATGACACAAGATCATGAGGTAAATGACATGTGCATTGTTTATCTTAAAGTTTGACTTAAAAATTTTATGGTAGAGTTCACATCTAAAATTAATGGGAGAAAGCCTTTAGTTTGTAGGAGAAATGACACATGACAGTTTACCTTAAAGTGGTTGTGTTTTATGGATATTAAAATGAAGAAATTCTATTTAGATCCATTCCAGAGATTCACTATAGGGGCATTTACTAGATATGTCACCTTTCTTAAAATATGAGATCTAGAGGCTACCTAGCCCTTTACAGACTCTGCCTATAGAACTTATAGTTAAGAAATTTACATTGACAAATTTACTTGTGAGAAATTTACAATGACAACATATAGAGATTCAACTATGCTTGTGAAAAGTAAAAGTGGACAATGTATAATTCTACTTAGAAGAGTCTTTGATTTAATGGTTAAGAAAGAAAGAGTCGTTACTTTCTCTATATAGAGTAGAAGTGCAATACATATTAGTTACTTCTTTTTTAGTGTTTTCGATGAAATGGGCTCTACAAGATATTAAGGTAAATTTCTTTTTGAGTGAGTTGAAGTCGAATGTACATAGTAGTTACTTATTTTTGAATGTTTTGGATGAAATGGGCTCTTATATATGATTATAAGAAAGTATATGGAATTGTTATTGACTGATATGCATTGCATTAGAATAAATTTTTATATTGAATTATAAAATTTCCCATACATTTAACAGATGGTATCTGATAAACAGTTTACAAATCTGTATGGTTGGATGGGTGACATAGGAAGAGACCTATCTACCAGAATGTCAAAACCTATATTCGGTTTAAATATGGAGATCTGATTCTCAACTCTTTTTATAAAACATAGTTATAGGAACTAAGATGAAAAAAGAAAACAAATCTGTGAGAAACTATTATATTCAAAATTAAATATATGTAAAGGAATAGAATATACTAGTTGAAATATTTCTTATTAGGTAGAAATATTTCTAAATTGAATGCAGGTTTAATTCTAGCATGATTACAAGAAAATTAATATTGCAGCTAGGCTTATCAGAAAAAAAAAATAACCAGAGTTGTAGTAACTTTAAAAATTTTACTGCTGTTAGAATATATATATATATATATATATAAAAGAAAAATTATTATGCCTACACAAGTGTTTAAATTATCAGAGTAGAAAGATAGAGGTCTTTGATATATCTGTAATTGATATAACCTCTACTATACATTTAAGAGTTAAATTGTTAAATAACTAGATGGTACACTAGAATAATACCATCCTGAAACATAGATTCTACTGCAAGAAATAAAATGGTGAGTATTGTCTAAATAAAGATTAGGAGGATGCAACAGTGTTTAAGCCTCTATTTCCTTGGTAAGCGGAATATTGAAAGCACTGTTGATATTATATTCATAAACAACAGGGTACTAGAAATGGACTTATATGAAGAAATTTTATTGATCTAATATCTTTAGTTTCAGTATGACTTGAAATGTAAGTCAAAGCATGTATATTTCATTAAGTTTCAAACTATCCACTGAAAGGAAATTCTTGAATCAAGTCTCATATCTATTCGATAATTATAATATCAAATCTTTGAAACAGAAAATTGAATAGTATTACTCTAACTTAATTTCAAGTTGATATACATGTAAAAAGGGGTACATCGACATATAAGAAAAATGAAGAGAATTAACCGAATGTCATAACAAAACGAAACCATTTTTTTTATGTCTGTACAGTAGTGGAATAGGTTTAAAGCTATCATGCATAAGAAAAACTGTATGCAGAAATATGAAAATTTAAAGAGTTATTCTCTGCATAATGCCCCGCAATACAAATAAAATGCGTATGGAGAATATTGGGAAATTGTGAAGCTTTTTTTTCAGCAGGAAAAATACACTGGTTTATATTAGATGTACCATTTCAACTTATAATCCGAAAACAGAGTTGTAACATACATTTACATGCATATACTTGTCATGAATAGACTTCTACAGTGCAAAAATTATCCCCTTCATGGGCCTCGTCAGCAAATGACGAAAAGTAGCATCATCTAAACGAGGAACAACAATATTTGAAAAAAGAAAAATCCCAAAACTATGAACCCAAGTGCTGTCTTCAGCAACAGAAACACAAAAAGAAGTCCCATCTTGGCTCTAATCAGTAAATATTACACGAAGTAATTAGCAGTTTTAAAACGAGAAAAAAAACATTAGATCCCAAAACTATGAAGCCAAGTGTTGTCTTTAGCAACAGAAACATAAAAAGAAGCCCCATCTCGGCTTTCATCAGTAAATATTACAAGAAGTAAACAACAATTTTAAAACGAGAGAAAAAACATTAGTATAACAGTCCAGAATTAACAGTCCTGCGGCGTGTTCTAAGGCCGAAATGTTTTAACAGCCCATAATTAACTTAAAAAATTTTACAAAGCGGCAAGATAAGCAAGGTTTTGAGTAGCTATAAGATTCAAATGCTCATGCAAGTAGAACTCAACTTATAAATGATGCAATCCTTTGGCATGAATTCTCTGGGCATTCCTTAGATTACTCACAGAAGTCTTATCGGCTTAGCAGAAGTCAAGTATTCCAGCAGATTGAAAAGAGAGGACTTGCAGAAGTGACATGTCTTGGCACAATACACCAGAAACAGAACTGTGATAGATACTAAGCATACTGAATCTATGTAGGAGTGAAAATACTCAGTAATCACCTTGACGTCGCTGAGAAGATAATCACCAACAACAGACGGAAGCAGCCCCAGACCAGCAGCAACGCTGCAACAGATCACCAGAAAATCGCGCGAACACAACAGCAACAAAAATGGCACGAAGAAACAATGTGGGAAAAAATTGAGCTTCGTGGGCGATATGTTTATAAGAAGTAGTTCGACCAAACTATTTTAAGAGTAAAATTTCAGCCGAACTACTTTACGACTAAAAGTTCGGCCGAACTTTTATTTCCGGTTTTCCCATCTCCGGCAAAAATTCTCTTTGCCCACGCTGTCAGTGTGTCGTCAATCTAAACGGAAGAACGAGTTCGACCGAACTTTCTCATAAAGTTCGGCTGAACTATTGTCGAAAAAAATTTCCGCCCCCGATTCTCACAAAAGTGTAACCCAGCTTCACGTTTCTGCACATTAATATTCCTGGTGATATTTAACCCAAAACATGAAAATTAATTAGATAAATCATTATACTATCTTATTATTTTCTAGGAACAATTATTTAATAATATTCCTTGTTAAATTTGACTAAATTATTTACAAATAATTCAATAAATCATTATTTATTTAATTATTCTTTAACTGTATTCTTAAAATAATAAATAAATCATTTATTTATTTATTATTTCTAAATAAATGGATTTGACCAAATTCAAATTCCTTTTCCCTCCAACAAAAATAATAAAATATTCCATAAAATTTGGATCTAGATTTGGTTAATAATATTTTAATTATGCACCAATATCTAGACTAACTCAATATTTCATTATAAATAGAAGGATTTTTCCATTCATTCGCTACCTTTTGTTGCCTAGAGATCACTCTTGATCTATACTTTTGGTCTGATTTTGATCCTCCCATCATTGTCATATTTTTCTACTTTTTGCTTGTGATCTCCCTTTGAGTTCCATTTTGTATGGGTTTTCTGCACCATCAAGAGAGAGAGAGATATTAGATCTAAAGCGCTAAGGACATACAAGAACCCATCCCATTGAGGGGGATTGGTAACATCTTTCTATGTTTCCTTCCCAGGTGTCATAATACAAAAAAAATTAAAAATTCTTGTCTTGTTCACTGGATGCATGGAGAAACTCTTACTTATTATTTGTTTTTTAATGTATTTAGCTGCATAGATCTGGATTTCTGTAGCATTTATTTTGATCACTAACTGGATATCTAAGGAAGTTGACAGCCATCTTTGATGTTAGGGTCATTTTTTATGCACAGATAAAGTGAGTTTTTTTTGTACACTTGCGATTAGACTTCACACTAACAACTGGTGACTCCATAAGGGTTTATAATTACGACCGCTGTCATTTTTCAGATCCTTGCATGACCAGCTACTTCAACCCCTAGGGTTTTTCTTAGGCTTCTTATTCTTCATTTTTTGATGTTTTTTTTAACCTTTGAAAACCTAAAACAATAAAAATTCTAACTTCCATGTGTTTTGGGGCCCTTTGCACAGGTAACAGGTATCAGTCACAGTAGAGACGACACTTTTTTTTGAATCCTGCTCTCGGGACAGCCGGAAGTGCAGGTCACAATTTTTGGGCCAAAAAATGCGACCTTAGCTCTCAGGTAGCGGAAAATAGCCTGAAATCTGCAACCTCAACAGAAAACAGGTAAGAAAATACGACCTGTACTTTTTGTGGGATGCTTTCTATGGTTTTTCTGGGTTTGTCTGGGCCACTGTTCAGGGTTATTTGACCTCCCTCTCCACCCGTCTTGGTCCTATACTTGCTTATTTTTACTCATCAAAGTATGAACCAAGCCCCTTAGGGCTTCAGTACGCATCCACCTTTTTAGGAGGAGTTTAGCTGAAGCAGGTCTTCCGAGATTTCAGTGTTTTCAGCCATTTTTCAGATCTGAACCTGCACTTTCAGATCCATTTCAGATCGGTTATTCATCCATCCAAAAAAACCTCTTTTCAGTTTTTTTTCGTCCTCCTTGTTTTCATTCATCCTTGTTTTCTGCCCCTATTTCGAGCAGATGTGACCTTCATATCCCTGTCCCTACCGACCTTAGATCCATTGGCCATTTTGTGTGTTTTGACTAGATTTCGCCCACTCATAGACTAGTTGTTGGGAAGCCGTCCTCCTTGGGTTTAATTGATGCATATTTAGTTGGTTATTTTACTATTGTATTCAGTTTCCTTTAGTGTCATTTTTAGTTTTATTTACAATTATACAGCATATTTTTTCTTTTTTCTCTACACACATCTGAGCTTAATTAAAATTAACACACTTATCACATACACGCACACCCTAAGTGAAGAGCGCCTGGTTTACACTGCCAAGCCAAGACTTAAACACTGTAATCAATTGATCCTACACCTCCCTGCCCTTGTTTAGCTCTCTTCCGTATTGGGTTTCGTGCCTATTTACCATCATTGCGCCCCCAAGGCATTTATCTCGGAGACTCCAAGGCCTTCATCCTCAGTTTTTGTTAGGAAGACTTACTCCTCCGTGTAGGGTGCGAGTTCTTCCTCCACCAAGTCCCCATTATGACTCTTATTCTAGTTCATCAGATTCCCCTTCAGGTTCTATCCCCAACTCTCCTCCACCTTTCACCTTCATCATGTCTGGTTCAGGACCTAATGCTAGTGGTGGCCCCAGCCCTAATGGTGGAAATGCCACTAGTGGTGCCACAACAGGAACTATTACAACTTCTCCCTTGCTTCCTTATATGGCAGACCTAAGCCTTCTCGATTTTAGCCAGTTTATTAATGACCCCATACACCATGATCAAGGTTGGCCTGCTATGCCAAGAAAACTTCCTTTAGACATCTCCAGGTTTTAATGAAATGTTGGAGAGGATCCTACCAACCATGTTCATTCTTTCCACATGTGGTGTTCATCTAACTCCATCACCGATGACTCTGTCTGTGTCCGGTTATTACAGCGTACGCTTACTGGAGAAGCTTCCAAGTGGTATGTCGACCAGGCCTCCTCCTCTCATACTAATTTTTCGACCCTTGCCAAGGCTTTTCTGTCTTACTTCCAGCTTCCCCTTTGTGATGACACTTGTACTGAACTCTTGACCTCTTTCCATCAAACTTCTGCTACCCACCTATCTAACGATATTCAAGAATGTCACAGAAGGAAGAGCCTATTTTGAGCCCGTGCTTTTGAAGACCGTGCCTACATGGATTGGTTTCTTAGATCCATTTTTCCTACTATTGGCAAAGATGTTGCATCTCACTTCCCTCAGAGCGAGGAAGATGCCCTCCAGATTGCGTTGAAATATGACCTGATCTACACATAATATGGTTATATTTATACTGTCTTACCTGATCTCCCTAGACTCGGTGGAGCCAATGCACTGGGGGCACCCTATGCCGCTGACAGTATCATTGGATCCCTTTCACATCCGTACACTCATCCTCCCATGGGTTATGGTTTCCCTCAGGGAGGGGCCAGCTCCTCCAGCACTTTTCTCCCTCCCAGTAACATGTATCTAGGATACGACATGCCTCCTCCTTTTTCCCAACCTTTTTACCTCAATTTTTCCCTACCTCGTTACTATCTATATCTAGAACCCGGTGCTCCAACTCCTCCAACGCAAGCACATCAGCCTGCCTTGCCTTCTCAAGCTCAGCAACAACACCCACCCACCCCTCAGGGTTGGGTGTATGCGCAACAGAGTGTGACTAATCCTCTTACTTCCAAAAATAAGAGGAAAGGAAACCAAAACCAATTTTCCCTAGGTAATCCAAGAAACAATCCCCAAGGGAATACATATAACACTGCAACCCAGCAACAGGGCACTCAGCCCAAACAGAACAAGTCTATTCGCACGAGTAAACCTTGTTCTTGTTGTGGTGTTTTTGGTCACTATACGCATGATTTTCCCCTTTTACCTCAGATGCGTCAAATTTGGGAAGCTCAAGCAGCATCCTGAGGACAACAAGCCTCTCCATCAGTTCCTCCTAATGTTGTGCCCATCCAACTAGCTGTGTTTACCAATCCTTTCCCTCAGCAAGGATATGTGGCCGCCAAACCCCTTGAAATTTAGGTGACCACTCACCTCATCCATCTAGTACCTTTGATTACCAGATCCTCGTGATGAACTCTAACCAACCCAATACCGCTGACCTCAACCTTAAGACTTGGTCCCGTCAGTACAACAAGCCCCGTGCTACATCTGCTACCGAGCCCCCATCGTCAGGTCCCACGGAGCCTCTTTCGACACCTAATGGTCCTTTACTGATCCCTAAGCCTAAGGCAGAGGTCCATACCAAGATCCCCAAGGACCGTTATGCCGAAATGCTACTTCTGGTAAATCTTCCCACTCCTACAGTATAGTAGATGACTTGGCGCAATCTCCTGTTGCCATGTCAACACTGGAAGTCCTCCAGTCGTGCCCTTCACAACGAAAATCTCTACTAACTACTATCGGAATTGTGGATCCTTTAGATGATCGTTTTATTGTCTTCGATGTGAAAAGTCAGAGCATCCACCCCTTCCTACATCTGTCGCCTTCCAAATCCCTATCAAGATCTGGAATTCCAACGTCTTTTGTTATATGATTGATGAGGGGTAATCCACTTGTTTGATGTCTGCTACTGTTTGGAAGCAACTTGGATATCCCAAGTTAGCTCCTTCCAATATCACCCTTCATGCATGGGATGGCCACTCTTCTCAGCCTATTGGCATGTTCCGCAATTGTCCTATTACTCTTGCGGGTAAGACTCTGTGTGCTAACATTGAATTCATTGATGCCCCCTTAGACTAAAAAATTCTATTGGGTCCTATCTACACTTATGTGATGTTTGTTGTCCCATCTGCATTTCACCGTATTATGTTCTTTCCTCGTAAACGAAAGACTGTCACTTTCGATTAGTTGAAATATTACGAACCGAAGTCTCAGACCTCTCTAGATTCCACTATCTCTTCAGTGGCCAATAAAAAAATATTCGAACCTCCATCTAGTGTTTCACCGATAGTATATAAAGATTCATCTTTTCTTGGTTCATTCCCTAGTCTCCCTCCTCCCATATTTTACCCTAGCTCGTCGAATTTTTTCATGATGCAATCGTCTCGAACTGACCTCAAACGAACCGGTTTCACTAGCCAACAACCCTGCCCTCTGTAACCTACTCATAGTACTTCGACTCAGCCTTCAGGACCCCCTCCTTAAGGCCCCTCATCTATAGCTAGTGTCCATTTTCTATCCATCCCCTTAGAACGGTTCCCCCTGGCCTTAACCATCTCAAAGCTGTCCCACCTAGCCATTACCCCTTTGGTCAAATATTATTTCTTGCTCCAACTCCTGGAGTATTTTCGGTACCTATTATGGCTACCTTGTCTCTTCCTAACATGACCCTAGGGATCCTAGTCTAGTACATTGATCCCCCGGCCAATACCCCACCTAGTTAGCCCAAACCTTACACTACTTTGACCCTGGTCCAAGCGGTCGCCATGACCCCACCCTTTGCTTCTGTGCCTCAGCCACCTCAACAGGAACCTACGCATGTATGAAAGCCTCAGGTGAGGGGGGGAAAGCCCGCAAAAAGGCACCTAAGGACAAAGATACACAAACAACCCCTTCTCCTTTTCAGCCTCCAAAGCATATCCCTCTGTGTGCTTTTTGTGATGTTGTCGGTCATGCTACCCATAATTGTCCTGAATTTTCTCTTATCAAGCCCATGGTCAACATAGCGTTTCCTGAGTCTAAGGTCCCAAAATTCCCTGTTACTTTACTGACTGTAGCCAAGAAACCTAAGACTACGCACACAAACCACCCCTGTGCTTTGTGTGATCTTCATGGCCACTGTAACCACCTCTATCCCTGCCTCGATGACTTCCGCAACACTCTAGCGGCAATTCTCCAACTCAAGGTTGAGTGCAACGAGTCCATTTCTCCTTTACTTGTGAGTTTTTCTTCAGAAGAACCAAAGGACACATCTGCTCCCATTGACATTCCCCCTCTTGATGTCGAGATGACAGAGCCTTCGGCCACTATCCTCTACTTGTCATCATCTATGAGATCCACGGTGGAAGACCCCTTTGGGGCTTTCCCTTATGTTTCTCCTGACCTCCCTTCAGCGATCACCTTGGGCTCAACATCGGTGGATCCTTCATATACTTTTCTTTTTTCACCCTCCGTGACGATGTGAATGTGAACCTCACTTCTCATAATGATGAGTCAGGTAATTTCGCTGGACCACGTGGTCTTTCTTCCACCAGTCACCCCATCTTCTATTGTGATAATGAAATTATCGAAGCAATCACCACCCCTGATTTTATCTATCCCCCCTTACATCGAACCCATGAATTTGAACCACATACACCTTGTGGCCATTACATTGACACCCAATGTTTGGTTAAGGGGGCACCCATATTTAAGAGTTCAGGAGAATCAATTTTCCACAACCCTCCTAGTGCATATGGTAGTGTTGACTCTAGTACCATTATTATTCCTCATTTAGAAGAACTTCTAGAGTTCCCTATCACTTTAGATCACTCTAGGGATGATCCACTTCATCATTCCTTCATCTTACATCAACACCCCAATCCCCTAGACATTGTTGTTGACCAACCTTTGTGTTTTCTAGGTGAGCACCAGTTCATTATATCCAATTCCACTCCTTGGGATAGTGACACTATGTATGCAAACCCAGAAATTTAGCCCATTTTCTTCATATATGTAGTACCAAAAGAGATTGGTAATCCTCCACTCCCTTCCTTGAACTGCATCTATCCATTATTCTCACAGAAGATAACCATAACATAAACAAATGGCGAACCACATCATAAAAATGTGGCTAGATTCCACTTTTCTAAATACATTTAGCATGGTCATAACATTCTTGGGGGAACCTATGCCCCTATACCTTCTCATCATCCTCTTGAGGATTTAGTGCCTATGATACTGAAGGCTTGAATCCATTATTTCAGCACTTGGAACACCATGGTGCTCCACAAAATCCTCTAGCTAGGGGCATAATTCCCTCCTTTGCATACTAAATCACTCCCCTCCATAATATATGCTTGGGGACTTGCTGGCACCATTGGCCACCTTCTCACTTGATTTTCATAAGTCTTGGCCTAGACTCCACTGATCTAGGTACGGTCACTTATCCTCCCATTCCTTGCATAGTTTTTCCTACCAGCCTCTTTGGCGAGCCATATATCATAGATTTTTGATACCCTATCTTCAAATATTCTGCTTTGTATGATACCATACTCACCACTTGGACCCTCTGTTTGACTTGGTGAGTGGGGATGATTCTAGACCTTCTCTAGTAGTTCATTCATTTATTCTTTCCTTCCCTTCACTCTTCACCAGGAACCACCTTTCCAAGAAGAATTAAGGCCACCTTTAGAAAAGTAAGGCCTCCTACCTGAATTTCACGGATCCTAATTCCAATGGTTTGTTTTTCCACTACAATCGCTACAAGATTTAGGGCCTTTTATCCTCTATAAATTCACCACTGCTACACTTGCAAATGAATCAATTTTGAGGGAAATTGCCTTATTAATAGAAAAACCCCAAAATTTTCTTTCGCCAATTACGACCGAACACTAGCTCAATTTGATGAACCATCAGCACTGTTGGAAAGCTCTCACTGAGCACTCAAATGGGTATCCTTTCATTTTTGGTGATTTGATACTTCACCTGGAAGCCTTTTTTCCATGAAGGGTCACTTCGCCGCTTCTCAAAATCAAATTTCTTCATTTGCGACACTCATACTTGAGGCACTACTCAGCCTTCATACTTTTTGATGCTTGTGTCTATTTTAGTCGTGCGTAACCATCTTTTAATCATGTTTTTATGGTCCCCACTGGGCCTATTCTGTGTGGCAGCATCATCAAGTCACCCTTGTTTAGAGCATCTGAGTTGATTCAGCATCCCATCCATGGAGTTTGTCCCAAGTTCATTTTGTCTCTCTTCACAATATTTTATCCTTCATCACTTTGTACCTCTCTCGTGTCACACATTTTGGCCCCCAGTCATATTGTCCCCTATCCCCTCCAGAGTCGAGTCGGTAGCTACCAGGTCATTCAGGCCCTTTATGCTCTAACAAGGGAAGTCGTCAGCCCGCTACTCAGTATCCCCCATTCCACCATCATCCCTGGTGTCAATCTATCAGTCACTCTACTATTATCCCTCGTGATTTAGTTGAGGATTCCTTATTGCCTCACCTATGGGGGACCTCCTTGTGTCGACATCAGCTTCTTCATTTAGAAGACAGCTTCCACTCTTTTTTTATGCCTCAGATTAGGCAAAGGGACCCTTTATTTCCCTTTGAATTGATTGTTTCTTAGTTCCAGCTCCTTATGGCATGATCGAGATCCGTATACTCAATCGTTCAGTAATGTAGCAGATTGTACCTGTCATTCTTGGGTGTGTGTGAGATGTTTCAGACATCATGAGGGGGTGGCCCTTCAGGTATCCCCCCACATGCCTAGATGACATCTCTACTACAACCTTGGATGCAGCTCCATAGATTTGATGGTTCCAATCTCATCCGCTTGTAGCACCTCTTTATTTTTCATGTATCGTTCAGATTTTCAGAGCCCTTTCCTATTTTATAGGGCCTCTTTTGGTTGTACTTATATCTAATGTACTCAGATATTATTGTATAAGTCCTGGTTGTTGTCCCAAGAACAGTATGTATGTGGGATCCATTATCATGTTTTATATTTGGCCCATGTTTATGCCAGCATGTACTATATAGTTCAATCCCATGTTTTCTGGACGCACCGTTATTATTTGTACTTTGTTATCTCGATGGGCATAGGTATGCCTCCCCTGCCTCATGTAGAATAGGTACTCACTCATAAAAGAGACTTGTCACACCTGTAATTATTGACTCCTCAGGGTCCTACCTCCTCGCGTCGTAGTCTTCCTTATATTTCTCTCTCTCTGACTCCCCTTCGGTGTCTATTGATTGTGTTCTTACAACTTACTTCGGTCATACGATTAGCTCCCAACGCTTGCACATTAGGGGGCAATATTTTACACCAATTTTTGTTCATCTAACCTGCTACTATTGGCTGGACTTAAGTACACCATGTAAGACCAATTTTACCATAGTAAAATTTGTCTCACTGTGAAAAATAATTTAATAACCCATAGTTTATTAAGTTATTTCTCGTCTAAACAGGAAACCCCATGAGGAATAATTAAATAAATCCTTATTTATTAGATTTTCCTCTAGGGATAACAAATTAAACCATCGTTTAAATAATATTATTGGTCATATTTAACCCAAACCAGGAAAATTAATTAGATAAATCATTATTTATCTTATTGTTTTCTAGGAATAATTATTTAAATCTTTATTTAATAATATTCCTTGTTAAATTTGACTAAATCATTTACAAATAATTGAATAAATCATTATTTATTTAATTATTCTTTAACCATATTCTTAAAATAATAAACAAATCATTTATTTATTTATTATTTCTAAATAAAGGGATTTGACCAATTCCAAATTCATTTTCCAGCCAACAAAAATAATAAAATATTCCATAAAAGTTGGATCTAGATTTGGTTAATAATATTTTAATTATGCACCAATATCTATACTAACTCAATTTTGTTATAAATAGAATGATTTTTCCATTCATTCACTACCTTTTGTTTCCTAGATATCACTCTTGATCTATACGTTTGGTCTGACTTTGATCCTCCTATCATTGTCATATTTGTCTACTTTTTGCTTTTGAGCTCCCTTTGAGTTCCATTTTTTCTGGGTTTTCTACACCATCAAGAGAGAGAGATCTTAGATATGAAGCACTGAGGACACACAAGCACCCATCCCATTTAGGGGGGCTACTAATATCTTTCTATGTTCCCTTCCCAGGTGTCATAATATAAAAAATCTTTAAAAATTCTTGTCTTGTTCATTGGGCGCATGGAGAAACTCTTGCTTATTATTTGTTGTTTAATGTCTTTAACTGCATAGATCTGGATTTCTGTAGCATTTATTCTGATCACTAACTGTAGATCTAAGGAAATTGACAGCCATCTTTGATTTTAGGGTTGTTTTTTATGCACAACTAAAGATATTTTTTTCCGTACGCTTGCGATTAGAATTCACACTAACAAAAGGGATCAAGCGTAGGGGAGAGGATCCTCTGCTACCATTTCAAATTTTTTGGCTTTAACTCCTTTTGGGAGTGTAGACTTAATGATGATCTCACCGCTTAAAGCTTAGGGGTGTTCACATTTCATAGTATGGTGAAAATGTGAGAAAATCTGACAATAACAGTGTGTGATTTTCTCCAGGTTAGAGAGGTGCCTCTGAGGAAGGGAGGAGTGTTCGTGACGTGCTTTAGTTATTTTCACTGGTTGACCTCGTGGCATATTTTTTCGGATAGTCTGCATGCTTGCCTAGTCTCGACATGGGATTTGATAGGTCAATGCACTTTTCTAACTTGCACGACGTGTCGGTGTGGAAATGAGGTAAGCTGCCTCGGGGAAATCTGCCTTCCATTATGTTATCTAAGCTCATTATTGATGATATCCAAACGATGTTCTTCTAATAAATATATCGTGTCAATTAGTGGGTGCACTCGCGGGATATATGTATAGCGCTACTCATGGTGGTTACCCTGACATACTAGGAAAAAAAGCCTTACATGGGTGTTCCCGTCCTGTTCATTTGGTGACGTGATTGGGTACCAGCAGCGTAGCACTTCTAGGTCTGGGCATGTGGTGACCACATGATTGCATGTGTTACATAACGCACATGTTGGTCTTATCCGTGGAGGTTGGTTGGGGTGACTAAGGGTTCCCTGACTGACTGCTTTTCAGCTGACAGGAAGAGGATGGATCTACTTGTCACATCCTCTTGCGTCATCGAGCTATCCATGGATTATGTATCAGAGTCGTCTTCAAGGGAGAGGCGTACTATGGTCATGCATAAACTATTTATCACTGCATGGAATATAGGTTTATAGTGATAATGGTGTTATGGGTGGTTTCCACCACATATCTGACACGAATGTTGGATGTCTAGAAGGTCAGCATGGTATACTACATGAACTGGGTACCATCGTTGAAACAGTTTCAGAGTTCCAAATTCTGCGATAAAATGATCACATTCGTCACAAAGTGCACAATGCTCGATAGGGGGAGGGGGGATGAACAAGAGCCTTTCTAGTGACTGGCGTGCCTCTTTTAGGTATAAAATGATGCGAGGTTCTTCTCTAGTTGACTGGATGGAAGGATCCTCTTGATAGGATTTCTCGATGGCATGTAAGGCATCCCTGTATCATGGGATTTCTGGGAAATTATGGGTGTAATTCCCATAATGGCCATAGATAGCGCATACATGGTTGGTACGTGATGCTTTGCCTTGATTTATGGTGGTTGGTTCCTTTTTACGGGAACTTGTTGCCGCGATATTTACTACAGATCTAAGGAGCAATTTTAGCTCGTCCAGCTCTAGGAAGGTGTGGGTAGGGTGGCCTACTATGTCGCATATGGCACAAGGTTATAATTCTCGTTGCATGGTGGTATTTTCTACCTTCTTCCCTTTTTTACTGGTTTTCTTGGTCGTAGCCATTGGTTTTGTGATGGAAATTTCCTTCGATGGGATGGTTGCGATAGTCTCCTTAACATATGGGCCTCCTCAGGACTGAGGTGGATTAACCCTCTAGAAGTGACGTTTGTGACTCCCGTTGTGGTAGGTGGGACCAGGTATCAAACTAAAAATCTAAAATGATAAGTTTGGAAACACCATTATGGCCAAGAATTATTGTGACACAAAACCAGATGGGGGGTAAAGGAAAGGAGTTTGGGAGGCGGTGTAGACTAGAGAGGTTTTCGTGGCTGAGGTCTCGGTGTCGTTATTTCTCGTCTCTGTCTCCCAGCTGGCTTTGGTGCTTGATGTAGAAATCATGCACACTGGAGCCTCTGCAATATCAGATGATGATTCTGGTATAACAGGGGGATCTCCTAGAAATTACTCGAGGATAGATGGCGGTTTGAAATTGCCAGGGCCATATTCTTGATACCATGTAAGCATCTCAATAGATGCATCTACATAGGGTAGAATGGCATCGGCATTTGTTAGGGATCTCTTGTCATGGTATGTCAATTGGTCAAGAGTAATGATGTGATCCTCATGGGGGAACATCATTGTTTGGAAGACGAAGGATGGTATGGCTAACATGGCGTACATATAACTTCTTCCAAGGAGTATATTGTAATCCAGTTGAGCATCCAAGAATTCAATGTCTATAAGGATCGTCTTTCCGGCCAAGCAGACCGGGACATTTTGGTAGAGACCGACGGGAGCAGATAGGCGGTCATCGTATGTTCAGAGTGTGATGTCTAATGGCTTTAGTTTGGGAGACCCTAAATTATGCCATACGTTCTTTGACATGATTCATGTGGATGCACCCTCATCAATGATACAATGGCGAATGGTGATGTTTTGGATTGACACCAGTATCTGGAAGGTGACTATTGAAGGAAGCCTAGGGGTGGTTTTATCTAAATTGAAAGCCATTAAGCGCGAATCGGCAGGGTTGATGGCACCTAACGTAGAAATTAAGGCTTTCCTTTTCTTTGGGCATGATTGCAATACCTCCAAAGCGCACATGGCGGCGGGATATTGGGCTAAATCATCCACAATGCTATAGTTATGGGTTGCTTTGGAATGGTTTACTGCTTGCCTATTTGGCCCCTTATCCATCTTTGGCAAAGGTTCAATAGGTATCTTCGACATAGTCAACGGTGTTGTTGGTGCACTCGTGCTAGCGCCTGATGAATTAGTGTCTGGTGGGGTATCGTAATTTCGATTTCGTGTCTGAAAAAAAAAATTTCTTCTCCAGTCATGTATATTTCATGGCTATTTTTTCTGGAATCGTCGAGAGTTGTTTGCTGATGTTGGGTGCTAACTGTCCCTTGGTGGGGGAAGGGGCTCCTGCATGATAGTTGTCTGCTGTGAGGATCCCCCTTGTCCTCTTTACTCTAAAGCTTCTTCAGTTTTGGGAGATTGGGACAGTGGTGAGTGTAATGGCCATATTCACCATAGATTGTGCAAGAGTGGTTGGTCCGAAGATTTTCCCTCATGTTCTGCCCTTGGGAGTTATTTGGCTCTTGTTTTTTATTTCGGTTGGATTTGCCTCAAGCTTGAGATCCCAGAGGGCATTTTTTATTATTGCCCCCCTATCCAGGATTTCCATTTTGTTTGTTTTTTTTTTTTTCTTGCCACGTTGGGAGGATAGCTAGGATTCTCCTGGTTATATGATTGGCGTGGTTGTGCCTGGGAAGGTTGCACAAAGTTCACCTACGCATTATTTTGCATGGGTGGGTTTTGTGCTAGGGATTTGGAATATTGGGGTCCTTATCCCTAGTTTGTGAATGGTTTTTGGGGGGAATCTCTTCCATCAGCATTTCTAGCTGCATACTGAGTCCCCTGAGCTAGAGGGTATGGACCTCCTTGTTGATGTTGGTAAGAATGTGCCCTATTGGTCATATTCTGCAAAGGTACATGATGACTTTGGTAGCTGGGTTGTGGGATGTTCTAGTTAGGATAATACGTGCAATCGGGGTACTGACTACTACTACCTAGGTGATTTTGGGTCAGTGACCCAATCAATCCATCTGCAGTGTTCAACGCGCCTGGAAATTCTCTATAATTTTGCAGGCATAGGTCATTAGGCAAGATGTTATAAATGTATCCTGACTGCATTTAAATCAACTCGAGATGTTGGGCTTTGTTGATGGCATCCTCTTCAGATGTAGGTTTCTGGGTTGCTACATATTTTGAAATCTCTGTATTGATATTTTTCAGGAATAGGTCCAGCAAAACTCGATCGTGAAGTTTGGCTTTGCACAAACTACGACGTCATTGCCATTCATGGATATGGTCCGAGATATGGATGGTTTGTGTATGACTAAACTGTGTTAGTAATTCCATCCTAGAATCATGGTGGATGGGTAACTAAAAATAAGTGAGGAAAGCAGTAGTGAGGGCGATAAAGGTTCCATGTGTAGTAGAAGGTTGCTCCACATACCATTTCGCAGTTGTTCCAGTTAAGGTGCACAGAAATAGTCTCAACCGAATAGTATCATCAATGATGTTGTTCGACAAACACCACAAGTGGAAATTCATTATGTGATTTCCTGGGTCTTCCGCTTGCTTCCCTTCAAATTTTTGGATGTCTGAAGGGAGCTTCGTGGGCAGGGAGGGCCATGTTGGGTTGTGTGAAATAGGGTCATTTGTTAACTTGGTTAGATCGGGTAAGTTCAACGATGCTTAGAACAGTGACTGTGGGTTGAGAGCCATTGCAGACTATGAAGACACAGTGTTCTGGTTAGATATGGGGTTTATCTGTGACATACCCAGTTGTGCATTCACTTGGCTCCCCAAATGGGTAGCACTCCTCTACCCCCTAGGGGTTGTGGGAGGAGTGGTATGTGGTGAACCTGTGGGGGTTTCCACTGGTGTGGTGTTGGGTGACCCATAGGGGTTCCCAACTAAATATGCCCTGGTAAAGGATGAACCAATAAGGGTGGCTATGTTCTGTCCTTGATTCCTAAATGGAAAAAGAGCTGGAACTCCTCCCGGTAATGGGGGGAGGGCCAAAAGACATTTATATCAACGAGGTCCTATTGGGTTTGTTATGGTGTCGACTAGGTATGGTTTTGGAAAAAATATTTTGTTCTATGAGAGGTGAAGTATCAAAGAAAAAATGGTGACCACATACATAAAACAAAGCTAAAACAAAATTTGTTTTTCCTTTAAACTATTTCTTTGTGATCAATCAATCAAAAAGTGGTTTTGGTTTTTTTTACGTGTGATACTCAAAATCCTAGAGACCTAAAATGTCCTCACACTCTCAATTGTAACTGGGCCTTGCGAAGATATCTTCTAGTGGGTATTGGGGATAATGTCCCAAAAGAACTAGCGATGCTTTCCAGTAGTAGAAGAATCGACCAAGGTAATGGGTGGAGGATCTAGTGTTGCCTACACCATCACCTATAGGGAAGGATGCCCTAGATTTGGCCACTAAGTAGCATCATCCCACGTGAGTGTTTGAGTCTTGAGCTTGTTCTTAAATCAGCTACTAGTACTGAGCATTAGATAGGTCAGGTAGCCCCAAATAATACCGCACTCACTAGGCCTAGGCTTAACACCCTCTGAATTGGGTTTTTGTGGTGCTCGGGTTTTACTTTTCGTTGGTGGATAGATGGATTTTAAAGCTCCCTATTCAGTCAACTTCTATGTCTTGAGATGTAAACTAACCATGGAAGCTTATTGGATGCCTACCCCCATGGTCCTAACCTAAACTATATTTTTTCTTGTGGCCCCTGTGGGGAAATTTAGTGATTTCAGTTAGGTTAGTTTTAAGGAGTCTTTACTTCACTTATGGTGTTGAAGTGTGTGAGAAAAAATTGAAAAATCACATATTTTTAAGATGTGGATATGAGGTGATCCTTTACACGTCCCCTATTAATCTATGTTTGATTGTTCCTCTCTATAAGAAAATCATGTGTGGATAGTGGGCCGCTTACAACTTTGCCTAATTAATCTAAATGATTAACAAAAGGGAGATGGAAAATTATCAGAAGAGAGCTTTCATATGCTTGTCTAGGTTCACAAAAAGCTGTAAAGGTAGTAGAGATTAATTTCTTCTCTTAAGATAATTAATTCCTGGTCCCAGCTCCTAGTGCAAAAATTTAAACTAAAATTTATGATCTAACTAGGAAAAATGAAAACTAGCTAAGCATATGTGGATTAGGTTCACTTACTCCAGCTAATTATCTATGTGTTTTTGGTGTCTATTTTCACACAAATAAGTTATTTTAGATTGCAAGTAAATTTTCCCCTACTTAAAGTATGTGGTTTTTTGTGAAGATAAGCTTTAAAATTTAAAACTAGCAACTAGCAATACAAAAACGAAGCCAAATGCAAGTTCCAAAAAGTCATGGGACACCTCCCATAGTGCTGGCAGTTTTTCAATGGGCTGCCAGCCACTTTACAATTGGGAAATTGAGGAAAATAGCAGAGAATTTTGGTCTCTGGTTTCCGCGTGGAAAATATTCACATAGGCGCGCGACTCACATGCAACTTAGAGCTAAAATCCTGCAACTCACCACATCTGTCTCAGAAAATAGCACGCAGTTTTCCTAAAAATGGAATTTCCAGAACTTCTAAAATTCAGAATTTCAATGTGGGTGAATCAGCAGAGAAGAAAAGAAGGGGATTTTTCCCAGCAACACTCCAGAGCAGAGAGAAGGTCCCTACAACAAGCACAACCACTTAACGAAAAAAGTAAATCTAGTAGAGTCGACAATCCTGTGTTTGTGGTTTTGGTGCACAAGTGTACCAATCCACCAGTGCTTAGGAGGAGTGTTCGTTGCCTCCAAGCTATGGTCCCAGGCAGAAAAAAAACATGGTTATCAGGTTAGTGAAAACATGCTATAAAATATAGAACACACTAAATCATGGTATAGTATGCATATATAGAGAGAAAACACAACTAAACTAAACCTAAAAACAAAATCTCATAAATGGTCAATCTTAAAAATAATGCAAATGGTGGAATCAAAGTGCCCTCTTATTCCTCGATTTTAGGAAGAAAGATACTACATTACACTCTTGCCAAAGGACCCTTATAACTGTCGAGTACTAAGACCAAGTGAAAGGACATTTTTACCCTTCAGCTACTGTCGCAAGGTCTCTCTCTCTACTCCAAAGGATTGAAGTTGTTGGATGGACAACAACTGAATTCTCTCTCTATTGTTGCTCTGGATTGCACACTGTTGGATTGCTCATGGGAAATTTGGCCAGCATAACAATTTGATCTCCTTTTTATCATCTCTTGGTGGCCATTTATAGATGAATTCAAATTCTACCTCCCTCTCTTGGAAAATTTGTGGATGGTGACCCAAGACAGAGGGTTGATTCCTTTGTGTGCCACTTGATTCCTTTGTGTGCTCCCTTGAGGTCCCAAGGTGGCTTAGGCAGCTGTCCTTGTGCGGCCTCAAGTGTAGGATCATTTCCTGAAGTGTGCCAAGTTGTCCTGAAATGTGACTTCTGCCACTCCTAGGACTGTACGGATTTTTGAGGGAAAGTCGCACAAAGGTGTGCTTATCTAATAAAAATGCACATAAAGGCTCATTTTTCCTGAGTATCTTGTGTGCAATTTTTATTTTTCCTCTTGACCTTATATATTTAAAAAAAAAATCAAATCCTCTAATGTGCCTCAACCCTGTAAATCCTTCTGTCTGACATTAAATAATGTCATCTTTGCTTGTCCGATTTTCCAGTGATAACAGCCATAATGGAAAATTTGAGCTTGGATATAAGCCTACCTTACCATGATCTTTATTATTTTGATTCTGGTATAGTACGTTGTCTCGATCTTATAAAAGACTTGGTAGTTTCACTTGAGAAAATTCCTGCTAAAATGTCTTAATGGATGTGGTAGTAGCTTATATACCTCCATGGTTTGGCATGTTGTTGTCAAGCTCATGGGGAGCAAAGTTAAGAGGTACTCTGCAAATGGATTTCTCTTATGCCACCATCCCGGTTTTTGGGCAACTGAGGAAGTTGTACTGGGAGACAAAAATGAAGTATATGATCACTAGTAAAGAGAAACCAAACAATCACCCTATCAATTCTGTACATACTGATTTTGAATCATTTGTTCTATTTAATGATAGTGGTTTAGATGATTTAAATAGTTAGCTTATAGAAGTTGAGGAAATTTCAAATAATGTCCAAGAAGTTTTGGATGAAAGACAAGGAAATCAGCCTAGTACTTTAGAGCAGATATCAAAAAAGTTAGAAAAATGTACAGAGAAAGTTGAAGAAGTGACCAGAAAGGTAGAAAAAAATCAGACTACATAATTCCAACTTCTTGATGATGAGAATGGTCTTTGGACCATGGATTTCGACGGTGCATTAGGGAAATATGGGGCAAGCATCGGAATTTGGATTCGTGGTCCAATTCATCAATCGGGTGAAATTCCAAAAAATGTGAGATTGTGTTCATATAAGTTGGCTTTCAATTGTTCCATTAATGAAGCTGAGTACGAGGCATTGATCACTGGCCACAAAATTCTAAAAAAATTGGGTGAAAAAAAAAAAGTATGTTTATGGCAACCCCGAACTTGTAATCAAACAGGTAAAAGGGGAATACCAGGCAAAGCATCCAAGAATGAGAGCTTATAGAAATGTTGTACTTGACATTCTCAAAAAATTTCCTGAATATACATTGTCAGATGTACCAACAAGTCAGAATCTTATGTAAAATATGATTGCTACAGCAGCAAGTAACTTTAAGGTTCCCATATTTTCTGATAGGAATTTTGAAATTCATGTCAAACACCGACCTTTTGTTCCTTACAACTTGCGGTATTGGCAAGTGTTCTGGGATGACAAAAATGTGAATAATTTTCTGCAGATGGAAGGTGAATTTGAAAATTCCCTTATTGATGAAGTATATGATAAAGATGATCAAGTGATCGAGGCTACTCAGGTTGATGTGTTATAGCTGAAAGATAACAACATTCCAAGGGGTATTTTACCTTTAGAAGAATTTTTTAATCAAGATGATGTTGCAAGAAATATGACCATGGTTCATACTGAGAAAGGTGTCGAAGATGTGAATATTGGAACACTAGACAATCCCAAAATGGTTAAGATATCTAAGTCCTTTTCTCCAGAGGTGAAAGATAAATATATAGCATTGTTGTCTAAATTTTCTGATGTATTTTCTTGGGACTATGCAGATCTGAAATCATATGACAAGAATATCATCTAGCATACAATTCCGGTCAAGCTTGATCAAAAGCCCTTCATAAAAAAGTTGAGAATAATCAACCCAACATTGTTGTCGTCAATAGAGAAAGAGGCAAACAGAAATTTTAAAGCTAGTATCATTGTTCCCATTAGATTTTCTGAATGGATGTCAAATCTTGTTCTGGTGAGAAAGAAAATGAGAGAAATCTGTCTTTGTATTGATTTTAGAAACTTGAATAAGGTGTCTTTAAAACATAACTATCCCCTTCCTAAGATCGAACATATCCTACATAGAGTGGTTGGGTCCTTTCGAATGTCGCTTCTTGATGGATATTTTGGATATAATCAAATATTAGTGCATAAGGTTGAACAAGACAAAATTTCTTTCATGACACCTTGGGGCACATTTAAGTATGCTAAAATTCCATTTGGGCTCAAGAATGCAGGAGTCACTTTTCAGCGGGCAATGGATATTGCCTTCGCAAATGAACGGATTTTTTCCTAGTTGTGTACCTTGATGGTTTGACAAATTTCTCTCATTCTGATGATGAGCATTTATATCATTTGAGAATTATATTTCAGAAATGCAGGAAATTTGGGATTTCACTTAATCCAAAAAAAAGTATTTTTGACATGGAGGAGGGCAAGATTCTCAAACATATCATCTCCAAAGATGATATCTGTATTGATCCTTCTTGGATTTAGGCTATTCAACAAATATATTTTCCACATAGCAAGAAGGAGATCCAAGCCTTTAATGGTAAGATGAATTTCTTGAGAAGATTTATTCCAAATCTTGTTGAGCATCTTTGAGAGATGACCAATATGCTCAGAAAGGAAAATGAGGTAAGCTGGTCGGAGGATGCCAAAAATTCCTTTAATTCAGTATAGTTTGCCTTAACTACAGCTCCTATTTTGATCAGCCCCGACTACTCCATTGATTTCATCAAATTTTCATTTGCCTCTGAACATACTTCGGTTGTTGTTTTGATGCAAAAGAAGGATAAAACTGAACAACCTATTGCATTTTTCAGCCGTACCATTTTAGATTTTTCCCTTAGATATAACATCATTGAGAAGCAAGCCTTGGCCTTGGTAAAGGCATTGAAGGACTTTCGAGTGTATATCCTTCATTCACACACTCTAGCCTATGTCGCTAATGCAGCAGTGAAGGATATCGGTAGAAGCAGAAAGTGGATAGCGGATATGTTAGAGTATGATCTTGAGATCAAGACTAAAAAATTGATCAAATGTCAGGGATTGGCCAGGCTCGTGGCTGAATCCAATTTACATGTATTTGATATCAATCTCATTTCAATTTTTTCCAATGAAGAATAAAATGGCTCATTCATGCAAGTATCATAAATTTTTCTCTCATCTCCTTGGTATGTTGGCATCATTTATGTTCTTCAACATCTTAATCCTCCTCTAGACATGTATAAAAGTAAGGGTAGGTCATTAAAGTTGAAATCTTCCAAATACTACATTTTGGATTGCGCTCTATATTGGAAAGGCTCGAGAGGTGTCTTGCTGAACTATCTAGTAGAAAATGAAGCCAAGGAGGTAATGAAAGATTTCCATAAAGGATATTGCAAAGGTCACTTGTTTTGGAAAAACATGACAAATAAGGTGTTGAGGGTTGGTTATTATTGGCCTACTCTCTTTGCAGATTTATATAAAACTGTGATGAGCTGTCAAGAGTGCCAGATATTTCAAGGTAAGAGGAAGCTTCTCCCACTACCTGTGCAGCCTATATCCGTTCAAGCGCCATTTCAGCGTTGGGGCATTGATTTCATTTAAGAAATCCACTGTGCATCTTCTACCCAACATAAATGGATCTTGACAGCTACTGACTACTTCACCAAATGGATCGAAGTGATCCCAATAAGGAAAGCTACTGATTTAGTCATTATTCAGTTTTTGGAGACTAATATTTTGTCTCGTTTTGTCTGTCCCCGTAAAATAGTTACAGATAATGCGAATGCATTAAAATCCAAGAAATTGGTTGAGTTTTGCAAGAAATGAAACATAAAATTGGGTCACTCAACTGCATATTATCTGCAAGGTAATGGATTGGAGGAATCTTCTAACAAACCTTTAGTCAACATTATAAAGAAGATGTTGGAGGCGAACAAGAAGAACTTGCATAAGAATATTGTTAATTCATTGTGGGCAGACATGGTGAGTAGTAAGAAGTATACTACTATTTCCCCTTTTCAATTGGTATATGGAGTCGACATAGTTTTCCCTTCGTCACTTGCAACACCAATTATGAAATTTTTACAAGAATCAAGTAGTGAAGATAATGATGTGCAGTGCCAGATCAAACAGATGATCCATCTTCAGGAAACCAGGTATGAGGTCTTCCAAAATACCTCAAAGATAGATGAAATGATAAAGAAAGTATATGATTGCAAGACAAAAGAAAATAATTTCAAAATTGGTGATCTGGT
Organism: Pinus albicaulis; assembly: GCA_034641835.2. Classification (NCBI taxonomy): domain Eukaryota; kingdom Viridiplantae; phylum Streptophyta; class Pinopsida; order Pinales; family Pinaceae; genus Pinus; species Pinus albicaulis. Next base: position 596,996,576 of record CM076579.1, on the reverse strand, counting down.
CCTCCGTTGGGATGCTAGAAACAAAAGAAAGGGAAACATGGTAAATTTGAGAACTTATGGAAAGGACCATACAAAATTTCAACCTCTCACGAACATCATGCTTTTCTATTGGAGGAAATGAATGGTGAAGATTGCATAGGGGGACCAGTCAATGGTAGGCTTCTCAAGAACTACCTTTTCTGAGCATATTTTTGAAAATTTCCAAATTCCATTGTACATATCAGTTTAATTTTTCTGCAAAGTGTGAAGTGGAGAATCATCGAAGATTGGAGCCCGAAGTGAAGGCCATAAAGTTCCATTGATTTTCTATTGTTTTCAAAGTTCAGTAATAGTCAATTCAGTCCAGTTTTGTGTCAGTTTTCATTATTTAGTCTTGTCTTTGGATTTTGACTCCATGCCCAATGGTTAGGCTACTTGGTGTACAGTGTTCTTGACACCTCCAAGGAGCTTCCATCCCCAGTTGGAGCCAATGTTAGTGTCAGTCTATACAGCATGTCACCAGTGATCAAATGGGCTCTTATAATGTCTTGTTAGGGTCTCATAGTCAATTTTTTCTCATTTCATTAGGTTTTCAAATAAAAATTTGGTCACTAGTTATTAGGTCTGGGACTATTTTCCACTCCTTCAAAAATTTTCACATGCTGGTCCTTGTCATCACTCAGCTACGTGTAACATCATCTAGATATTATCATCATCATTTCAGTAATCACCACCATGATTTCATTTAGCTCATTTTCTCCATTAGGTCATTAGGGTTTCAAAGTCACAAAATCTGTCATTTCATGCATGAAATCCAGCAATTGGAGAAGTGGTAATAAGCAAGTTTATTCAATAAATTTTGATATCAAAATCTAATTTATTGTTTCTATAAGTAATGAGTACTTCATGTTCCTAAATCTACAATTGAAGTTTTCAAAGAGCTTCAAGGTTCCAAACAAGCTACAAAAGTTGAAGGCTACAAAATTTCCGAAGTTACAAAGTTCAAAAAATGAAAGTCATGCTTGGAAAATGACATGTGGGGCCCATCCTCACTCAAAAAAAGTCACTTCATGTTTATAAAAAGGCCAAAAATACATAAGGAATACTCAGTTTCACTTTTATGTTCTCCTATCATCGAGCTATCCTCTCCTATTACCAAAAATTCGGTGGTTTACCTCTCATAGGCCATTTCCACCATTTCGTTGCACATACAGCAAGGCGCTACACATAGGGCCAAGGAAATATGCATAGAAAAACAACACTATGCTTTTTGCAACTGTGATACACATAGATTTGATCTTCACAACGTATAGAGATGATTTTCCTTGCGCATAGCAAGCCCACACTATACATTTGGTTGAAAAAAGCACAGTTTCTTGTGGAGTTAAAGATAACCATTTTCAAATCTCTTCTTCTCTTCAAGAAGGTTATATCACCTAAAAATAAGTAAGTACTACTATTTCTCTTAGCCATTGCATCAAAATTTCCTAAAAATCAACCTAATTTCTTCTCTAGGATTTCTCTTGTTTTTTTTAGTCTCATAGTCACTACACCTCATTTACCAAGGTAAATACACTCTCCCACATATTTTTTACCTTCCCGCATGCCCAAAATCATCCCCCACTTCCTTCATGTCCCTTCATTTCCATTTCCAAAGTCCCAAACCCTAAACCTTAACCCAATTCTGCCAATTTGGGCAGTTTTCCTAGCTAGGACTATGTTTAAATTTCATAGCCCAATTCCCTCACTCATTTCACTTCCCATACCTCCCTAAGTATGATTCCCATCTCCATAAATTTTCCTACCCCCATCTCCCTTCCCTATCTCCTTCATTTTATCCCTTTACTCATTTCCCTTGTTTTTCCCTCCTATCATCTAGGGTTTCATCATGGAGACTGATACCTCACCTTCAGAGAAGAAGAAATATAACAAGGGAGGCATGGTTTTGAGATTTGAACCTTCAAATGTCACAGATTTTATCTCTTCTCCTTTCCTTCAGAAATGTTTTGAAGATATGAATTGTCTGGAGTTTTGCAAGAAGATTCAAGAGGTTGGCTATCATGAGAAACTCACTTCACTTTTTTCCACTACACTGAAAAAAGACAAAGTTACCTTAGTAGAGGTAGACTTTACAGTTTCATTGGATGACATCTCTCAAGCCACAAGAATACCTAATCATGGGGATAACTAGTTCAAGCACATGGATTTGGATATTGAGGAGTACAAATCCTACCCAAATCACAATACAGAAATGATCCTTCATATGTTTTTCCATTTAGATACTTTCTTGATAAGTATGCTCCATTAATGAAAGTGATAATTAAATAATTTACATGTGAAGGAAGGTTTTCAATGCTTAGCCAATACCACATAAGACTACTCATCCACTTCACAGCTACTAAATCTCTCAATTTGTGTAATTTCTTGTATAGGAGCATAAGTAAAATGTCAGAAAAAGTGCAAGTAAAAGGCAAACATATTCCTAGTATTTTTCATCATAGCTTGATAAAGGTCATAGTTATCCATCAGCTGGAAAAAAATAACATGACATGGGATAATTTCATTAAGGCATTTTTTCCCACACCTGATGTTAGTCCACCTAGCATGCAACAAACCCTATCACCAACATCTCAAGAGGTGAGTTCATCAAGCAAGTTGGAAACTCAATCACCAAGGGAATCAGTTAAAAAAAATACCAAAGAAACAGTGACCAAAACATACAAAAGAGGTAGAAGGCTTGTGTTTTCTCCTCAGATTGAGGAAGGGGCCAAGCCCACATCATCAAAGCAAGAAACACCATTACAACAGGAGACATCCATGCATGAGGAAGAGCATGAGTTTGACCTAGTAGACTTGGAGGCTAGTAATGAGCATCAAAACCTTGACAGGGTTATTAAAGACAAATATGCTCAGATCAAAGAGCTCCAAGACAACTTGCCAAGGGAAAATTTCATCATTTCATTTATAGAGCAAGAAAACTAGCAGCTGACTTAGCAAAACAGTTATCCTTGGAGAAAAGTCATTTTGAGGAAAGCAAGCATGATGCGAAAGGAAAAGAAATGGCTACCATAGAATATTTTGATGAGAATGATGAGTAGGAACAGCAGGTAAGAATAAAGAGGTCAAGAACCATGGGTCTCAAAAGGGCATTATAGAAGGAAAGAGAGAAAGACCCTACAGATGAAGAGCTAAGTTTTGAAGACATAATTGTCAATGAGATCAATGATAACAGGGAGTTTTGGCTTTAGAAAGTCAACATCCACTTGGAGAAGCTCCTTGGTAAGGCCAACAGGGATAACAATATACATAAGCACATGGTTGACCATTATTATGCCAGAAATTAAATGTGTAATGTCAAGGTCAAACAGTTACAAACAAAACTAGAGGAAACCCTAAAAATTCAAAAGAAGAAAGACAACTTGGATGTACTTTCTAATGCTTCCCTAGTTACATAATGCACCTTGTCAGGTATCTATCGACCAAGTTTGAGAAGTTTGGGGAAAATTTCAGATTTTGTAATTTTTTTAGTTTTTTTCGCAGTTTTGGTCATGTGTATGTGCAGCGAGCTCACACCGCCATTTCCTCAGAGCACCTAAATGACTGAAAATCAGAATTTTTGGAAATGTATTAACCTCTACTTCAGACCCATTTCAATTTTTTCTGATCTCCTGCATAGGTTTCAAGTAAAATGCAACAAGGTGCCCAAAAAACAGGTTTTTGCCACTATTTTTGACCCCTCGCTCCACATAGGGAGCAGTCTTGGGAAAATGGCCATATCTCAGCCTATAATGGGTGATTTTCGGTGCTTGAATACTCTAAAGACATCTACACTCTCCCAGATTTTGAGAACATGTCTCAGATTTTAATTTTGACTAGATAAAGGCACTCAAAAACCTCCTCTAACAGCTCGCTATGCATAGGAAAAAAACCTGCTAAATTTCTTGAATTTCCCTGTAAATTCTGTAATTTGTAAATTTATTGTGATGAAAAGTTTAGAGGTGAATGACATAGGGTAAATTGTAAAAATTAAATGTAATTGTGGTGAATTTGAGTTAGTTAAGTGTCTTATCATGTATGAAATGCTTTGAGGAAATGTTTCATGATGGTTAGGAAAAGAAGGAATTGGTTGAGTAACCTCCCTTGTATGTAGTAGATAGTGTATGGATGCATGTAATTGGATTTTCTTGCTGGAAATTCGACCTCCAAGGTAGGATTTCGACCTTAGTTAATATACGAGGAACTTTTTAATCATTTTCAAATTTTGGATGTTGTGGAATTGAACCTTGGATACTAGTGTACAAGTGAATTTGGAAGGAACTAATAGACCGAACTTGCAGCTATTATGGTGGGATTCATGTGGTATGTGATTTAGCAGTGTTTTTCCTTCTGTGATTATATGTTTGAATGTATTTTTCCTTCCATTTGAATTTCCATACTACATGCTTTTATTTTCTAAGTTCATAAACATAATTCATTTATTTAATGCTATGTTTTAGAGAAAGATTCACATTTTTGTTCATGTTCTTTTGATATAAACGAATTCATGAGATTCATGCTCATTTTCAAACCCTATAAATCTACCCTATACACAAATATACCTCTAAAGTGATAAATTATGTGCCTACCTTGTCCCATTACATTTATGCATATTTGATTTTTAGAGCTTTGATCTAGTCCTCCTAGACCTAAAACCATCATCTAGAACAAAACCATCAAAATCAGTCAAACCATCTACATATCTAGCTTAATATCTTTCATGATCCAGTCAATTGGTTGTGATATCACTGAGAGAGCCCTCTCAGCCTAGTAGGCCTAGCTACTAGGTAAAAGTGGTATGTGGTTCCCTTTGCTAGTCTCCTTATCAGCCTTCGAAGAATTCGTGGAGTGCTAACACATTAAAGACCTGGAAGGATTGTAAAATACAAGAATATTTAGTGATAAATACCATAACTTAATTTGAGGTTTACAAAAAAATGATTATGAGTGAATGTAAAAGACTAGTGAAAATAATCTTTTATTGGAGGCAGATGAATAAACAAATGTATTTACACGGACCATATTAAGCATCTAATCATGAAGTTCGAACAAAATGAAAATTAAAAGATTGATGACAATTTCCAAACGGAGAGAACAAATACCACTGTATGGAATCCATATGAAGATCAATGGAAGAAGATCAAGGCTTCTCATTTGCAAAAGAAGCTCTATAAAATGTATTAGACTACATAAAACAAAGGATTCTCACTCACCATATACCTACATGCTTCCAAAATAGCGAGTGAGTGTGTTGGCTAGCATTGTGAGGTTTCCCTTTTTATCATTTCTTTCCCTTATTTCTTGCATCTGATCTTTTTGATATAATGAAAATTGTGGACATGCAGGGATAATAATAGGGAGTGAACGAAAAGTTCTATAGGTTAAGGGTCAGTGAATTTATCAGCTTTATTTTCTGTTGAAATTCCACTCTTCACTATTCGCAAGTACTGATGATGTGATGGTTGTGCAAGAGTTTGGTAAATTATCTCAGGCCATTCATCTGCTTAAAAATGAATTTGTATGCTCCTTCATATTTTACAAACTATTTTATGTAGAGTTGTATTCATTTGTTGAAGAAATAAAATAACGTTTGGCTACTATTCTTAATTCACCCTGTCTTCTGCAACATTTCATTTCATCTTCACAATGTTAGTTTTCATTTATCTTTGGCTTCTATATTAAAATTTTAGTGCGCACGTGTTGAGTAAATAATTTTTTGTTATATAAATGGTTTCTTTTAACTTTATTTATATTTTATTTTTAGATTTTAGTTTTATGGCTAGTTCTTTTAATTTTTCTTTAAATTTTAATTGTTTTAATCTCAACTTTCCTTTCTTTTAGTTTTAATTTTGATAACTCATTTGACTTTTTACTTATTTTTACTTGTTTTATTTTTTGTTGGTTTATGATTAAATAAAAAGAAACAAAAATCTTATAATTTCTAAGATATAAAACTAATATAATACCAAAAAAAAAAAAAAAATCATTAGCACTCAGTGATGTCTCACAACCTTATGCAATATATTATTCACATATAAATTCAAGGTTGGATTTTGTTGTAACAAACTATTTAATTGTTGTATTATCAATATTCATAAGAAACTTATTAATTGTACTTAATTGCACATTTATTCACTTAATAAGATTTTTTATTTTTATCAAACAAATACATATACAACAATTTAATTACATAATTAAAAAACTCAATTCACAAGTTAGGTACATTTAGTTCAGTGGTAAAGTCATTAGTCGTAAAACTTTTAGGTTATGGTTTCAGACCTTGATAAATTATTTTTTTTCACTAAAATAATCTTAACATAAGGGTTAACTAATTTCTCTTTCATAATACCTGTACTATAAAAAATCCCTATGATTAGGTCCATTTTTTTCTTCCAAGGACTGTTTTAGTGTATTTTTCTCCAATTGTTTTAAAAATGTGACGTTATTTATTGATATGGCATTATTTTTGGCGTATTTGCACTGGGAAAAAAATTTAGACACTAATAACGCCAAAAATTCCACTGAAATAGCACCAAAAATTACGATATATATATTTCTAGTAGTAGCACTAGATTAGATCCCCTTTTAGCACCTAAATTAGCGCCCTGATTAGATTCATTTTTTAGCACCGAATTTATCGCCAGATTTAGCATCGAATGTACCTAAAAAATTAATTAATTGAGGTGTTGGGGGTTAAGTGGATAGGGATTAAACGATGATGGGATTTAGGGATTTGGGGTACAAGGATTAAGGGTTAAGGGATTCAGGATTAGGGATTAATGGATTAAGGGTCAAGAGTTAATGGATTTTTCACTTACGGGTTAGGTAGTTTAATGGTTAATGGCTTAGGGACTATGGGTTAAGGGATTAATGTTTAGATGCTTAGGGCATAGAGGTTTATGGATTAAGGGATTATATATTAGGGATTAAGTTTTTAAGTTTCGATGGATTGGGGGTTAGGGGACTTAGGGATTTTTCATTAAGGGAATAGTGATTAACTGGGGTTGAGGGATTAGGGCTTAAGTATTTAAAGGTCAATGCAATATTAGGGGTTAAGGGATTTGGGGATTTATCAAAACTCTCTTGAAATGTCATGGAACATATTCCAACACACCCATTACCAATGTCATCCATTTATGTTGCACGATGAGCCATTAATGGGGCCAACATTAAAATTTCCTCAAAATCTTCTTGTATGCATCAAAATTTGACATGGTTAGACTAGACATATGCCTTGACAGTATGCGAAGGTTTCAAGACTCAAGGATGCTTAATGTCCCTGCATAATATTTCATATCGTCCAAGTTTTCATGAATTTTTATCATGCAGTCTCATTGTCATCATCTATCATTCCCATCTAGGGAATATTTGTCAAAACTCTCTTGAAATGTCATGGAACGTATTCTAACATTCTCATCACCAATGTCATCCATTGACGCCACACGGTGAGTAGTGAATGGGGACACCATTGAAATTTCTTCATACGGTTACTATATGCATTGAAATTTGACATGGTTAGTGTAGACACATGCCTTGATGGTATCTGAGTGTTTCAAGACTCAAGATTGCGTGATTTCCTTGCATAATATTTGATATTGTCCATGTTGGTATTAACATTCATCATGCAGTCTCAATGTCATCATTCCTCATTCCAATCTATGGAATATTTTTCGAAACTCCCTTGAAATGTCACGGAATGTCTTACAACATCTCATCAAAAATGTCATCCACCGACGTTGTACAGTGAGAAATGAATGGGGAAAACGTTGAATTTAATTCAAATTGTTCCCATATCCAGTGTCAAAATTTGACATGGTTATACTAGGCACATGCCTTGACCATATGTGAGGCTTTTAAGACTCAAGGATTCCTGACATCCCCGCATAATATTTGAGACCGTCAACGTTTGCATCAACATTCATCATGTAGTATCATTGTCACCATTTTGCATTCCCATCTAGGGCATATAAGAGTTAGAGAATATGTTTATATAATGGATTATGTTATGGATCATATATATGTTACTAGTTAACAAGTATAGTTGTTATGAATGAGATTTTATTAGTGATAATTGTTACATTTCAAGAGTTAAGGGTGAGAGGGTTATGATTTTTGGGATATAGTGGTTATTGTTACAAGATATATTTGATAATAGACATTATGGGTCAAAATTAGTAGGTTTTAAGAGTTATATAGGCTTGGAATTATAGTTGTTATGTGTTATACAATTTAAGGGTGATAAGGCTTGGAGATCATGGGGTTAGTAATTATAATGGTTATGGATTTAGGATTGGGAATTAGGAGTGATAATAGTTATAGGGAATGCCCACGTGGTGTATGGTATTTAAGGCTTTTTTGTTAAGGGATTAGGGATAAATGGTTTCTGGCTGAAGGGTTCAGGGATTAGGGTTTAAGGTTTTAAGGGTCTTTTATCACTTATTAAAAAAATTATGATTTTTAGCCAAAAAAAAAAAAAAATTAAGGTCAAATTTTTTGACTCACTGTTGTTATACATTAGGTTTATATACATAGATATAGTTCTTTTTCTAAAAAATATTGGGTTCCTAGACTCAATCTCCAAGTCAGAACAACTTTACTCCAATATATACCAAGAATCACATGTCAGACATGAATAGCAACCAACACAAGGTGCCCAACATTGGACTATGTGTGTGTGTGTGTGTGTGTGTGTGTGTGTGTGTGTGTGTGTGTGTGTGTGTGTGTATTATGCATAAATATAGCATCTAGGAGTTTGGATATTTAAATAATGAAAATTATTTTACTCTATTGTGTGTGGGATAGATCAAAGCGCCAAATGCCAAAGTACCATATTCTATTACATGGTTCCAAGGTACAGATCATGGGAATTTGGGGATCAACGATGAATATGTGTTGCAGATTTTGAACCAGCCCAAACTATAAAACACCATTCAAATCCCGCTCTCACCGAGAAGAAACATGTGTCCCTTAATAGATTCAGTGCAGGATTCTCTTATGGTGTTAAAGAGTGTTTGTTTCTCATCCCCGCACTCAATTTCCATCGTTGATCTAGCAATTAGATTGAATCAATGGATATAAAAATTTGGTATCTTCTAACTTTTTATCAAGAACTTTATTTATAATGATTTCTTTTTACCCAGTAAAAACATAGTGTTCTGCAGTTCCTTATGGGTGAAAAGGGCTTTATTACGAACGACAATGAACATTTTTAAAACGTCTAAGTCAGCAAGAATTTGGCTTTCAAGGTTTCATTCATGTTTTGCCTTATTTTTTTAGCAGTCGAAAGAATGGAATCCTTTAATAAAATTGTCTCCATCCACAAAATATCTAACCTGGACTAGAATAACCTGGTGGACCAAGACTAGGGTGTTTATCACCCAATTTTGTCATGTACTAATAAAGAGAAAATCCTTCAATTCTTCTTTCAGTGGGATGATGAAATTAGTAAGGTATAAACTTTTGGGAGTCATGTTTTCCATTGTGTATAGTTACTTGGGTCTTTCATTTCCTTGAATTGGTCATATGGTACTCTAAGAATTATTCTAATTCTGTTAGATCAATAGTGTCAAAAAAACTTCAAATGCCCACATTTCCTTAGCTACCAAATCAATTCTCAAGATGTTAGGGTTACGGTATTCCAGTCTTACAAAAGTAAACTCTTGTACAATCAATTTAAGAAACATTTCCTTTTGGAGTCTTGTTCCCATCTCCTCCATATCCTTCTGAAGACTATCTCCCTTTGGAGGATTGGAGCTCTCACCTTGCAACCTTGTGTTTGTCTCTTCATAGAGAACTTTCACCATTTGTGTCATCTCAAAGAATTATTTTCTGAAATATTTTTCATCCTCTAAGATATTTTCAGACTCTCCTTCATGTGTCATGACTGCTGAAGCTTCAGGTACAATTTGAGGTGAAATTTGTGGTGGCGATTATGGAAAATTTTCTCTTTCTGTCCTTGAGCTAACTTGAGGACTTGCAACCAAAAGTGTTCCTTCTCCTCTCTTGAGCTTTAACCTTGTAAGCATTAGAAACATTTGAAAACAAATTAAACCCCCAAAACAACAAAGAAATATAGCTCTGATACCAAACTAATATGCATTTGAAAAGCTTGAGGATTATGTCAAATTTTTCAAGTGAATTAATTAGGGATTTTAACCTCTTATGTCAATTTCATTACCATATAAACATGCATTAAAACTTCATTTTTAGCAAAAAAGAGGAGACACCATCACCATAATAGTAAACAAAAAAAACACATTGATGAAGCAGTTCACCCCTCCTGGGCTACATCTCCTAGTCCAACTTCCAATGCTTGGGCCTATTTCATTATGCTAAAAAAGGTGTGATTACATCAAGTTACAGTGCTCAAATGGATTCAAAAATGTCTCCAATTTCTCTAAAACAGTAAAAAACCCCTAGTTGGGCTCTTTCTGCTCCAAAAAAGGCTAAAATCCGAATGAATTATGCTCCCATGAATATTCTGCACTATCTGTCCTACAATTCGCACCTTTCTACAGACTATCCTACAATTTTAGAATTTTTTGACCACGTGGGGCGACAATTTCTCATCGCACCAACAAGATTCCTCCTGCGCCGAGTGCAAAATGTGGCCTTCTTAATTTTCATATGTCAGCCTTTATCCGACTAATAAGGTGCCACATTTCTCCATCCTCACTGTTGATATCATGGTTTAATGAGTTCTCCCACTGGCTATAAACATGGGTTTTGACTATGGTTTCATGGCATGTTTTGGATGTGGTTAAATAAAATTCAACAAACCTTAACGTAAAATATTACCATGGCATGTGACCACCGGATAACACACCCACTGGTGTTACCACTCTAAACCACACCCATAACATTAACTATCACCTCGCTGCATGTGAACACTCCATGACCATAGTTGTCATCATAACTCTATTGCACATAAACTTTAGCCATGGCATCAACCCGACCTCAGAATGTGAACGTCGTGTTCAAACCATTTTACTGCTCTAAAACTTCCAACATAACGGTGAATACTATGTTGCATAACTTTGGTTAAGTGGTTTTTATCTATGGTCTATCTGTTGAGATTGCAACAAGATGATGAGCTTAGCGGAAAGGAGTCGCCTTCACTAAGTGGGCCCACAGACTATTTTTGGCGCAAAGTCTATTTTTAGACTATGTCTATTTTTATACATATGGATCATGTTCTATGAGTTGCAGGATGCTATTTGTGGATGGTTGGTCAAGTCGGGAAAAATAGATGGACTTCTATTTTTAGACATATTGGGCGGAATCTATTTCTAGATTGCCAGTCTAAAAATAGATATGTCGAATATTATTAGCTCTTAATAATATTTGGACTATAAACATTATCTTATTCTCTTGGAGCACTTCAGTTAAGTGCACAGATGTGGCACAGGAGCTGACAAAAGGAATTACGCTATTCCTAAGGGTTAAGTGGAGCTATTGCATGGATACTTCAAATAGAACTCATGTGAGAGAGTTTTGTGGAGTTGATTGAGGAAGTTAATCGAGTTGTGTTCAGTTTAACTAAGCTAAACATAGTTGAGCTAGTTGTATCTAGTCTAACTGATTGATACACTAGTGAGAGTGGTGTGAATTAATTATAAATTAATTCACTAATTATAAACTCATTAATCAACTAAATAATGCACGCTAATCAGCATGGACAGCTGGCTTGAGACTAGTGCAGAGAAATTTCCAGGATGGGAGCGACTTTGGTCGGATCTTGTGCAAGAGGAGATAAGGCAAAGTACTAGGGATGGATCTTCATCAAAGGCATTTGATGAAGAGAATTGCGCTTTGGCTTCCAAATCAAATAAGGGGAAGAGCAAGAAAGCTTCTCAATCCAGTGCGAAAGGAAAGAAGCAGGATATGTCCAAGGTGAAGTGCTTTCATTGTCACGAACATGGACATTACACCACAAATTGTCCACAGAAGAAGAAAAATAAGCAAAGTTGGCCGGATCGCAAATGAGAGGCTTTAGCCTTGCAGTTTGAGTTGATTTTTCTTTACTGATTTCCGTGATGTTTAGTTTCTTAAGCAAGAGTGGTTCAAAGGGTTTCTTGACAAAGTGGGGCAAAGGCCTTTTCACATAGACAGAGAGACTCTAGATTTGTTTACTGATATGGATGAGAAATATCTGGGAGTGCACATCGAGATGGACGATGATGGTAGATACAGTGCGACTGGTATCGGTACCATTTCCTTTGAGAGGGAGTCTGGTAAACCCTTCGTATTGAAGGAAGTGATGCATGTTCTAGGATTGAAGAAGAATCTTATCTCTATGGCGATGTTAGAAGACAAGGGGTATGATGTTGCCCTTAAAGGGAGGGGAAAAAGCGCTTTCCTGCGTAGTAAGGAAACTGGTGAGACCCGGAGGATAGGGGTTCGAGTTAAGAACCTTTATCAATTGCAGGTATATGGCTGCGCAGCAATGGCAGGCAAGGCAGAAGGAGTGGTGAGCCGGGATGATGGCGAGTTGTGGCACCAGAGATTGGGCCACCTTCACCATGGAGCTTTGAAGATACTACAGTAGATTTCTACTGGGCTTCCTAAAGGCACTCTTGCGCAGTCATATCAATGCAAGGGGTATACCTTGGGAAAATTTGTGAAAGCCACCTTTCACGAGAAGGATATTTGCACCACGACGATCCTTGAGAGAATTCACACAGATGTGTGTGGACCTTTCTCAGTAGCTTCAACAGCAAAGCACATGTATTATGTGATATTTGTTGATGATTTTTCTCCACAGGCCGGATCTTCTTCATGCAGAAGAAGAGCGAGACATACCTAAGTTCTGGTGAGCTCAAGGTAATCGTTGAGAAAGAATCGGGAAGCGGGTGAAGGCTCTCTAAGGAGCTTGCATAATGGTGGTGGACCATCTCCTCAAGTGCATCCAAGCACTTCAGCCACAGTATGAATCTGCCAAGAGAGCCTATGCGCACTCACAACCCACACAGAATAAAGGTTGGAGTTAAGAATAAACGATCAGGCAATGTGTTTTTGCGATACAAAGACTGTGGCTTACAAGATAATGGTATGAGTACACCGAGGAGGCATTTTCTCGGTAAGAAGCTCCCATATTTCCCATTTGAGGATTTTTTGGTTCACCTGCTTACATTCATGTGACGAAGGATGCCAGGAAGAAGCTGGAGCCGACTGCGGAGGTTGGGATATTTGTGGGGTACCCTGATATGCCCCACAACTATTGTGTTTATTTTTCAGACAGTCGCAAGACTGTTGTGCGACGGGATATCAAATTTCAGGAGGAGAAAGCCATGAAGTGTTCGCTTGAGAGGGAGCCACACTTGCATGCAGATGAGGAGCTATTAGTTCCTAAGGATGAGTCTCAAGATGTGGATCAGCCACAAGATGAGGTTCATGGAGTGGGAGAGACCACTCAGGCAGCGCCAACCATCAGAGGGCGGAAGCGCACTACAGAAGCTGAGCGACTGGCTCAAGATGCAGAGAAGGTTGTAGGAGCACCTACATCACATCGTAGACAGAGACAGTCACCTGATCGGTACACTGGATACATGGCTCTTGTGAGCAAGTGTATCGTGACAGAGCCATCCTCTTTCGAGGAAGCTGTGGAGGACCTCGCATGGGTAGATGCCATGGTGGAAGAGTATGATTCGATTGTCAGAAACAGTGCATGGGAGATTGTCCCGAGACCGGAAGGGAAATCAGTGGTGGGTTCGAGATGGATCTACAAAGTGAAGCAGGCAGCTGACGGGAGTGTGGAGAAGTACAAGGCAAGATTTGTTTCCCGAGGCTTTTCACAGATTGAGGGGATCGATTATGAGGAGACCTTTGCACCTGTCGCAAGGTATTCTTCCATACAGATGATTCTTTCTCTCTCAGCGCAGATGGGGTGGCACATTCATCATATGGATGTGAAGACTGCGTTCCTCAACGGGGTCATTGAGGAGGAGGTGTACATAGAGCAGCCCGAAGGTTTTGAGATCTTCAGCAGCGAGTCGCATGTGTGCAGGCTCAAGAGAGCGCTATATGGGTTGAAACAAGCACCTCGTGCTTGGTACACACGGATAGACAATTATTTCACCGGACTTGGATTCTCCAAGAGTGAGGCGGATCCTAACCTATACCAGATTGTGGTGGAGGGTAAGTTGCTGATCATTATACTTTATGTAGATGATTTGATTTTGACAGGTGATGAGCTGTTGATACTCTCATGCAAGGAGGATCTTGCAAAAGAGTTTGAGATGAAGGACTTGGGCCTCCTTCATTATTTCCTGGGATTGGAAATTTGGCAGCGCAGTGATGGACTGTTTGTTTCTCAGGGTAAGTATGCCCGGGAGACACTGGAGAAGTTCAACATGCATGGCTACAAGCCCGTTGATACTCCTCTTCCTGGTGGTTGGAGGAAGGAGGATGCTACTTCGGCGGAGGTAGTGGATGCCACTGTTTATCGACAGTTGGTGGGGTCGCTTATGTATCTGGTCAATACACGACCCGACATATGCTATGATGTTAACCAACTTTCACAAGCTATGGTTAAGCCAACCAAGCTCTTCTGGAAGGCAGGCAAGCATGTATTGAGATATCTCAGAGGCACATCGGGATATGGATTATGGTATAGACAGTCAGATGAGGTGAAGTTGTGTGGCTTCACGGATGCGTATTGGGCTGGAGAGCCCAACTACGTAAAGAGCAATATCCGGAGTGTATTTTCAGATCGGGGTCGACAGCAGCTTGGCACATCGTAAAGCAAAGATCCATGGAACCTGGCTGAAAGGGTAGGCTTACACATGGCAACAGTTGATGCATATGCGAGGCCATGGTGATGAATGGAAGATCCTGCTCGGTTGTTTGGTTCACACTTAGATCCTACTATGATTTATTGTGATAATCAGAGTTGCATCAAAATCTCAGTTAATCCAGTATTTCATGATAGATCTAAACACATTGACATCCGGTATCATCATATCAGAGATTGTGTGTAGTGGAAGGTCATGTTACTTTCATACATTCCTACGGAGGATCAAGATGCTGATATCTTGACAAAGGCGCTCACCAGGAGCAAATTCGAATACCACAGGGGCAGGATAGGGGTTGCAGATAATCCATAGAGTCTTATTATATATAATTTTTCCAGAAAAACACATGAGAATTTTAGAACGATTGTTGTCAACCAACACAACCGTAGTTCATCATCATCAAGTTGGTAGTTTGAAACGCGTTGTCTTGTGTTCTCATGATTTTCCTGCAGATTTATATATAATATGTTATGGATCGCGTGCTTGCACTCTCAAACATAATCCTTATCTTGTTGAGAGGGAGTGTTGATATTGCAATAAGATGATGAGCTTAGTGGAAAGAAGTTGCCTTCACTACGTGGGCCCGCAGGCTATTTTTGGCGCAAAGTCTATTTTTAGACTATGTCTATTTTTAGACATATGGATCATGTTCTATGAGTTGCAGGATGCTATTTGTGGATGGTTGGTCAAGTCGGAAAAAACAGATGGACTTCTATTTTTAGATATACTGGGCGGAATCTATTTTTAGATTGCCAGTCTAAAAATAGATATGTCGAATATTATTAGCTCTTAATAATATCTGGACTATAAACATTATCTTATCCTCTTGGAGCACTTCAGTTAAGTGCACAGATGTGGCACAAGAGCTGACAGAAGGAATTACGCTATTCCTGAGGGTTATGTGGAGCTATTGCATGGATACTTCAGTTAGAACTCATGTGACATAGTTTGGTGGAGTTGATTGAGGAAGTTAGTGGAGTTGTATTCAGTTTAACTAATCTAAACATAGTTGAGTTATTTGTATTCAGTTTAACTAATTGATACAATTAGTGAGAGTGGTGTGAATTAATTATTAATTAATTCACTAATTATAAACTCATAAATCAACTAAAGAATGCATCAGTTAACTTCAGTGCATGGACAATTTCAGTGGAGACCAGTGCAAGAATAGGTGAAAGAGCAGGTTAACTATCAGTTGTGACTATACTGTTGCTATTTGCAACACACAAATAGGTGGAGTAGCCCATGAGGATTGCGCAGTTCAAGCCAGGTGGTTTATCTATTTAATGAAGCCATCCCATAGCATTGAAAACGCAATAGAGCCTGGCTATCAAGTGGCAAAAGATTGGAGCATGTGTTTTGCTAGATCTAGCTTGATAGTGTGTAGCAATTGAGGGTGTGCATGAGAGCTTGTGAGGAGATTTTGTACTATGATTGTTACATGATCTCCATGACATATAATATACAGATATTTGGGGTTTTCAGCTTTAAGCTTTCCCATTAAATACCGTGTTCATATGTGTGATTGTTTGTGGTTTTAATGTATGCATGCAATTGATTTTATTTCCGCATGTGATGATCAATGGTAGAAGAGATTTTGTATTATGCATGAAGCTAAAATAGTGTGTGATCAGGAGAATCTCGGTGAATAATATCTCAGTTATTCAAATTTCTACACTTTCCAACGAAATATTATGTATTATCGAGACTTTGGTAAATGGTTATATCAAAGGTTTGGTGGATGGTTATATGCCATATAGTTCGTCGATACAATATGTTTCCAAAAATTTGGGTTTGAAAGTTTAATATATGTCCATTTGGGGTTAGCCTTTAACCATGGTCTATGGACCAGGGTCAGGGGTTAACATGGTCCCCACCCTCAATTGTGTCATCAATAAAATTTAAATATTGCATTTGACCCATAAGGCTTAAGTCACAACGTAGGCGAGATGGTTGGCGACCTTTGGTGATTGGTGGAGGTCTCGCGCTCGAATCCCCAGGGGTTCGCTCTAACCCTTACCCAAAATTATCAATAGCCTACAGGAGGCCACGTGGTAGCTTATGGTTGCCCCATGTGGTCCTCTCTGATTGGTCCAACAAAACAACCAAACAACCAATGAAATTCATCCATATCTGAGCCACTAGAATTATGCCAAGTATCAAACATATATTGGTCGAAGGAGCATAAGTCAATTTTCCATGTCAGGATCTAGTCAGTATTACGGACTGCTGACTGTGAAGCTCTGTACAACCCAAAACAAAAACAAATAATGTTATTTCCGAAAACAGACATAACGCGATATCGGGACCATCTGATGACATATTTGAGTGAAATGAGTTGCATCGGATTAAGAACAATGAGATCTGCATAATGGCGTTGGTTTCGAGAAATTATTAGAAATTCGAAAATTTTACCATAAAATTGATGCACCAGATCATTAAGGCAGAGATTAGATTTATATTTTATACATTTTACAAGCAAGAATTTAGTAATGGCTTTCAAATTTTCAGTAATAGTGGGACATTTTACTGTTAAGAATAGAGAAGCTTCATAGATAATTGTTCATTTTCTAGCTTGTTTCAATTTTGAATATGATGAAGCATGTCACTATGATCCTCATCATATAATTTCAACCAAAAGAAAGAAGCTAAGAAGGGTTGAATATAAACATCGTGGTAGTTCAAAAATGGAAAGGCTTGCAAACAATCTTGGACGATCTATTGTTGAAAATTTTGATCGAAATCAAATGGGAAATGAAGAAAATTTCTCTGAGCAATCAGAAGGAGTTTCAAAGCAAGGAAAAGCATATATATAAATAGTTACCCCTGTCAAGCTTGACATTGGAGCTAAAAGGTTGTTTACTGAGGATATGATGCAGATATATGAAGAAGATCTCACTGAGGAAGAAAGGAGAAAGAGCTCAAAAGGTTCCCAGGAAAAATATTTGATGCCTGTAACTATTAAGTCAAAGGAAATATCTTCTACAAGAGAGATTGTTATTCAAATTCATGAGCAGTATTCAACAAAAGTTAAGTTTTTTCATTCAATAGATAATGACCCTATATCAGTTGAAAATCCTATCACAACCTATTACAATGAAATCAAACAGCAAGGTTACCAAGATATATAGGAGAAAGTTGAACAACTTAAAATAAAATATCCTCCTCATTTACTTATTATGGTAGATAGCAAAGACATGTCTTTAAATACTGCAGTGATAGAGATTGTTCCTAAAGGGAGTAAATATCATGAAGGAGTTAAGACCACTCAATTCAAACTGAATATGAATCAATTTAATATTGATGATAAAATTGAGTTTTTAAAACAAGTAGGACAACTCATTTGTACATATTTGGTTAATGAGTCCACTACAAAATAAAAATCCCAGTCAACTATGAAGAAAATGGATAATTAATTGAAGACAAATAATGTGCAAAAAAAAGCTTTTCTACTAGGCAAAGTTTAATTAGAAATAAATATTTTGGAACTTGATGATGATGATGTAATTAATGTTGAAGTTTCAAATTTACTAGAAGGAAAATATACCACAATCCAAGTCCCAAAGAAAATTCTCAAAATTCCACGAGATGTTCGTCCTCAAAATCCAAAGCTTCTTACACTACTTCAAGAAAAGGAGGACTTGGAAACAAAATTACTTGGAGTATTAAGAAATCAAATTAAAGAGTTAAATTAATAAGTTCAAACACTTTCAAAATAATAGTTTGAACATCTCTTAGTGGTTGATCTAGATATTTCATTATCCAAAGAATTGGGAAACTTGAAAGTTAAATATATGGAGTGCATAAAATTAAAAGAGGAATTCACTAAATTAGAGAAAGATAATTAACAGAAAACAAAGGCCCTTGAGGAAGCTCTCGATAAAGAGAAAGAATTAAAGTCAGGATTAAAGTCAATGAATCTCAATTTGATTGATACTAAATATGTTATTTGGTACCATCGTGTTGTGGAACTTAAAATACTAAACGATTATTTTGCAGAGGTTGAAGATGAAAAAGAATTGGAAAATTATTATTTGACTCACGCTTCCATTTTTCAGAAGGATCTAGGAGACAAACCTATGAAAGCTATAAGTTTTGTAAGGTTTCTTAACACAAGGACCAAATATTTAGTTTTTTCAGGAATACAGGATAAGGTTTTCCTTTTCTTTCAAGCTAAAAAGTATATGGTGAAACATAGCTTAATAAAGGACGTGATAGGAAAATAAAAATATATATTAAGAAGAGTATCAATTTTTAAATATATCTTCTAGGATATTTTTGTGGAGGTTCTACCAAGCTTCTAGAATGATCAAAGAGTGCTTATCCCAGATGAAGAGTATAAGGTCAAGTTTCAAGAAAGGAGGAATGGCACATCACAATTCAATCATACTTGCTCTGGTAAAACAAGTGAAAACATTTTTGACCTTTTAGAAAAAATATTTTAATCTTCTTAATCAAACAAGAAGTCATAAATGATTTACTATCAATCTCTTATGATTTTCACACAAATTAGACACTCTGTATAGAGAGATGATAATAGCATCAATCCCATTAAAAACCATATGGATGAGGATAAATTCATTCATCTAGATATGGATTGCATTGGAGGAATGTTCTACTTCAACCAATTGTGACTCATAGACAATCCCAAGATTTCTGCAACATATTGCAAATCTGTCTTATTTTCTTGCTAGTATTGGGGTTTTTTCCCAAAGATTGTAGAACTGAATATTTTGTAAATTTTGTATAAACTCTCTCATTACGATGAGGAAAAGGTTGGGATTCCGAGAAGAGAAATACTATTGTGTGTATTTAAATACTTTTTTCTGAATTTAATTAATTTTTTTCAAGATCAGAAGTACTTGAGCAACTTAAACTAAAGATTCATGTGTGGGTATTTTCCAATCTGTATTCTTTAGTGATTGTTACCTTTCAATATTTCATTTGATGTGTTATATTCAGTGTTTGAATGTAAGAAAAGGATTCAACATTCATCTTTAATGCTTCCTTTTCAACACAATCTCACACTTTCACTACTTTCCTTCTAAAATAACTCCAAAATTCATATTTGATGCTCTGTTTTGATGGGTTGTTTTCTTTATTACACCACCATACTTAATGATAAATTTTTCTAAGGAAATGCCACCTACCTTTCCTTTATAATTTAGTTGTCCATAACACCAACATCTTGGAGAGCTCTTGGTTAATTTTCGAACCTTTTGACTCCATTGATTTGGTGCTCAAAAATATGCTCAAAACTAAAAGCTGTCAAATTGGAGTGAAGCCTAAATGACCGCATAGATATCATATTCTTGAATCCATTGCAACTCGTTTTATGGAAAATGGATGTCGTATGCTCTCGGAAATGAGTTCTGATCGATTTGGCAAACAAGCAAAATTTTGTGCAGGGTTTCCTAGTCAGCAGTTTGTACTACTGACGTGGCATGCTGATTGGCATAGAAAATTTTAGGGGAAAATTTTCGCCCATGGGCGAAATTAAAGAGTTTTAAATTTTTTGTATCATAGTATATTATTTCATTATTTCAAATCGCTCAAAATTTAATTTATAAAAAAATTACATCTAGAGGTTAGCCCACCTTATTTTAAGGGAGAGGATAAAAAAAGTAAAATTATATTTCAAATCGCCCCAAATTTATTTTATAAAAAAATTAGGTATGGAGGTTAGCCCACCTTATTTTAAGGGAGAGGGGGAATTAAAACAAATTATATACATCTTAACTCTAAATCTACTGGATCAAATCTCCTTTCACTCTAAATAGGTTTGCATCTTAAGATATTTGATCCCTTTAGGAAAAATAAAAATAATAAAAAAATAACATTAAAATAAAAATAATTTCATGGTATTTACCCATGGTATTGACACATGGTATGAGAACCCATGGTATTCATGTGGAACATAATATATTTAAAGGGTAAAATTAAACCAACCTAGATCCATCTTAACTTAGGAGTCTACCAAGCCAAGAGAGATATCAAATAGCTTGTGACGCAAATCTATTTTCACTGAGTGAAAAAAAATTGAACCCTTTTTAGGTTTTGTGGATCCAAAGTTAAAACATTTTATAAGCCTAGATGATTCTTAAGAAGTGGGTATGTTTTTTATGTTATACATTCCTAGATGAGGCTTTAGAAGTGGGTATGTTTTTTATGTTATACATTTTATTTTAAAATATTGTTAGGAGGGGTTGACATTATGTATTGTGTGAAGATGATGTTCATATAAATATTTTTTTTCTTTATCTAAGTGAGTTATAGCTTAGTGAGAATATTTTAGTATTTTTCTGTATCATTGCTTCAAATTAAAAATCACTTGGACTATTTTTCCAACACTATAATGTGTGAAAAAAATTTATATCTCAAGGGTAGACATTTTTTTAACAAAATCTTCTTGTAATTTGCTCAAAATGTTCGATTTCATTGAATATTTTCCTTCCTCCATCGAATTCCTGCAAGGCGAGACTCCTCCTTAACTGAGCTTCATGAGTAGCAGACTCTTCTCTCAGAAAGGATTCATCTTAAATTCAATAATTTCAAGTGACATTTACTTTCATTTTAATACCTTTCTTAACAATATCTAATATCAACATGTTCAACATAATTTTAGCAAAATCTTATTGAAATTTAAACTAAAATGTTATATTTTCTAAAAAATAAATCTAATTAAAAATGAAACTTTGGAAATTTATTTTTAGCAATGGCACATTGTTTTTCACCCTAATCTCTTCAAAGTTTAACTGCATTGGCTTCAATATTTGCAGGTATACATTGTGTTTTTTTGTACTTTTAACTTAGATGAAACTCGTAAAAGGAAATGCTAAAAGTGATATGAAGGCTTGTTTAAAAATGAGATCATCATAAAAAAAATTCTATTATGGGTAGTAGGACCCGTCAAATTTAACCCCTGAAGCCACGGATTTACAACCTTCACAATTTCAGAATAAGTCTAGGCGGTGTTATTAACTTTTTTTTTCTTTATTCTTAGTTTCGTTTAATTAAGTATGAAAACATTTTCTTGAGAAGTAAGTAAATGATGATTCTACATATGTTTTTTATGAAAATTATGAAATACAATTCTAGCTATTTTTCATTTCTTGAAATGTATCTTTAAATACATACAAAGCTAGATTCTACAATTCCAAAAAACTTACTCAAAAACTAAAAAGTGATTTTATCATAAATAATAATAAAAACAAACAAAAAAAATATGGGTTCAAAATTAACACACGGGTTACTTTTAATTCAAATAAAATATAACCTCAATCCCACATAAAGTTATCTGAAAATTTTTCAAAAATAAAATAAAAATATTTTAACCAATTCCACTAAAATTTGTAAGGAAAATATATAATACTTTTAACACATAACCTTACTCTTATAAAAAAAAACAAAATAATATAATCACAAAAGAACACTGAGTTTCAAAAAGCTAACCCTATTTGAAGTTTTCGCCACTTCTACCTAATTTTATAACCAACATGGGAGGGAATGCCACATTGTCCTTCCAATAAAAAAAACATCCAATACCATCATAAAGTCTGTCACTAATAATTTTAGAGGTTATTACATTAAAAATCATGAATTTTTAAGAAATAATCTTCCAAATCCAATGACAGTATTATCATTCATATGGACACATTCTTAAATTTAAAAGAATTACTCGACAAAAGTTTCAAGATTGCATACAAAACTTCCCAGTTACTGCACGATCAAACATAGGCATAAACTCAGTAACGAAGTTGTCCAGTTACACAAGAGATCTAAGTTATTATAGAATCAAATGTAGGCATAAATTCAGTAACGAAGTTGTCCAGTTACACAAGAGATTTATGATAATACATAAAGTCTGAATAGTTGCATACTAAAGATTCACTGAATAAGGAAAAAATGAGATAGCTTTAATTATCTGAGTGTTCACCACCTTCCTTGTATCTGAATATCTACAGTATGAAGAGTGATTTATCCATCACCTCCCTTTCTTTTTTGCATTGGTGGCCTTAGGTTCCCATCTGGGTGCAGAGGGAACAATTCGAGCAATTCTCCCCTCTTTTCATATTCTGTTGAAATTGCTAGTCCCTACTCATTAAATAAAATGTGACTTAAATTAGAATTTGAACAATGCATTTGAGAACTTTGAAAACTAGAATATGAACAACGTATTTGAAATTTTTGAAAATTGGTTGCTGAATGGGGAAAATTCATGTGCATATATGTTTGAAATAAATAATAAAAGCGAAGGAATTTGGATGTAAATGTAATATCTGACAGCTGAAGCGGAAAAGTATGTAACAAAAGAAAATATTTGATTTAACTTTTAACACTTAAGGCTCATTGCATTTCTTGAATAGGTTGGAAATCTAATAAAGTAGAACTAGCCTAGCTAGTTATTTGACTTGGTTTTTCATTTTAATTGTAGTTTTCTCAATATTTTGGTAATCCAATAGATATGAACAAAATTAATTGTTAATTGTTTAACTTTATGCATATCCATCAAAATTTCGAGAACATTTCGAAACCTGAAATGATTTATGCTCAAATCCCTTTGAAAACAACTTGGATCGCTTTCTTATGCATTTAACAAAATATTTCCCTATTAATATCCAAATCATAGAAAATGAGAATCAATAATATACTTACTTGAGATAAAAATGTAACTATATTCATTGAAGTCTCGCAAGTAATGTTGCAGGTTGGGGCTAAACACAAACAATACCACAAAATAAGAATTTGTTAGGAAAATAGTTAAAATTATTGAAAAACATAAACAAACAATGTAGATTTTACCAGGGGTTGAAGGGGTGCAGGGTGGCCCCAAGGAGATCTCTGTGATTTCCTTCTCATATTAAGAAGACTCCTGCATGGAATTTTTTTGTTATTTCCATCTCTTGCTACAGTAATTGTTTTGAAATCAATAAAAACCACTCTTTTCTTCCACATCTCTGTAGGGTTTGAGTAAACTCACAATATATGTGACTTCATCTGGAGTAGGGTTAGTACAAACGCATTTTGCGCATAATTCTTCCTGAAGCTTCTTATGCTTTTGGGTTGGATTCTTCCATAAGCTTCTTATGCTTTTGGGTTGGTCTCCAACGAGGCCATACATTTGCTTCATTTTTTCACTCTGAACTTCTAATATGTGGAGATCCAGTATTAAGAAATCCTGGCCAATTTTGTTGTGTTGAACTTCGATATTTGACATCTATGAGTGGAGGGAAGGAACGAGGTGCCATACTTCTTTATATTTCCTTACTGAAAGATAATAAAAAGCCCCAATCAACCAAAATTAACTTTCTATTGACTTATATCATATAGTCAATATATATAAGAAGTTTCAATAGCTATATGAGTGGGAAGTGGATGATTTTAAATGATTTTTTTGGGGCAACATTAAGAATCTGAAATTGGACTCATGATAAATTCTTTAATTAATGAGGGTATGTGGTAATAAAATCGTGTATCAATATACTTTCCTTTCAATTATTATTTTTTTTCTAGTAACTTGTATAACCAATGAAATCTTTTAAAACATTTTTTTCCTTATTTTAAAATTGATAATTATTGTATTTGTTTTTTTTTTTATTTCTAGAAATTTGTATAACCATGCAATGTTTTAAAACATTTGTTCTTATTTTAAAAATGATATTAGGTTTTTTCATTTTAAAATTGATATTAGAGTAAATTATTTGATTGTAATTTTGATAATATAGTTTAATAAGTACATTGAGTGAGATTCACAATATCCACTTATTTATAATTATAAAAAATAAAATTTAAAAGTGTAATTTATTTATATTTATAATTATAATTAATCCAACAAAATTATTATCAATATACATCTATTTATTATGAGATAATGTAATAAGAATTTTCTTTCTTTTTTCTCAATACTCTCAATCAAATATGAAATTTTATATATATATGTGTGTGTGTGTGTGTGTGTGTGTGTGTGTGTGTGTGTGTCATGTTTTAACAATACAGGGTTCCTTTGTCAAAACAATTACCTTCCTTCAAGGCTTTCCATCTTCAATAGCCATCATCTATCTTGTATCATACACATACAATCACAACATATATATATATATATATATATATAAAATACAACTTATAAATTCCAAGTCTAATTCATAAATTTCATAAGTATGAGATTCCTTCTCATGGTGTTTGGCTCTTAGCGTAGTACCTAATATATCACCATTCCACCTACAACCTAGATTTTTTAATCAACCAAATAAAAGTGATTATCTATGCCTATAATCCTTTCTTTCAATATTTACTACCATCCATGAGGTGTTCTCAGAATAATATTATTAAACTAATAATTCAATCATTTTTAGTTGTTAATCATACTCAATTAAATGGAACTATGTTTCAATGTACATGTGTTACTTAGCATACCTAACATTACAAGATGAGACTAAATATTTATTCCAATTAACCGATGTGCCGATACTCATGATCACATCTACTCAATCCATTCTTATCGCTTGATTTAAAAATCATACATTTCTATATCATGTATTCCACCATCATCAATTGGAAGGTCTAACCAATACCTCAACACATCATCTAGTCACCCCCCATATGCACCTCGAACATACTATAAGGAAATTCCTTTCTCTATTACATATTACCTTAGGAATCCTCTAATTTATAGGTGCTCCTCACTATTTTCCATAAGGTTATAGTCTACAATGGAAATATAAGCAGGGAGACAAGTGGACATTTGTGTAGTACTATATCCTTCCATAGCCATCAACAATATGGTCTCACACATTAGCTCTATTGGAATTCACTATCATGTGTTATACAAATTCGTAACACGATTTTGTTACCCATTCACTCATTATAAGTGAATCAATCATGAGATACTAATTCATAATTGAATCAAAAGGATTATAAAAATCTTGTCATACCAAAAGATTATTCATTCATCATATCCAACCTAGGTATCATTATCATACATGCATTCAATCATAAACAAATAAATAAATATATAAAGTATTCATAAAGGAATTCTTACTCCAATCATTACAAGTCATATATATTGGCATGATTAATTTTCATATTTGGATAGTTTCCTTTAACATTCCTAATGTTAATTGATCATTTGATGTCTCGTGGGAACTCAGATGATCCCTTAATCAACCTCTTTACAAGCATCCTATCATATTTATCCTTTTCACAAGGTTTTATATCATAGGCTACTTCACCATCAACATTTTCAACCATCGTTGAGATTTTTTTTTGGAATAAACTATGTCAATATTTTAAATGTCCAATGTTTCGAGTGGACACTCCACCCATAATCAAGGAAAAATAAAGAAATAAAATATGAGGTGGGTTTAGTAATGAAAAGGGAATATAAAGGTAATAGAAAGGATTTAGCCATGGAATAAGGAAATGGGTTCCAAGGAATGGAAAAGATCTTTAAATAATATAAAGAATAAAATATACCTTAGGAGAAATTTGAGGCATAAATTATTAAGAAACTAATGAAGACAAATATTTCTGAACTAATTAAAGGTTTCAAAAAATATTAAAATATGGAATAAAATATTAAATTATTATTTTTTAAATTCAAGGTATTTTGGATTCATCAAAATTGTTTCAACAAGCCATGCGCTTTGCTGAAACAATGTGGAAACAATTTCATGTTTTGGAGAATCCTCTAGAATATGGTGCGATAACAAGATTATGGAATATTTTAGATGCTAGCTAATACTTAGAAGAAAACATATCATAATATTTCAAATTAGAATATTTGCGTCAAACCATGATTTTGTGATCAGTAGAGGATGAGAGGATGTTTAGTGCACTGTCATATTTGAAGTTAAATTTGAGGAACAAACTTGATAAACATATGGATATATGCCTAAACTTATATGTAACAAAGTATGACATTAACCATTTTCCATATGAAAGAGCACTAGCTCTTTGGCAATCATATTGTGATAGAAGGGGTGAAGGCAATACAACAAACTTCTCTAATAAAATTGATATAGGCCATGATATTTTGGAGGATCAAAATTACAATTCATGTGGAAAAGATTTTGTTCAGAATGAAGCAAATGATGACGAAATTGAGAAGTGGAAAATTGATATACCACAATATTTTATCTATTCCAATATATATGAAGTCCCAAAAGACACTTATTTTGGTATACATGTTCCGTAGGTTGTGTAAGAAAAATTGAATGGAATAGTACAAATGAGGTGATTCCTTTTATTTGATTAAATTTGTTGTTCCTCTATTTTTGGTGCATGTTCTAAATTATTTATCACAACAATATTACTAATAATATATGCCAATTTGACGTTACATTTGAGGTAATAACATGTTCTATACTTTCTATTCTTTATTGTAACATTGAATCCATATTTCCTTGCTGCAATGTTTTTTAAGATTGATGTCTTGATAATTAACTATTACTTTATCCCTTTCTTGTATGTGGTAGAAAATGAAGCAATAATTTATGAGGTGAGGATCTATATTTTTACATAGGTAGTGTCCTTGTATTAAAGGATAAATAAGTATTTTAACAAAGCTTTTACTAAGCAAGAATGGGTTCATTTCAATTAGATGAGTTTTTTTGTTTGTAGCTCTAATATCTTGGTCACTCTTAATGGTTTTTTTGTTTGTTGCATTTGGATCATTTTTCCAAGTTTGAATATTTTGGGTTTATTTTGGTTAAAAATTATGATCTTTTAAATTCTTCTAGTTTTTATTTGATGCTTTATTAATCCTTTTGTTAAGGCATGATTTGTTTCATCTTATTTTATTGATTTAAGGGGTTCGGTTAAAGTTAAATACCTTTGTTGAGTAAAAATATATTTTGTTTACTTTTTTGTCATGTTCATTTGAGACTGATATGGTATTAGGATTAGTATATGACTTCACTTATTATCTAGGCATTCAATATGTTTTCCATGATTATTATTATTTTCTTTATATATTTGATTATCGAAGTATATGTTTTATTTTATTTTTATTTTTATTTCCTCTCACATTGTGGTGTCACAAAAGAATATTCACCTTTTAGAATCTACTATTCTATTTTATATTTTATTTAAAAATACTTATTGTTTGTTAAGAGAGGAAAATGAGCTCTGGTTAGTTAAGTGAAGAAAAAAATGGTCTATGCACTAGGATCCTATGTATTCATCATAGAAGTCATATTATCATGAGAAGGACATTCATCTAATGCAATTATACTTTGATACCAATACAAAAAAAACATCACATGTAATTAGTTGAGAACGATAGATTGTTTAGTGTAGTACTATTCTTGAAATGAAAAGCCCCTTGATGATCATTGTTTTGTGACATATTATTCCAAGTAATGAACATGCATAGACTATTTTTTATATTTGTGTTAGATTTTTCAACTCACCCATTGTAGATTTTTAATGAGTTTGTGTTATTACCTTTTTTTTCATTGTGTAGGAAATTAAGTTTCAATGCAAATTCATCTTCCATTCATTCTCATTTTTTATTTTGTGCGATTTAAAATTATTTTTTACCAAGTCAACATTATTAGAGTTGTTAACTGTAGAATAAATTGCAACAATGACTACAATAGTTATGATCCAAAAGTAGGTGAAAAACCTACATATTGTGATGAAATGCAATATTTTAAAGTTGTTGGTTTATTTGAACTTGAGGAATTAGAGAAGTATCTACCTTTTAGAAAAGTGATGTATAACAAAAAAAAAAATTTATGTAAATATTCATGATTTTGATATAGCTATTCATAGACCTTATTTTCATGTGAAACCTATAGAATATGAATTACATAGAATATGGTAGGGTTATCTAGATGCGTAAAGACTAAGTTTGAGCAAAAGAATTTATTTGGTTCAACATCACATGCCTTTGGGGGTGCCTTTCCAATTAATTTCCCCTTGGGATGTGATAATACATTTATGGTAAAACATAATAAAAACATGAAAAAATGTTTTCAATAGTGTTTAACAAGAACCTAGAGCAACATTACCTGTGATTTTCTTTTCCAAAACATGGAAAATTGTATATCATAGTTTTTAAATAATCAAATTTCTTATTATTACATATTTTTCTATACATATGTAACGAATCATTAATATTTTACAATGTTTTATAATTTTTTAGAAGATTAATCAATAGTTTTCAACACTTTATAACCTGTGAAAAAATCTCCAATATTTAAGAAAATTTTATAATTTAGTGAAAGATTCGCCAAAAAATTATATATGTATATTATATTAATGAAAAAATAGCCTATACATTTTCCTATATACATTGGGGATTCGCCCATTTATTATACATATAAATTTTGGGGGTTTCTTAAAATTTTCCTTGTTGAGTGGGCATGCTGATTTGGTAAAAATACTCGACTTCACGAGCCAATGACAGCTTGACACTTGGAAAGAATTCATTGGCACTGACTGGGTGAATTTTGATTGGTTTTTGATAGGCTAATGAAAGGCTGCCACGTGGCCCAACTGGACGCCGCCACGTGGCCCAACCGAAGGCCTCCATGTGGCACCTCCCAGTTGGCTAAAATTTTTGTTAAGGTTCAAGTGAGGTCGACAGGGCTCAAACTCGCGACCTCCCACCAGAAATCTGCATACACTACCAACGCGCCACACCATTTTCACTTAATAAATGTTGTATTTAAGTTTGAATATGCTACCATTTGGAAATAATAATTAAATATTCAATTAATTTGGCCAACCAACATAAATTAAAAAATCAGATTTTAGGCTACATTATAAAAATAAACCATCCCACAATTTCCGCTGGAAATGCACCGATTTGTTGCTCCGAACTTGGCGAATTTGTGGGTTAACTAGCAGCAAAACTTGGGAAGCTCATAACTTTCTCAGTTTTTATCCTTTTTGGGAGAAGAAAGAGGCTGGATAGGGGTTTTTGATAGTTCTGAATTTGTTGGAGCAGGTATTGAAGCCCTCTGAGCATTTTAAAGATATTAAAACACCATTTTTAGAGCATAATGAAAGACGTCCAACCATTGGAAGCTAGACCAAGAGATGAAGCCCAGGAGGGGTGAATTCCTTCATCAATTGCTACTGTGTGTTTAATTTTGTGATTGTATTTTCTACAAATTTCTACAAATTATGTGGTTTAATTCATGTTTTAATTTTTCTAATAATTTGACTTAAGAGCCATAAAAGTTCATTGTATTCACTTGCAATTTACATAAACCTCAAGCACATACATATACATATCAAGGTTGGTATCAGAGCTTAGGTTTTCTTTTTGTTGTGAGGGTTTAATTTTTTTCAATTATATGTTATGCTTTCAAGGTTGAAGCTCATAAGAGGAGAAGGAAATATTGTTGTTGCAAGTCCTAAAGTGAGGTCAAGGACAAGGAGAGAAATTTTGCCACAATATCCACCACAAATTTTACCTCAAATTGTAGTTGAAGCTTCAACAAGTATGTCACATAAAAAAGAGCCTGACAATATGTCATAGGATTAAAAATAATTTAGGAAATCATTCTTTTATATGACAATAATGTTTAAAGTTCTCTATGAGGAGAGAAACACAAGATTGCAAGGTGAGTGCTCCAATATTCCAAAGGGAGATAAGTCTTCAAAAGGAGAAGAAGGAGATGGAGACAAGCCTCTAAAAGGTAATAGTAATGGTGAAAAACCACCTTAGACACCACCATTCACCTCACCACCATCTTCACCATTCTCTTCTTCCACAAAAATCACTCCACAAACACCTCCACATTCTCCAAAATTTCATGGTAAAACTCCATTTTTGAAGCTTGACATTAAGTTTGATTTTCCTATGTATGATGGAGAGGTAGATGCTTAAAGATTAGACAATTGGGTATGTCATATTGAAGTGTATTGCAAGATACAAAGAATCAAGGATGATGACACCAAGATTTAGCTTTCTTCAATAACATTGGAAAGTACATCTCTTATTTGGTGGGAAGCCAAAGCTCAAAAGGACATGAAAAAAAGGGTAAGGGATTAAAATCTTAGAATGATTTTGTTTCTGCCTTAAGAAGACAATTTTATCCATTAGAATACATGAAAAAAACTATAATGGACTGGAAAAAAATTAGGCAAGGTAAAGGAAAAAGTGTGCAAAGCTGTACTCAAGAGTTTAGGAGAAGAGCACTAACTTTGGGTGTAGATTTGGCATCTCAAGAAACTTTGTTGAATTTTTTTGTAAGTTTTCATAGTTACCTAAGACATACTATTCTCATGTTTTATCCTTTAAATTTAGATGAAGTATGTGTACAGGCCACACATCTAGAGGAAATTGGAAAACAAGTTTCAAAGGAGACAAGAGAGGATACCTTTGAGTCTGAAGAGAAAGGAAAGGGTAAGTTCAAGGGTAAAGGTAAGAAGAATTCTTCCATCAAGATTGATTCAGGAGGATCTTGTTTCAATAAAGATCGACAGTGAGGTCCAATCAGCTCCAGTTTGTCCAATTTTCGGTTCAGTCTTTAGATCATCAGGTCCTCTAGTGATACCGGATGAGATTTATTTCATCATGGTTCAGTGTGTTTTCATGGTTAAAAAGTGGTTCGAATTTGGTCTCATGATGTATGTGGGTTCATGGAGATGTAATGGTGTAATTATTTAATGGTCCTAGTTCTAAACCTATGGTCAAACCCTATGGTGAAACTCCTTAGAAATGTAAACCTAACACTAGACCTAGACCTAAGACTATACATCTAAAACTATGGTGTATTAAAAATCTAAGTCCTAGCTCTAAGCCTAATTCCTAAGGCTAAAGTATAATACCTACTACAATCAACATATAATAGAAACCTAAGGTGCAAAACATTGCAATGTAATAACCTTTAAGCTAAAACCCTTTCGGACCTTGTATTAAAACATTGCAAATAAAACAATGTAATAACCTAAAGACTTGACCATGGAATGTAACCGTGTCAGAACAGTTAGAGATAATGCATGTGAGCGACAGAAAAATTTAACAGTCACCGTTGTAGAAACCGTCAGGAGTTAGACAGCTGACTGCAACCGTCAGAGTTATTTTTCGAGGGGTAGTTGTCACATGATAACGATATCCGTCAACAAGCCGAAGCTGTCGAGATCAAACCATGAGGTAGCAGAAAACCAGATTGACCACCCGCTCACACGTCATAAAATACTCATCTGCCCGTTTGTTGACCATCTGGGCTAAACGTTATCGTAAGGTCTAAAAGTGGGTTTTTTGTTAAATGTGCAAGTTGTAAAAGATATACACCATAGCACTTATCCACTAGGTTTCACCATGTCATTAGACCAAGACCTAAAACCATTGATTTGCGCAACCACATGCCTAATTTGTATTTCAGGTGTTTGAGACCAGGCCTTATATAAACCATGACTTTTTCTCCATGAACACACATGAGTGACTCTGTATTCGTATTTTGAGCGAGAGAGGCAATTTTGTTTTCAGTGTTTCTTGGTCATCCAGAGGTGGATTTGAGTGCAAAGACAGGTGTTGGAAATCTGAGAGAGAGAGATTTTTGTTTCAGTGACCAGAGATTCCTAAGAGCACATTCATTCTATTTTTTTTTATATGTAAAGACTTCCTTGGATCAATCCTAATAAAGCATATGCCCACCTTGAAAGCAGACCCGGAGACGTAGTTCACCAGGGATGAACTCTGTAACCAATGTTTGATGTCTCTTTTCTCTGTTCTTTGCTTTAATTTCATTCATAATATGTTGTTGGTTTAAGTCGTAAATGATTTATATTTCCTTCAGTCTTCCACATTAAGCATTTCATTTAACAATCAATTCACATATGGCGATTAATCAATTCTACTTCAGCACTTAACGTCGATCACATTCAGATCATATATTTTGGTATCAGAGTGGGTTATGCTTTGTGGTATTTTTTCCAGTGGATGCTAACCATGTTAGGATTGAAACGTGGAGAAGGAATGCTTGAGGAGTTCGATCCAAATATTGGAAAGAAAAAAGTTGATCATCAATCGACGATGACAGGAACTGAAGTAGGTGAAACTCCTGAATTGAAGCTCATGGATGAGAACCAAGTTCAGAAAATTTTTTTGAACATGCATCAGATGTTAGGAGAACTCTACAAAGATAATAAGGTGATAGATGCAGCTTCTTCTTCAAAGGCATCAAAGAAGGACAAGGGGAAAGGAAAATTTGATAAACCTCCTCCTCCTCCATCATCTCCATCATCATATTCTTCCTCTTCTTCTTCTTCTAGTTCAGATTCTTAAATAGAAAAGAAACCTCAGAAATATCTTTTGAAACTTGATGTAAAATTTGAACTACCTGTTTGTTAAGGCAAAATGAACCCAGAGAAACTAGATAATTGGATTAAGCAGTTAGAAGTGTATTTTAGGATTCATAACATTTCTCATGAAAAGACAAAAATCCAGTTAGATACTCTTAGGATGGGGGGAAATGCTTTGATTTGGTGGGAGAGTAAAACACATATATATTTAAAGTGTAAAGGTAAATTCATCTCCTCATGGTCTAAGTTTTTAAAAGCTCTCAGGAAACAATTCTATCTATTGGGATACATGCAGCAAGATGTTATTATTTGGCAGCATTTGTGACTAGGTAAGGGATAGAATGTTCAGGAGTTTACTCTAGAGTTCAGGAAGAAAGCGTTGGCGCTTTGTATTCCTTTAGATACATGTGAAACTTTATTAAACTACATTGGCAGTTTACATTCATATTTGCAGCATACGTTATTGATATTTAATCCTAATGACTTTGATGAAGTATGCGTTCAAGCCATACATATCGAATCAGGTGGAAAAACATTCAAGTTTTCGCCAAAGACATCCAAAAAATTTTAAACTAAAGAAAGTAAGAGGAAGAGCAGTTCAAAGGGAATGAAGACAGCTATAGCTCAGAAGGAAGGTGAAAGACCTACCTGTACTCACTGTCATAGGATCGAACATGATGAAGCCAAATGTTGGAAACTTCACCTGGAACTCAAACTGAAGAAGTTCCAGAAGAAGAAAGGTGAAAAGAAGGCTAATGTGACAATCCAACAAGATTTTGTTTCTTATTCAGGTGTTGAAGGGAAAATAACCGCAATGGTTACGATAGGTAAAAATTCTGACGCTGGTTCAAGTTCAAGTACTTCTGCTGCTTCTTCAAAAATTAATCATCTGGATGAAGATAAAAGAGTTGAATTATTTCACATAAGAGTAACTTCTAAGCACACAAAAATAGATACATTGTTTGATAGTGGATCGCACACAAATTTATTATCTGAATCATTAGTTAAGAAATTGGGTTTGGAGATACAGAATCATCCAAGACCATACCCATTAGGTTGGATAAAGAAAAAGACTCATATTGATGTCACAAATCAATGTCGTTTAAAATTTTCCATCATAGCTAATTACATTGATGAAGTGGATTTAAATGTGATACCATTAGACATATGTGGAATAGTGCTAGGAAGTCCTTATCTCTATGATCGTGATGTCGTGTTTCAAAGGAAAGAGCATAAATATAATCTTAAGAAATATGGGATTGAATACATCATCCGGACACATAAAATCAAAACTCACTTGGATTTATTTAATCGTAATCAGATGAAGCGACTAATAAGTTCAAGTAAAAGATATATACTCATGGTTGGAAAATAACAACATAAGGATCTACATGATGCTTTTTCAGGTTGTGAATCTCATTTTAAAGATAGTTTAGTTAAAGTGGTAGATTCATTTCAAATTCTATTTAAAGAACCAAAACATTTGCCTCCTAAATGGGAAATACAACATGAGATACAGTTGATGTTTGGTGCCCCTCTTCCTAATGTCAGAATGTATCACATGTCAGTAATAGAGAATGAATAAATAAAGAAAAAAATACAAGATCTGGTTGAAAATGGTTTAATTCGACCCATTTCATCTCCATGTGGTTCACCCATAATTTTAGCTCCTAAGAAAGACGGGACATGGAGATGTGTGTCAACTTTAGGGCCTTAAATAAAATCACAATCAAGAATAGGTATCCTCTTCCGAGGATAGGTGATTTACTTAACTAGTTGAAAAATGTTGTCTATTTCACTAAGTTGGATTTGCGTAGTGGGCATCATCAAATTCGGATAGTAGAAATGAAATTTGGAAAACTGCATTCAAAACTAGGCAAGGACTATTTGAGTGGTTAGTAATGCCTTTTGTTTTGTGTAATGCACCAGCAACTTTCATGTGTGTTATGAATGATGTCTTCCATCCATACATTGATAAGTTTTTCATAATATATTTAGATGATATCCTAATTTTCAATTCCAGTATGGAAGAACATGTTAGGCATGTTAAACAGGTTTTCGAAGTGTTGCGCAGGGAAAAAATTTCATTAAACCATCAAAATGTGAGTTTGGGAAAACTTCATTGGTTTATCTTGGTTACATAGTTGAAGGTGGTCATTTAAAGATATATCCAGCTAAGATAGATGTGATTGTTAGACCACAGAATGTAACTGAATTTAGGAGTTTTCTAGGTGCAGTTCAGTATTGGAGAAAATTTATTGCTTTGTTTTCTTTCATTTCATCATCGTTGCATGCTTTAACAGAATCTAAAGTTTCCTTTCAGTGGGGAGGGAAAAAACAAAAATATTTTAATTCACTTAAGCATAAACGTTTCATGACACCAATCTTAGATTTACCTGATCTTCAATAGCCATTAGAAATTGAAACAGATGAAAGTGGTTACGCAATGGGTCTTACTTAAAAATGGGAAACCAATTTGTTTTAATTCTGAAAAAAAATTACAAGACAGTAATCAACTCTCTGACATATGATAAATAATTGTTTTCTTTGGTTGAAAGTGTAAAGAAATGGAAACACTACATAATGGGTAAGGAAACAGTGATTGACACAGATCATCAGTCACTTCACTACCTTCAGTCACAGACTAAGTTGAAACAATCTCGCCACTACACATGGATTGTATTTCTTCAGAAATTTCACTTAGTAATTAAGTACAAGAAAGGTGTAACAAACAAAGTAGCTGATATGTTGTCTAGACCATCTTTGAATGCTTCAGTAGTACAGCAGAACAGTTCATTGAAACATGAAATTTATGTAGAACAGTATAGTATTGATGATGATTTAAAAGATATTTATGAATCACTAAATCATGGTACTCAGGGGGAAGAAGTCAATTTTCATATTCATGACAGGTTTTTATATCATCTGGGTAAGTTATGCATACCATAGACAGAAAGGGTGCATGTTATTTGGGAAGCACATACTTCTCGGATTGAAGGGAATTTTGGCGTAAGAAAGACTATGGCGCAAATTCAAAGGTATTGTTACTGGACTCGCATGTATGAAACAATTGTGAGGTACATTAAAGGATGTGTGATGTGTTCGACAAGCAAGCCAAGCAATCGAAAGATTGGTTTGTACATGCCACTTCCAGTTCCTTTGCGACCATGGGACAGCATTTCCATGGATTTTTTTGGAGGACTGCCTATGTCCAGGATAGGGCATGATTACATGTATGTCGTATTTTATTGATTAAGTGATATTTGCATTCATGTTCTATGAAAAGAGAGTGACTACAGAATAGACAGAACATATGTTCTTTCAACAAGTATGGGTTCATTTTGGGTTACCTACTTCTATTATTTATGGCCGAGATACTTTCTTTGTAGGATAATTTTAGTCCACTTTGTGGGGACTCATGGACACAAAGCTAAATAAGAGCACAACTTTTCACCCACAGACTGACAGAAAGACAGAAGTGGTGAACAGGACAATGATACATATTCTTCGAGGTTACTGCAGTAACCATCCTAAGTTGTGGGATGAATCTTTACCTTATGTGAATCATGATTACAATCGAGCCTTACATTCTTTGACTAATCGATTTCCATTTGAAACATGTATGGGGTATCTACGAAAGTCACTGATGGACTTCATGTTCGGTGAAGAAGATAAAGTGGATGGACACAACGATCCAAACAAAGTAGTTAATTTCATTTAACGTATACAACAGATACATGAAGCAGTGCAGGATCAGTTAAAGAAGAGTCAGGCCAAGTACAAATTGCGCCACGAAAAGCATCGAGTCGATCATCATTTTCAGAT
The DNA here is from genome assembly GCA_034641835.2 of Pinus albicaulis. NCBI lineage: Eukaryota > Viridiplantae > Streptophyta > Pinopsida > Pinales > Pinaceae > Pinus > Pinus albicaulis. The sequence goes on along the minus strand of CM076579.1, from coordinate 596,959,683 downwards.
CGACGATCAGGTATGGTTGTATATCAGTAGAGACAGGTTGAAAGGAGAAGGTAAGAAATTGAAACCCATCAGGTATGTTCCTTTCAAGATTGTTGAAAAGGTTGGAAATAATGCATTCGGGTTATATTTACTGCCTTACATGCATATTTATTTAGTTGTAAATGTATAAAATATGAAGTTTTATGAACCTTTGATGATCATTGATCCCGAGGACGATATACAGATTCCTACTATTGATGATTTGGCACCTGAGTATATGAATGATTTGCAGGAAGATACCATCTTGGACAAGAAAGTTTGCACTTCTAGGCAAGGAGATGTTGAATATCTTCGAGCAGGACTCAAGGGCATGAATCCGAGCAAGGCGGGGTGGATAGAGATCATAAAAGTGAGGGAGTTGTACACTCACCTGATGTCTTCTTAAATCAAAATTTTGTGGTCCAAAATATTTCAAGTGGAGAGGATTCATCCAGGAGGATCTTGTTTCAATACAGATCATCAGTGAGGTCCAATCAACTCCAGTTTTCCCGATGTCCAATTCATTCTTCAGATCGTCAAGTCCTCCAGTGATTCTGGATGACAATTATTTCATCCTGGTTCATTGTGTGATAATGGTTAAAAAGTGGTTCAAATTTGGTCTCATGATGTGTTTGGGTTCATGGTGATGTAATAGTTTCATTATGTAATGGTCATAGTTCTAAACCTATGGTAAAACCCTATGGTGAAACTCCTTACAAATATAAACCTAGCACTAGACCTAGACCTAAGACTATACATCTAAAACTATGGTGTATTAAAAATCTAAGTCCTAGCTCTAAGCCTAAGTCCTAAGGCTAAAGTATAAGACCTAACGCAATAAACATATAATACAAACCTAAGGTGCAAAACATTGCAATATAAAAACCTAAGATAAAACCCTTTCGTACCTTGTATTAAAACATTGCAAATAAAACAATGTAATAACCCATAGTCCTAGCCGCGAAATGAAACAGTGTCAAAACAGTCGGAGATATACAACCATCAAAGTTAGTTGTCGATGGGTAGTTGTCACGTGATAACGATATCTGTCAGCAAGCCAAAGCCGTCAAGATCAAACCGCGAGGTAGCAGAAAACCAGATTGACCGCCTGCTCACATGCCATCGTCTGCTCATCCACGTTGTTTGCTAAACGTCGTGCTAAACTTTATTATAAGGTCTAAAAGTGGGTTTTTTGTTAAATTCACAAATTGTAAGAGATATACACCATAGCACTTATCCACTAGGTGTCACCATGTCATTAGACCGAGACCTAAAACCATTGATTTTCTCAACCACATGCCTAATTTGGCTTTCAGAAGTTCGAGACTAGGCCTTATATAAACCATGACATTTTCTCCTTGAAGACACATGAGTGAATTTGTATTCAGATTTTGAGCGAGAGAGGCAGTTTCTTTTTCAGTGTTTCTTGGTCGTTCGAAGGCAGATTTGAGCGTAGAAATAGGAGTTGGAAAGATAAGAGTGAGAGCTTTCTGTTGTCAGTGGCTAGAGGTGCAAGCAAGCACATTCAGTCTAGTGTTTTTCTTGTGTAAATATTTCCTCGGATTAATCCTAATAAAGCAGACGCCCATTTTGAAAGAGGACCCATAGACATAGTCCACCAGGGACAAACTTCATAATCAATGTTTGATGTCTCTTTTCTTTGTTATTTGTTGTAATTTCATTCATAATATGCTACTGGTTTAAGTTTTAAATTCTTTAGATTTCCTTTAGTCTTCCACATTAAGCAGTTCAGTTAACAATCAATTCACTGATGGAAATTAATCAATTCTACTTCAACACTTAATGTCGATCACATTCATATCAAAGATGGAAAAATAAAAAATCACATGCAAACATTCTTCCAATGATGGACATGATGAAGATCATTGCTGGAAAATTCATCCAAAGATGAGACCCAACAAGCTTAAAAATAAGGAGAAGGAGAATATTGTCGCAACAATAACACATGATTTAGGTTTTGATTCCGGAGACGAAACAAAGATCACCAAAATGGGTTTGAAAGGTAAGGACATTGCAAGTACTAGTTCTTCAAGTTGTCTCAATAGTACTCAAGATGATGAAACAATAATTGAGCTTTTCCATGTTAGATTTATTTCAAAGCATACCAATATTGACACCCTATTTGATAGTGGTTCACAAGAAAATATTATTTCAGAAGACTTAGTCAAGAATTTGAATTTAGAAACCATTCCTCATCCAAGACCTGATCCTTTAGGATGGATATGTAAGAATGAAAATTTGCAGGGGACAAGGAAGTGCATACTTAGCTTAGAAATCAATGCAAACTTTCTTTATGAAGTTGAACTTGATGTTGTTCCACTTGATATTTCTAGTATTGTTTTGGGTAGCCCATATATTTATGATAGGAGAGCAATATTTCATCACCATGAGAATAAGTATCACCTGTTCAAGAATGAGATTGAGTACATTATTAGAGCACATAGTAAGAAGATGATTTTTTCTCTTATTCATGTTGGACAAATGAAGAGAATTGTTAACTATATTCATCATTTTGCTTTGTTAATGTTCAAGCATGAAGATGTTGTGAATGAGACCTTTGAAGGAGATGCATCAAATGAAAATTCTGATTTCATTGAGGTTTCTAATGGTTATGATAAGATGTTTCAGTAGTCTAACATGTTTCCTTCAAAAAGAGGTCAAAAAGATGAGGTAAAATTGCAATACCATGCATCATTTTTGAGAAATGATGTGAATAAGATGCTAGTGCAAGAGAGTGCAAAGCTAAAAGAGAAAGTGTCAAAGAAATTTGACAAAGAGGGCATTGTGTTCAATTTTCTTCTTGTGGGTTTCACAATGTATTTCCTTTGAAATGGTATTCTGCATGGCAATGTCAATCACATTTGGTCAAGAGTCGAGCAAAGTAAAAGGAGAGACATGTTAAACATCACCGTGTTGACAGTGTTCAAGGTGATAAGAATTTGAAGTTGTTCAAGCTTTCTTTGATTGAAGAATGAGGATGGGATGTGTTTGTTCCTTCAAGGACAGGTTGTTTTTCTGCAAATTTTGGGAATTGCAGCAAGATGGTGTCTACAATAGCAACTCAAGGTCTCCAAATTCGGGGAAAGTTATTAGTTTTCAAGAAAAGCTCAAATTGTCGGATTTAAGTAATTTTAAGTGGATGAAGACTGGAAGGGTGAGGGAGATGAGCCCTCATCTATTTAGTGATAGATATAGAGCTTTTGGAGGTCCAAAAGCTTCTAGTGGGGAGGAGTGATCTGGTGCTCAAAAATATGCTCAAAAATTAATTTTTTTAGATTGGATCAAAACCAAAATGACCGCATATATCTCGTCTTCCTAAATTCGGTGCAACTCGTTCCATGGAAAACGGACATCGTATGCTCCTCAAAATGATTTATGATCGATTTGGCAAACATGCAAAATTTTATGCAGGGATGCCAAGTCAATAGTTTGTACTGCTGAAGTGGCATGTTGATTGGGCCTGCTGATTTAGAAAAATGACAGGACTGCACAGGCCAATCATAGCTTGATACTTGGCAGGAATTCATTGGTACTGACTGGGCGAATTTTGATTCGTTTTTGATAGGTCAATGAGAGTCTGCCACATGGCACCTACCAGTTGGCTTAATTTTTTTTTAAGGTTCAAGTGAGGTCAGGAAGGGTCAAACCCATGACCTCCCACTAGCAATCTGCATGCATTACCAATGCGCCACACCATTTTCACTTAATTCATATGATTTAAACGTTGTATTTAAGTTTGAAGGCAACGCCATTTGGAAATAATAATTAAATATTCAATTAATTCAGCCAACCAATATTAATTAAAAATTCAGATTTTAGGCCGCATTATGCAAATTAACAGTCCCACAATTTGCGCCAGAATTGCGCCAATTTTTTTCTCCATTAGCGAAAAATGGGGCCAAATTGTAGGACAGTTGGCCGAACTTGGAAAATTTGTGGGTCAACTAACAACAAAACTTGGGAAGCTCATAACTTTCTCAAATTTTATGCTTTTTGGGAACAGAAAGAGGCTAGACAAGGGTTTTTGATAGCTCTAAAGTTGTTGGAGTAGGAATTGTAACCATTTGAGTACTATAGAAGTATGAAAACACCATTTTAATAGCATAATGAAAGAGGCCCAACCATTGGAAGTTGGACCAGGAGATGTAGCCCAGGAGGGGTGAACTCCTTCATCAATTGTTGTTGTGTGTACTATTATGCTTGTATTGTCTGTAATTTTATGCAAATTTTGTGGTTTAATTCATGCTTTAATGTTTTATGAATTTAACTTAAGAGCCATAAAAACTCATTGTATTCACTTGAAATTTAAATAAACCTCAAGCACATACATATACAGATCATCCATGCCTAATAAAGTGAAAACAATATTAAAATAATGAAGTTAATAAATTTTTGTATTCAAATCATTTTGATATACATGCATTAATATTTTATTAACTTTTCTGTATTCACGAACATATGTTGATACAAAATGAATGGAAGAAGCATTCAAGTAATCCTAATTTTTTTGCTAACAATTCATACCATATCTTGAACACTTTAATGATATTGCAATAGGCAATTTGTATTGACACAAATAATATTGAAGCATTTCAAAGTTCAGGCCATACTAAATAATCATTTTTTAAACATGGATTACAAATAATTATGAAAATTTAGAAGTCTTGGTCATTAAGATCATTGTCTACAACAATTTAATCAAGTATATCATTGTAAATGTTCATTTGATCTTTCAAATAGTTAATATTATCATCATCCTCATCTTGACCTGCATCATCTTCATCATCATTGAAATCTAACTGTAGACCATCCATATTGTTACCAGATTTATTTGGATCATCATTTTCTATACCATCCATTTTGTTGTCTTCCTCAACATCATCTAACTTTGTATTGTTGTCTTCTTGTTCCTGAACATATCCATCTTCAAAATCATCATGGATGCCAATTTATTCGATGTTCTCTAATCCCTCTCTCATTTTATTTGCCATCATTATTTTTCTCATTTTCCACTAATGTATCATCAAATGCATTCCTTAATATTTGATAATAATGTATGAAAAATATCCAAATATCCATTTTAGGTCCAAAATATATTCATATAAAAATACTTGCACATGAACGAGTATATATATATATTAGATGCATGTTATAAAAAAAAAATATTTATTAATAAACACATGTATATATTCACAATAAACAATGTATTAATAGATTATTGATCACTACCACTTCTTCTCTAAGTTAAAGAAATACCCACTCACAATGAATTAGTAAAACATAAGGCCCCTTATCCTCCGGTAGGAACTTTAAGGAATCTATAGAAAACAATCCACTATGGGTATCATGACTTCATGTCCTCTCAAATGCTTCATACCATCTACACTTAAAAATACAACATTTTAAAGAGCGGTAATCCAACTCAATAATTTATTGTATTTTCCGAACATGATTGTAGATTCCCTTCAATAATATTATTATCCTTTGAGCTTGATCGATTGGATTGATTGAAGTAAACCATGATGCCACAATCGAAGGATTATCTCCTTACATCTACATGTGCTACATGATAATGTCGACCATATGCCCACAACGTTGGATATTTCATTTCCTATGAAAAACCATTTATTTTGGTTAAAACGAATATAATGACGAATATTAAAATAGTTAATAGTGTCAAAATTGTAAGTGAACAACATTCTATAAAATTCCAATTGTGCCTTTCTTTCACATCCTATATACATGTTGATTTCATCTTTTGTTATGTTTGAATCTATATCTGCATCTTCTATTTGATTTTTAATTTTTTCAGTAACCCATTCTAGTGTGCAATCTTTGCCCCATTCCTCTTGCAAATCAATAGGAAATGGGCTACTCCTTGGGTTCAATATCTTAAATTATCTCCTTGATTCTAACACTTCTCTCTTTTAGTCATACAAATCAATCAATTTGTTCATAAATTCCATGTGGTACATAATGAACTTGTCAAGTGTAACACTTTTGTCTACACCTATTACATGCCAACATGTTTATTTCAAACTCCAAAGGCCATGTTGTTAATTTGAAAAATAGATTATAGAGTAAATTAATGATTGAAATAAAAAAAAACCACAATTATCATGAGATTACTTACTAATTTATACTTGAAAACCACTTGGTTCATGGTCTCCTCATCCCAATAATCTCTAATGATCGCCATTTTTGGATTTTACTCTATGTCGGTGCTGTGTTTTCTGTACTCGATTTTCTTGTTATAATCAGGGGCGCTTGGGTTGGTGGTCACCCCTTCTACCATGCATTTTTCTTCTATCTCTCCAAATTTCATGTGATGCATGTCTTATTCATTTGGCACTTCTTCAATATTTTGGCAATGTACCATGTGTTGATGCTTGTATTGCTCTAAGTGTTGTCTGCAAACAGAGTCTTTAGTTTCACTTGTCTTATTTTTTTCCTAGAAGGTAGTTTCCCTGAAGTGTTATAGCACAATGGTCAAGATGGGTTCTTCTTCAATGGGTCCGAAAGAGGCCCCAAATTCTTCAACGATCCTTGTCCATGTCGTTGTTGCTCTTCTTAATTCTTGTTTCACTACTAGCTCTTTGGTATGGTCACGAGAGTGTGGATGAACTTATGTGGCCAAAATTTGTCCTCCACTTCTAGAATGGCCCACACATTCGGGGAATTTTGAGGTCTAAAATGGGCCTCGTAAGGAAATAATAAAATAATAGCTAAACCAATAAAATAATATTTATGAATTTGAAATTTAATTTTTGCACCAAAATCCATGTAACCATGGTTAAATTCAATTGAAAAGTTGTACCAAAATAAAATTAATAAAAAAAAATTGTATTGATGTGACTATAAATAAGAATGATTTTTTCAAGAAAAATTGATTATCATTGCACAACTAATGCATTTGTACTTTTTACTTAAATAACTTAAAATAAAATATAAATATAAATTTATTAATTATTAATTATAGAATATACTATTAAATAAAATTTATTCAAAAAGTGTGAAATGACAATAATAATATTTTATTCAAAAAAGTGTGAAATGACATCTATTATGAATACTTGAATTCATGACTTTAAAAGTACTTAGAGCACCATGGTTAACCATGATTTTTTATCCACCATTGAGAATGTGACAAGTAAGTACCTTTAACTCAAGCAATGCCACCTCAACCATTAGGGATGATGGCATCCCCTAAAATGTGATTGGTTCTCATAAAGTGAATTTTGATTGTACATTTTCCTTAAGAGGCCCATTTCACAGCTCAAAATTCCCCTAATGATCTTTCATCATGACACATGCTCCACTAGATCTTTTATGCCTTTGTACAAAGTTGTTAGGTGATCTTCGCTTTGGTCGAATCTGTGCTACATCTCTACTGTCGCAATCTCTCCGGATTTTTGTGTTTCTTTGTGCGTCAACCACCATCTCACTAGAGTTCCACACAGTATGACATCTAGAGCAAGAAAATGTGATTAATCTGGTACTTTTTCTATTTCATGCAGGAAATTAGTGAGGCTCCCTGCTGCGTTAAATTTTGGTAATTCCTTGATCTCTAAACCAATCCACCTCATGTGTCTAGTTATCTACGCATATCTCTTAGATGATACTTCGTGTAGCCTATTTTCCAACTAACTAGTGCATCTTTTGAATCTACGCCATATGAGTAAACATTCCTCCAACTTAGTTCTCCATCTATAGCAGGGTTGACAATTCTTCCCTTCACGTAGTGATATCATATAGGATTCCTAGCTCTACATCTCTCTCACTGCTTGTTGTGAATCTTGATATTATTTCTTACAAGTAACATTGTACAAGTCCTCAATGTTTCCATTAACCCAGTCTTCCATTACAGGCTTTGTGTATCTTGTTCCTTCTAAGGGATCCAGAGGGGTGACCAATTTTATTAAGTCATATTCGAAGGCCATTCTTCTTTTCTTCAAATTGATGAAAACCTTGTTGCAAAATTCCTAGTCAATACCTAGTAGGGCTGGATATTGTTTTGTCTCGTCCACTATTTCAATAACTCCAAAATATGTTATAATTTCCTCTCCATTAAGGTTGATCTCCACATCTTTTAGCCTTCCAATTGGGAAGATTTTATATTAATTAGTGAGGCACAATTGAACTGGTGACTATACTAGCTGAGGTCTTGCCATTTGTTCCCATGATGTTTTGGGTAGAATTTTTACATCTGAACCCAAGTCCAAAATGATTTTCTCCATTCTGTAGCCTCTTATCTTTGCCGAAAATTTGAACTCTCAATTTTTTCTTTTCTTTTTCTCTACCTATCTCACTTTTCTCTTAGGTAGTGGGGCTGAGATGGGCTCTTATGCCCCATTTGTACCATTTTTCATCAGCTTTGTTATATTTTGAGTTGTTTTAGGACTTTCCATAATTTTCAAGCAATATTGAAATTTTACTTTTACTCGACCCTCTAGATTTTCCTCCTTTCTTGGTGTTTTAAATTCTAGCCAAGGTATTGAATTTTGTGGGTCTTCTCTTTCATCACAATACCTTCTCGCTTCAAACATAAATTATTTTTATTTCTTTGCATAGAACTGAGTGTTAACACATATCATGCTTATATGAAATAAGCTTTAGTTTTTGAATGGTTCTAGAATAGCGGTGTAATTTCATTTGGAATCGCTTTTTTATGTTGATTTAGAAAGATGCTACCATTTAATTTGGTAGCGCTCATGGCAATACTATAAGTTAAAAGCATTGCCAAATTAAATGGAAATTAGTGATATGCATGTTTAAAATCAGGAACTACCAAATCAGCTACACCATGTAAGATGCATCATTTCAAAGGTGGCGCCACCAAAATTTAAAACACGAGTTATAATGAGTTCATTATGTCAGATTAAACTACCAGCAAGAATTATTGAAAATCAAGTCGAAATAATGCATGATGAAAGCATGAAGGGAAGTCTTCCATTTATCTATTTCTCATGTTTATTTTACAAACAAGTATATCTAACAGTTTTCTATTCCCAAATTGACGTCGGTGAATCCCTAAATTTCCTCCATAGTGTTTATTTCCATATTGGTTTGCAGTTATGGGAAAGGCGTACTCCATTACAAGAATGAGCTCGAAGGCCTGAAAGTTTTTGAATCCATTCTAGAGGTTCATGAGTAGTTTGATCAATAATGTTGTGTCGAGTTTTATTTCAGGTGCCAATGGTTTAATGATGCAGTTTCTCAAGAATTTATAGAGGGATTTGAAGGGTAGAATGTTAGTATTTCATACATCTCTTTCCTAGTAACGGAGGAAATAATTGTTGAAGCCACAATCTTACATGATGATGGCGACAGTTGGTTTAAGAATCAAACTCTCGTTGACATCGACATCCATTTTTCTTCAAGTATGAGCATAAGAGTGAGGACTATAGACAGTTATTTCAAAGAGTATGGCTCAAGCCCTCGTGGAATGTAATCCTCAAAATCATCTAAGAATATTTAACATGTGAAGGTTAGTATGATAGGATGTCTATGTACCACTTCAAATTCCTTGTGCATTTGGTTGGGCAAGTTTGTATGAACATGCCCTATTTTCTATTGAAGAGTATCAGTAAAATTTCAGCTAAAGTTTGGGCGAAACCTAATTCTTCTCCTCGTTATGTTTTCCATAAGAGTTTAATTAAATTGTTAATATTAATCACCTAGGAAAGCTGGTGGAACTTGGGAGCACTTCTTATTTTGGGAAGGGTTTGTTGACACAATTTATTTCAAGCCTAAAACTAGAAAAATAAAGAAACAAATAAAGGTTTACAAACCTATCCAAGCTTTTGAAATTCAAAAACAGTCAACCTCCTTTGTCCTTAAAAGAAACAAAAAGAAATATTTTGTAGACAAACGCATTGAAAATCTTGTTTTGATTCCTGTGGTAGAAAGGGTATATGTAATAAAGGGTAAGAGGGTCCTTCAGGAAAATCCTTCAGCCTCCCATTAAGAACAATTTTTGGAGTTTTTAGAAGAGAACCTTACTGATAAGTTTCACAATGATAAACATGAGGAGGGTTTAGAAGTAATATCAGTGAAACAAGGGATTTAGAAGGTCAAACCAAATCATCCAAACCTATACATATGATTTGTATGAGATCTCAATGAAAATGTGCTTGAGGGCTTATGAATTGTAAGTGTTAAAAAATAAGTTTTATGAGTATTTATGTTAAAATTTTAAACACATAAAGCATGAATTTAAAACTCTAAAATAGTAGAAACAGTAGACAAATGCACCATAAAAATAACCACAACACAACAAGTGATTAAGGAGTTCACCCCTCATGGGCTATGTCTCCTTGGTCCAACTTCCAATGACTTGGCCCACTTTCATTATGCTCAAAATGGTGATTACATGAACTTATATTGCTCAAATGGCTTCAAAACTTGTTCCATCAGCTTTAGAGCTATCAAAAATGCTCATCTAGCCTCTTTCTACTCCAAAATTGGACAAAAATTGAAGAACTTATGAGCCTCCCTAACTTTGTTGCTAATTGCACCACATATTCCCTAAAATCCAGAACCTTCCTACACTTTCACCATGATTTCAGCTAACCAAGAAACAAATTCACGCAATCTCGAGTGAAATTGTTGGTTAGTTAATTTGCGTGCAAGGTCTAAGGTCGAAAAAATTAATTAAATATAACGTATTCAATTAAAAAAAATTAAAGAATTCAGCGATGGGCTCTCTCTCTTCGGTGCGCCATTAATCTCGCGCCATTGGTTGTATGGTGTAATATGGGGGGGTTGGGGCTAAGCCCTAGCACCTTACCACAAGTCCTCCACCATATAACATTGAAATATAGTTTTTGGACTATGGTTTACCAATCAATATGGTAGCTTGATCGGTCAAAACACTACACTATTTGGAATGTGGTCTCGGTTTCGACTCCGCAGAGGTGCAGTTTGGCATTCAAACAAATTTTGGTGGCCCCTGTGCTGCCACGTGGTGGCCTCTGGTTGGACCACGTAGCAACATGTGGTTGGCCACCATCCCAACCAATCAAACTTGCCCACAATAGCGCAATCAGGGCCTGTCACGTGTCAAGCTGTGGTAGGCCCAAAAAAATTTTGAATTTTTCATCCAATCAGGAGAGGCCACGTGGCAACCTACCAATAGCCCAAAATACAAAGTCAACTGTCATTTTTTTGAAATATTTTCCTGTTTGGGAAAACAAAGAGAACACGTTTCTAGGAGCATACGGTGTCGGTTTTCCATGAACGAGTTGCACTGGATTCAGAATGACGAGATCTACGTGATCATTCAAGTTCCACACCATTCTAACAAATTTCATTTTTGAGCATATTTTTTAGCACCTGATCACACCACCCCGTAAGGAGATTTTGGACCCCAAAATCTCTTTTATTACTGAGAATTTGGATAAGGGTAAAACCCCCTCACCCTTCCAGTCTCAATCCACTAGAATTTTCCTAAATTCAACAAACTGAGCTTCTCACGAAAACTGATAATTTTCCCTTAATTTGGAGACCTTGACTTGCTCTTGTAGATGCCATCTTGCTGCAATTTCCCAAAATTTGCAAAACAAAAATTGTCCTTGAAGAAACAAACATGTTCCCTCCTTGATCATCAATCAAAGTAAACTTAAACAACTTGAAATTCGTCTCACCTTGAACATTTTCAACATGACGATGTTTAGCTTGTCTTGCATTGTGCTTGGCTCAACTCTTGACAAAATGTAATCGCCATCGCCATGCAACATCCCATTTCAAATACAAAATTTTGTGAAACCCACAAGAAGAAATTATTAACCTAATTCCCTCTTTGTAAAATTTCTTTGGTGCTTTCTCTTTATCTTTTCACTCTCTTGCACTGACATCTTGTTCACATCGTTGCTCAACAATGATGCCTGACGCTGCAATTTTACTGCATCTTGTTTACCTCTTTTTGAAGGAAACATGTTAGACTCCTAAAAAATATTATCGCAACCATTAGCAACCTCAATGAAATCAGAATTTTCATTTGATGCATCACCTTGAAAGGCCTCATTCACAACATCCTGATGCTTGAACATTAACAAAGAAAAAACTTTGGCTAGCATTCACAATTGTCTTCATTTGTCCAACATGCATAAGAGATGAATTCATTTTCTTACTATGTTCTCTATCAATGTATTCAATCCCATTCTTGAACAAATGACACTTATTCTCATGGCGATGAAAGATTTCTCTCCTATCTTAATGATATGGGCTACCCAAAAAGGTACCAGAAATATCAAGCGAAATAACATCAAGTTCAACTTCATCAAGCAATTTTGTAGTGATTGAAAATATATGTATGCACTTCCTTATCACTTGAAAATTTGCATTATTACATATCCAACCTAAATAATAAGGTCTTGGATGAGGAATGGTCTCTAAATTCAAATTCTTGACTAAGTATTCAAAAACAAGGTTTGCTCGTGAACTACTATCAAATATGGTGTCAATCTTGGTATGCTTTGAAATAACTCTAACATGGAAAAGTTAAATTCTTTTTTTAGAAACTTGAGTACTATTGAGACAACTTGAAGAAATAGTACTTGCAATTTCCTTACCTTTCAAAACCATTGCAGTTACCCTTGTTTCATCTCCGGAATCATAGCCTAAATCATGAGTTATTGTAGCAGTTGTCTTCTCCTTCTCCTTGTTTTAAAGCTTGTTGGGTCTCATTTCTGGATGAAGTTTCCAGTAATTAGATTTATCATTCCCGTCTTTGGAACAGTGCTTTCATGTGATTTTTTCTTTCTACATATTTATGGAAGCATTCTTCTTACCTTTACCCTTTCCTTTCTCTTTAGACTCAAAGGTATCCTCACTTGTCTCCTATGAAACATGTTTCCCTCTTGCCTCTAGATGTGTGGAATGTACACATACTTCATCTAAATTTGAAGGATTAAACATTAGAATAGTCTATCTTAGGTAACTATGCAAAACTCCAATTTATTTTAACAAAGTTTCTTGAGATGTCAAATCTACACCCAAAATTATTGCTCCTCTCCTAAACTCTTGAGTATAGCTTTGGATAGTTTGTCCTTTACCTTGCCTAAAGTTTTTTCAGTCCATTATAGCCTTTTGCATGTATGCTAAAGGATAAAATTGTATCCTTAAGGAAGAAACAAAATAATTCCAAGATCTTAAGACCTTACCATGTTTATTCATGTCCTCTTGAGTGTTTGCTTCCCACAAAATAAGAGCTACACTTTACAATCTTATTGAAGCAAGTTGAATCTTGGTGTCATCATCATTGATACTTTGTATCCTGCAATACACTTCAAGATGATGTACCCAATTTTCTAATCTTTCAACATATACCTCTCCATCATACATAGGCAAATCAAACTTAACGCCAAGCTTCAAAAATGAAGTTTTACCATGAACTTTTGGAGAATTTGGAGGTGTTTGTGAAGGGATTTTTGTGGAAGAATATGATGGTGAGGATGTTGGTGAGGAGAATGGTGGTGTCAAATCTGGCTTATGACCATTCCCATTTCCTTTTGGAGGCTTGTCTCCATATCCTTCTTCTCATTTTTAAGACTTATCTCTCTTTGGAATATTGGAGTTCTCACCTTGCATCCTTGTGCTTCTCTCCTCATAGAGAACTTTCACCATTCTTGTAATATCAAGGAATTCTTTCCTGAAGGCTTTTTCATCCTCTGACATATTTTCAGACTCTCCTTCATGTGACATGTTTGTTGAAGCTTCAACTGAAAATTGAGGAATAATTTATGGTGGATATTGTGGAAAACTTTCTCTCCTTGTCCTTGACCTAACTTGATGACTTCCAACCACAAGATTTCCTTCTCCTCTCTTGAGCTTCAACCTTGTAAGCATCACATACACTTGCAAATAATTAAATCCTCGCAACAACAATAAAACAAAAGTTCTGATACCAAACTTTATCTGTATGAGATCTTAATGAAAATGTTCTTGAGGGTTTATAAATTGCAAGAGTTAAAAACTAAGTTTTATGAGACTTTAGGTTAAATTTTTAAACACTTAAACCATGAATTTAAAACACTGAAATAGTAGAAACAATAGACAAATTCACCATAAAAATAACCACATCATAGCAAGTGATAAAGGAGTTCACCCCTCATAGGCTACGTCTCCTTGGTCTAGCTTCCAATGGCTTGGCCCTCTTTCATTATGCTCAAAACGGTTATTATAAACATTTACAGTGCTCAAATAGCTTCAAAACATGTTCCATCAGCTTCAAAGCTATCAAAAATGCATGTCTAGCCTCTTTCTGCTCCAAAATTGGTCAAAAACTGAAGAAGTTATGAGCCTCCCTAACTTTGTTGCTAATCACACCACAAATTCCCCAAAATCTGGAACCATCCTACAATTTCACCCTGATTTTAGGTAATCGAGCAACAAGCTTGCACAAATTAGGGTGAAATTTTCAGTCCTTTAATTTTTCCGCCAAGGCCTATGGTCCAAAATTGATTAAATATAACTTATTCAATTAAAACAAATTTAATTAAAAAATTCGACAATGGGCCTCCACCTCCGCTGCGCCCTTGGTCTCACATTGTTGGTTGTATGATGTAATATGCGGGCGTTGGGGATAAGTCTTGGCCCCTTACCCCAAGTCCTCTACCATATAACATTGAAATAGAGTTTTCGAACAATGGTTTACCAAGAAATATGGTAGCTTGACTGATCAAAGCACTGCAATGTTTGGAATGTGGTCTCGGTTTCGAATCTGCGAGGGTGTCGTTTGGAATTCAAACAAATTTTGGTGGCCCCCGTACTGCCATGTGGTAGCCTCCGGTTGGGTCACATGGCAACATATGGTTGGCCACCATCCCAACCAATCAAACTTGCCCACTATAGTGGAATCAGGGCCTGCCATGTGTCAAGTTGTGGTAGGCCCAAAAAAAAAATTCAAATTTTTCAGCCAATCAACAGAGGCCACATGGTAGCCTTCCACTGGCCCAAAATACATAGTAAGTTTTCATGTTTTTGAAAATTTGCGTGTTTGGGAAAATGAACATAAGGTGTTTTCGTGAGCATATGGTGTCGATTTTCAATGAAGCGAGTTGTGTCGGATTCAGAATGATGAGGTCTACGCGGTCATTCAAGTTCCATACCATTCTGGCAACTTTAATTTTTGAGCATATTTTTGAGCACCTGATCAACAGAGAAATGATTAAAGAGAGGTTACTTTAGTTGAGATGTATGGGATGAGAAAACCCCATACAAGGCCCACAAATAAGCTTAGGTTCAACTCCAAATTGTAGTATAACCCAACCTTGAAGGATCAAGTCACTGATCTTGATGATAAACCTTTTAGGGACTTAACCAAAAAAAAAAAAGCTTCAAGTTCCTTTAAAAAGAAGAAGATCCAGAAACAGAGTAAAGAAGAAAAATAAGGCCCTGAGACCAAGAAAAACAAAAAGAAAAAAAAATATGAAATCAAGCAATGTAGAATTCCTGTTAGAAGAAAAAAAACATTAAAATGAGAATTAAAAAGGCAGCGCTGATCTTTGATTTTATTTTTTACAACACTTCTAGATATTTTGGCAGTGCTTTGACTATTTTTACTTTGACAGCGTGTACCCATATATTTTGTTGGCACCTGAATAACACTCCCTCGAAACACGATTTTGAAAATGATAAGGATATAGATTTAGTCAGATATTTCTAGAGGCTATATTTATATAGTAAGAATTATCTTGGAAATATAGTGTAAATTCGAGGCATAGATCAAAAGAAAATTTCTATTTTGAGCAGATCAGCCAATATCAAATCAGGATATTAGGGCTATAAACAGGGTTTTTTCTAGATTTTATTCTATATTTTTAGTAACCAGTTCAGATCCACATCTTTAGAAAATTCTATAGCTATAGGCCTATTTTTTTTGCCACCATGGATTATGTTTCAAATTTTCAACGCCTCAATTGTTCCTTGCAAATGTATTTTTCGGGCTTAATTTAAAAGCATCAAGATATGTGTATATTTTTAGTATTTTGTAATTAAATATTTTTAGATATTATGGATCTCAAATCTTATGTAATTTTTTTATAAATTTGATGAAAAAGTAGAGAGAAGGTTTGGTTTCTGAAGAAAAAGACTTGTGTTTTATTTGACTCCATTTTGAGATTAATAGAGATTTCAAGGTATAAGTATTTGAACTCTTATATTATAGATTATTTTAGTGATGCTTATCAGTCATTTTTCCTAGTGATGTTTTTCCTGTTCCATTCCATAAGTGATTTTTGTCTTCATATTTGAAATGAAATTCATATAATTTTGCATAATTCATTTCCTACTCTGCTTTACAGGTTTCAATTATTGTCACTTTTTCTTCTAATATCAAACATAATTCATTCTAATGCTTTGTATTGATGTTGTTTCTTTTTTCACTTATTATCTTGATGATCATAGATCTAAATAAGTGTTATTCATCCCGCTTCTGAGCTCTAATTGTTCTCCCACCAAATCTTGAAATCTTCATTGGAATGGCATCTTAGTTATAATTTATTTGAAGTTCTATTATCGTATGTGCACTTTTATATGATGTAATTTGATTATCATTTCATATCATATGTTGTAATATTAGATATATAACAGAGAAATTAATTATCGCATGAAATAAATAATAAATTTTCATTCCAAATGTTTTTTTTTTTTTTGCAGAACAAGGATCTCCAGAAGATTTGAATGATCCTCATCACATAGATCCAGATCACATTGGGTCTAATGTTGAGATGGAAGATTATGCTCATGATGACACAGATGCAGATAACATCGAGGTTGATGTCGATACAAATGACAATGATGATGATCAGGATCACGATGGTGATGATGATGATGAGCTAAATGTTGGTAGCATCTAATGACATTCATGATCATATAGACTACATCATGGATCATATTTTATATATTGCTATGATGTTGATTCTCATGGTTACTATCATATGCATCATTTTCATAGCCTCCAGTGCCAGATTATTGAGTTGTATCTTTTTGCCATGTATCATTTTGACTTATATCATTTGGACATGATGTATCATATTGACCTGTATCATTTTTACTTTACATAATTTATCATTTTTATTTATATCATGTGTACTTGATGTATTATTTTGACTTATGTAAATTGTTGGACATGTATCATTTTCACATGTTATTGATCTACTAGTATATGTGAATTTCACTAGTTTTAGTTAGATATGATGATGATCTTATCAATATTGACTCATCATTTTTTATATATTGAAAGTGGTTGATGATTTGGATGCATATTTATTACGTATCATGGTTTTGATCTCTTCATGGTGGATGTTGCAAAATTCACTTAAATTATAGATATTTTACTCACATGTTTTAATTATATATGATGATCATGTTACAATAATTATCTTTTTATTTTATATATACTGTATGTTGTAGATTCTATTTCGATTGAGATGTAATAAGTATAATGATATTTTTATTTTGTATGGATGTTTGTTTCCCTAAAAATTATTTATAAATGTTATCCTATAAAATATTTCAAATGCATTCATATGACTTTCTGTATAATCATATCACTTATTTAAGAGTCATGATATATTTAGCTAATTAAATTGAAATAAAACATATTAATATAATTTTATGCAAAACAATAATCATTTTTGGAAGAAAAATTAGAAGCCACACTAGAAGAAAAACAAGAAGAAAAAAGGGAAGAAAAACTAGACGCAAAATGGAAGCAAAATTGGAAGCCAAATCAGAATCCAAACTGGAAGCAAATCTTGACTCTAAACCTGACGCTATTCCAGGCACTATTCCCGACGCTTGGAAGCAAAAATGTAAGCAACAATGGAAGCCAAATTGGAAGCAAGATTGAAAGCCACACTAGAAGAAAAACTAGAAGCAAAAGAGAAGCAAACCTAAAAGTAAAACTGGAAGCCAAACTAGAAGCCAAATCAGAAGAAAATCTTGACACTAATTCTGGCGCTATTCTCGGATCTATTTCCAACGTAATTTTTGGCGCTATTTCTAGTGTTATACCTGGCACTATTTTCGGTGCAATTTCCAGTGGAATTCCCCGTGCTATTTCTGGCGTAATTCCCGAAGCTATTTTTAGCGCTATTTTTCTGGCGCTATTCTAAGTACTATTTTTGGTGCTAAATCTGGAGCTATGATAAACATTCTTGATTGTGCCCATTTGTTTGCCAGGAAATTTGTCTAATTCATGAACTGAAATACACTAAATTCCGACGTTATTTTAGGCACTATTTTAATATTATGTTGTATTGTTGGTTGTTATGTAATGAAGCCTTATTAATTATAAATTAATAATTCATATCATATTAATGACTAAGATTTTAATTTGACCAAACAACAATTAAAGAAACATTAAGTGTATAATATGCATTCATTCATTCACATATGTATTTAATGTTTAACATTATAGGAGGGATATCATTTACTTAATTGTTCATGCATAAGTTTTATGTCCAATCTCCTTTCTTATTTTTATAGGTTTCATGCAGCTTATGCTATACAAGACTTAAGGCCTTTTAGCCCAAGCTCTGACTAGCTCGCTTCCTTTTTCTTGTATTTATTGTAGCTTATGCCCTATAGTTCTCCAAGATGAAAACCCTAAGTATTGACTCACTCATTTATTGTATATAACTTTTCATTTAAAGTTAGGGTTAGCTTAGTGAGTTTTTCATTTATTTTTCAAATGATATAGTCGCTCTAGGACTATTCCTTGCAAGCGACGACTCTCTTCTCAGAGGTGACAGGTTTGGGTTGTGTCAATATTGGTGTTCACCATACCTCAATCATGTAGCTTAAATAAACAAGGTGATAGCTCCTATTACTTCAGACAAGTTGTCGAGAGGTTCAAAGTGTTGGTGTATGGATAATTTCATTCTCAAAACATCAACACCAACCCTAAAATCAGTGAAATACTTGTTAGAAATATTACCAAAAAAAATGCATCTAACCATATAGTAGAGTGCAGGAACGATGAATTATTTATTAATATAAGTAGATGCAAGATTATAAAAAATGTATGAGATTACTCACTTCTACTCATGAAAGGATCCACATTATTGTGTCGTAGTGTTGCCTGCAAAATCAAATAATGCATTGTTGTTGGCTTGAGGGGTCTTGACCCAGGTTCAGATTTAAGGTTTTCCAATAAACCCCTATACTACTGGCCCTTTTGGCAATGACCTACCTTCACAGGCCAAAGTCTCACCCAAAGTAGTATGGGTGGGTGTTGGAACCAGGTTTCCACACCTTGGGAGAGAGTGGGTAATTAAGGCAGATCTTGTTGAGTTCCATCTGGTTCACAAGCTTATTATCAAGCCCTTACCAGTATAACCAGCATGTAAATATAAACAAAGCTACTATTTTTTAGCAGATCTTATCAACACCTTCACATCCACGTGCGCATCAGCAATTATCATCACAAAGTAATCTAATCGCAACTAATCCAAATAACAGAGAGGTACTTCAGTAGAAAATGCAACCAATTCAAATAATATAGAGATACTTCAACAATTTTTTTGTTCATTAATGTCCAAAACCAGGTTACAAACCCAAGTCACGGCCCGCGCACACAGCTAGCGAGGTCCGCATACAGCAGGACTGAGGATCTTCGCGCACACAAGCCAACAGGAGTCCTTACCCAAAGCTACCCAAAACAGATCTCAATAGTTCATATGTAGCATCAATATTACTTACTTCCTTCTAGACTCAAACAATCTATCTATTTATATCATCATCACCATTAGGGGAATTTTCAGGTCTAAAATGGGCCTCCTAAGAAAAATTTACAACCAAAATGAACTTTATAGGAACCAAT
This sequence comes from Pinus albicaulis, assembly GCA_034641835.2. NCBI lineage: Eukaryota > Viridiplantae > Streptophyta > Pinopsida > Pinales > Pinaceae > Pinus > Pinus albicaulis. The sequence continues at coordinate 596,939,816 of CM076579.1, read as the reverse complement.
AGGATTAAATATGATTATGTAAACCATGGGGGATGATTCACAATTTGTTAAGTAAAAGGGTAAAAATATTAAAAAATAATAAAATAATAAAACTACTTTTTCAACTCGTATTTTCAACTTATCTCCCAAAGTTATTACTCAAATTTCGAGTAGGAATACTCATTGGATGAGAAATTTAATTCCCCATCCAAGGAGTACCCATGTTTCATATTTTCTATGGACCCTATTACATGAAAAATTAGAAATACATGAAAAACGTGATTGTAATCATGTTTTTCATGTATTTCACATTTTTCGTGTAGCAGGGTCCATCGAAAGTATGCAACATGGGTACTCCTTAGATGAGGAATTAAATTTTGCATCCAATGAGTACTCTCGCTCGAAATTTGAGTGAAAATTTTGGGAGATACGTTGAAAATATAAGTTGAAAAAAAAAAAAAATTTCTTTTTTCCCTCTAAAATTTGATGATGTAATCAAATCTTATTTTATTATTTCCACTATTATTTTATAATTTCCTTACGAGGCCCATTTTAGACCTCAAAATACCCCTAATGTTGTGCTATCCTGTGGTTTGCAAACCATGGCTTGTGGGCTCTAGGTCTACCGTTTGACCCATTACAATACATTGGGGGCTTTGACCCACTCCAAAGCCCCTGCACAAAACTAATTACTACAAAAATATATCAAAAACATACCATTGGAACATATCAAAACGCAGATAAGGGACCCTGTCCCAACAAGCCCCAACAAAATCGTGTGGCTCATCCCACATCACAATGGTTGTTGGGTTTGCATCTTTGCCTAGAGCTGCTTAATGGCATCGACCAGAGGTGGCAACACTCGTTCGCTCTGCGTGGCAGCGTTGTGCTCAATTTCCACCAACTTCTGTGAATTTGGGCCTTGAGTGGAAATGGTGACACTCTCCAAGGTTTGATTCAGTTGTTTGACCACAACATCCAATACTAAGATATCTTGAGGGCTTCATCATCCCATGGCTTGAGGTGGTCACTCAGAACCTTCTTCTTTTGTCAAAGCCCTTCTAGGTCATCTTTGAGCGCATGGCTGGCTCACAAAAGTGCCAAGCATTGAGCGGGGATCAGAGTGGGCATTGTAGCCTCCATGTGCTCAAATTCTTCTTCCTTTTGGTGCAATTCTTGGGTAAATTCGTGCAGGAGAGGCTCGTGTTTCACCTTAGACCACAGCTACATAGCTATCTCAAGCAATTCGGCGCCCTGAGCGATCTGAGATGTAATGGTTTTCGTGGCTTCTGTGACTAGCGCAACTCTTTGGGAGCGTACCTCAGGAGGAGTTTCCGGTAGCAACTTAGCTTGCAACGCAGCAATCTGCTACTCAATATCGATTTTAATGTTCTAGATCTCGGTCCGAGAAGCTTTCACGGCTATGACGAGTCCCTCAATCTTAGCCTGGGGGGTGGTAGAGTTTGGGATGTCTTCAGTTACATCTGCCCATAGTCTGTTGATTAGACACTCCAACTCAGTCTGCTACGTGGTAGCAAGTATGCATGCATCCTGTGGTTAGGACACCTTAGTAGTCTTTTCGATAATTGTTTGCTCAGCTATACTTAGCTGATGCTGCACCCGGTGGTCTCTATGTTGGATTTCTTTGAAGAGGGATGTGTGGAGAACCTGTAGCGTCTTGTGCGGAAGTCGGGCCAAGTCCAGATGTACTTCTGCGAAGGCCTGGACTTGCAAACATAAGGAAGGTGCACTCAGAGTGATTGTTGTGCCTAGAATAGGACAGAGCCACCTCTCTATTGTGGAGATCAACTCAGTGGTGGTTACTGGAGGCAGCCTCGCTTGAACCATGCTCGACTGTAGGGTTTTAGCCTTGAGCTGAAGAGCTTGGAGCTCAGACTGTAATGCGGAAATTGCGGCCTTCTGCTGATCTTCCAAGGCAAGCCATCTGTCTTCTAAAGCGAGGGTGACCGCATCTGCGATTTTCTCCAAATATTCATTGGTTAAGGTAACCTCATACTCCACACAAGGACGTGATTCATCAAATATTAAGGCATATATTTATTGTAAGGCTTCATCTAATTCCTCAATTCTGCCTATGAATCCAAACGTCCCAAAAAAATCAACCCTCATGGTCTCCCAGTGGCAGGTGCGTTGATGTAGCTCTGCATCCAAATACCATGCGGTGGGGATTGGCCCTAAGGCATGAACGAACAAGTGGACCCATTTTTCCCCGATCCTTTCGCACCACACCTCCATCCACGCGACCAAGTGCTTGTGCGAGTCCACTTGGCCAAGGAATGTCACCATGTGTAGGTGAATCGGAGGTTCAAATCATGGGATCATCATCTTATGACATTCCTCCCACTCCTAAAACATCCCCTTATGAGCTTCCCACCACCATGCAGGGATCGCATGCATGGCTAGTGTCTGCTCAACTTAGTGTTCCTAAATTGATGTCATAAATTGTCAACCAGGGCTAGTAAATTGTTGAAGTGAAGTGCACTATATGTGCCTAGGTATCTTCTTCCTACTTCGTTGTGTTTAGTGTTTTTTCTAGTGTTTTTGGTTTTGTGTTTTTGTGCTAATAGGAAAATAACTAAATTGTTGGCACAGAGAAGTTACTGATCACACTAAAACAGAACAAAATATATTCTAAACTGTGTATGGCACTTAAGAACAGAAAATGCTAATCCATAGATTGTAAAGCTTGACAAGAAAATTAACTCATAACATTAACTCAGTCCAATTCATTACATTAGAGGTATGTTGGAACAACTTGAGAATAGGATAAGTTTGATGTAATGAAGTTCTCTTTAGTAAACAACAACTTAGAATATCACAGAAAAAATCTCATCCATTGTTAGAAATTTGTTGGAACATTTTGAGAAAATATTATCTGCAATATAGTAAGGAATCCTATGCTAAAATAACTTATGACACTAGAATTAACCCATTCTGCAACTCAAAATGTCACTATTAAGCCTCATTCAAGGGTTAGAGATCTCTTGGAATAACTTTGGAAAAATGTTGTTTGTAAAATTATGAGAAATTGCAGAACAGTCAAGAACTCAAAATGATATAACTAATTCTTGTCCATATGATAATGATGTGTTAGAAGAGACTAAGAACAAGAGCAGCTTGTAAAATAATGAGGGTCTTTTAAGTCTAATTAACAGAACTAGAATGCAATTAACTAATAAAACTTGAAATACAATGAACAGAACTGAACTAAAATGCAATTAACCTCCGAAGTACTACAACTCTATCTCATTCACGTGTTAGTGATATATTGGAACAATTCATGAGAACAAGATTGACTGTAATATTCGATGTAAGTAAACATAAAACATGATGCTCAGAAAACTGCCTAAATTAAGAATAAACAGAGTTAAAAATCACTTATCTAGAAAATATGCACAAAGCCTTTCGGACAGTAGGGGCCCTCTACCATCAGATTGGCACACGAATCCTTAACTCCTTAAAATTGCTTCAAATCATGTATCAAAGTTGTACTTCTTTCATTAAAGGAAAAACGCTTAGAAAACAGAGTAACACAGTCTTTGAGAACTAACAACAAAACATAAACTAGCTAACTGTCCCTCGGTTCACCGAGTTATTCTTATAAGAAAAATACATAATTGTCATTGAGTAGAAATAGGCATAGGTGTCTTTTTCAATAAAAATTGAATTATAACTCCTGTTCAGGACTCTTACTTTGCTGAAGACATCTGCAGAGTCCTTGTCCTTGTAGAAGTCTACTTCTTGGTTTTAGCTTCCTCCACATGCATAACCACTTGCAGATTTTTGCTCAGACTTCATAGAGGGAAATGAATGATGCAGGAGAGTTCTAGAATTCAACCATATGCATTTTTCCCTCAAATGACACATGTAACCTGTGTGAACATAAATATAGCTGCAGAATATGCAACTAGCTATAGAATGGCCGCATTCTGTAGCTAAGTCTGATCAAAAATCACTATGACAACAAAACCACAAAATTATAATAAGTCAGTCATTGCATGCATTCTTAAAGTGACTTTAATCATTCCTATTGATCTTTTAAGCCTATAACTAATAAAGGACAAATGGAATGAAGTGAAATTTGGTGAAAGGAAAGGACATCTTTGGGGCTCAATAGCTAGGTTAAGTGCCCACATTCTTTGCTCCCTTGGGACTTCTACTTCAAATTCTCTAAGAAAATCCCTAATACTACCAGAACCATCCAAGTAAGGTAGCTCTCTTACCTCTGAGGAGATACACTGGAAGCTCTTCATGATCCTAAGACATCGTAATGCAGATACGTCATGCAACCGGTTCTGCAAATTTCGATCTCCCCGTCAGAATCGGAGAGGAATTCACTTTCTTTCTCCTAGAAAAGCACACCATCATCCATAGGATTAATCCAATCCTCATCTTGGGCGATTAGTTATAGATATGATCCACATCGTCTTCTTCGCGCACGGGTTCTGTATACCGTTCTCCTTCTGCTAGGAATATTTCTATCGTACCCTCATTCTCAAAAACCATGCTCCTATTCTTCAAGTTGATAATGCCTTCCATGTTTATATCCCAATCCAGTCCCAGGAGCGCAGGACAAGGGTATGCATCCTCTACAATTTGAATTACCTCAAAATCCACATATACCTTAACCCCTGCGATATCTACCATAATCTTTGATAGTCTTCCCAACAGTATGATATTTTGTTTGTTAGCCATGCGCAGATGTATAGTAGACCATTCCGGCCTAGGTTCTCCCATCCTCTGCCATGTCTGTTTGGCCAGGGCATTCACATTGGATCTCAGATCTACGATGACCAGATCCATTCATAATTGCCAATCTACACAGTTAGGCGCATTTCCCGACCAGTGCATTTCTTATTCTTGTAAATTTTGTGAACGTATTTAACTTCTATTGGAGAGTCAGTTTTTTCTTCGCAGTTGTCTATCAGTGCTTGAATATTTTCTACTCCCTTTTGGTTGCGTAGAAGCTTCATACATGCCTGTAGGAACGGTTTGACTTCTTTGTCCGCTTTTAAGTTTTTTGGAGCCTTAGAAGTAGATGCCTCATCCTTGGAAAAGTCTTTGCAATCTTCTAGGAAGGTTTCTTTCTCCTTCTGTAGGTCCAAGCTCTCTTTTTTGATAGTGGCTTTTCGGATAAGGGGTCAACCGCAGCTCCTTCCTCGGCTCCTCCAATAGTCATGCTGTTGCGCGTAATGACATTAATATTAGGTCCCTCATCATGTGGTTCCATTTTAACCCTTTGTACATTCTACATTAGGGTCTAATGTTTTTCCTGTATCTTTTCTATCAGTACCGGACAATCTTCGATCACATGGTCCAATTGCCTACAATATCTGCAGGATTTTCGTGCGAGGTTCGAACAGTCCCTTGCGAAGTACCCTTCTTCTCCACAATTATAACAGATCAATTGCCCTCTTCCCCGACCTACGCTTCCACCTCTCCCCCCTCCCCGGCCTCTGACAGAGGAGCCTCCTCGTCCTGAGGGATATAGTGGTGATGAAGGGTCAACCTGTACCCCATACAGGTTTCCTCAGTCTATCATTAAGTCATATGTCTGGCAGTTGTGTTCATCATGTCCCATAGATGAGCAGAACCAACACCATTGTTGCTTCAACTTTGGAACATAGGCACCAAGAGGGGGGCAGTGGTTGGTATCATGTAGTCCAACTACACGATAGTCAACACACCATAACGCGAGACCGCTTGGTCCTGCAGCTTCTTGAGGGCACATGGGTTGGGCACCCCAGGCTGCTTATAGTCTACCAGTAAAGAGAATTGATCCTTGGTGTGGCTTGACACCCTGCATCTTATGCACCATACGTCTGGACTAGCTTCTTTTCCTCACTCCTTTCACTTATTCTGGATTTCGAGGTGCATTGCCTCCAGCTGCCCCTGGATCTATTGTACCCGAAACTGGGCATCATCTCTTGGCACAGCTTCTAGGTTCATGGTGATCTCTAAGTCTTTCTCTTATGTATCAATCACTTATTTTCCCATAGGCCCACGTAAGTGAGGTAATAGCATGGCAATGAACCATTACTTGTGATTTCTATCCTCATACTTAAATTCCCCATCTCTGATAACCTTCTTTAGTCATTGATCAGCCTTCCATACCGACTCAGTGGGCCCTTGTTTAAAGTATTTCAAGTCAACCACCAGTTGAGCGTAGGACTTAGGCTTCCGAAACTGTTGGTTTAAATCATCCTTAATTTATTTTATTGATGGATCCGCATGTTGGCCTACGTACCCCATGAACCAATCCAAGGACCTTCCTTCAAAGGTGAGTGATAGCTGCACCCTTTTCACAGCATCACTAGCAACATTCTGCACAGTCCATAATGATTACTCTACAAACCAAAATTGGTCCATGTCTTCATCTCCCACACCCTTGAAGGTGGGAAACTTCATGTGTGTGGCCATACCTTCTTCCGGTAGTGGCGGAGGGGTAGGGGAGTTCTTGCCCTTATGCAGAATCGACGATGGTGTAGCTGGACGACTAGTTCCTGCATTCGCAGATGGCTCTCTTAATGGGTTGTAGACGGATCTATCCCCTTCTCGGTTGAATCAATAGTACTTACCACTTCGTTTTGTACTCTCACCCTGATCATAGGTCATTAATTCAGTGTGGCTACACAAAATTATTTTTTGACACAGTAATATTTTAATTAGTAACGGAAATGTTCACAAGAAATTACCTCGAAATCCTTTGAAGAACCTTCGCTCCGCTTCAGAGTAGGATACAAACTGATCGACTACAAATTCTGTTATAAACTCTCCTATCACACTATCCACCCAATGATCTACAATCTGGGTAATCCCACGAGGCCGTTGACGACTTGAGAAATTGGAGCTCGAAGACTGGTTCGAAAAATAGATTCAGGAATTTTCTGTAAAAGAGAATCGCAGCACAAAGCTAACAGATGAGAAGTGGAAGAATAAATATAATTTCACAGAAGTAAATGAAATTTTCTTTGTAACTTTTGTGCAAGAGCTCCAGGAGTGGCTAGCACAGCCAGTAGAATTCCAGACATGTTGGAAAGACGATCAGGTTAAGCGGTGGACGCCGGAATTGATTCAACAGTTGGAGAAGGTTGACAAAAAAATAACTCGGATTGTAGATAATTAGGTGAATAGTCTAATAGGAGGGTTTGTAATAGAATTCATAGTTGATCAGTTTGTATCCTACTCTGAAGTGGAGCGGAGGCTCTTCAAAGGATTCCGAGGTAAGTTCTTGTGAACATTTCCGCTACTATTTAAAATATTACAGTGCAAAAAAGAAATTTTTTGCAGCCACACCAAATGAATGACCTCTGATCAGGGTGAGAGTACAACACGAAGTGGTAAGTACTACCGAGTCAACTGAGAAGGTGATAGATCCATCTAAAACCCATTAAGAGAGCCGTCTGCGTACGTAGGAACTAGTCCTCCAGCTACACCATCGTCGAGTCCACGTAAGGGCAAGAACTCCCCTACCCCTCTGCCACTACCGGAATAATATATGGCCACACACATGAAGCTGTCCACCTTGAAGGGTGTTGGAGATGAAGACATGGATCGATTTTGGTTCATAGCAGAATCAGTATGGAGTGTGCAGAATGTTGCTATCGATGTTGTGAAAAGGGCGCCGCTATCACTCACCTTTAAAGGAAGGGCCTTGGATTGGTTCATGGGGTACGTAGGCCAACATGTGGATCCATCAATACAAGAAATTAAGGATGATTTAAAACAACAGTTTTGGAAGCCTAATTCCTACGCTCAACTGGTGGTTTACTTGAAATACTTTAAACAACGGCCCACTGAGTCGGTATGGGAGGCTAATCAGTGGCTAAAGAAGGTTATCAGATATGGGGAATTTAAGTAAGAGGATGGAAAACACAAGGAATGGTTCATTTCCATGCTATTACCTCACCTGCGCGGGCCTATGGGACAGCAAGTGATTAGTACACAAGAGAAAGCTTTGGATATCGCCATGAAGCTAGACGTTGCGCCAAGAGAAAATGCCCAGCTTTGGGTACAATAGATCTAGGGGCAGCTGGAGGAAATGCACCTCGAAATCCAAAATTTACAAAACGAGTGAGGAAAAGAAGCTAGTCTACACGTATGGTGCATAATATGCAGGGTGTCAGACAACACCAAGGATCAATTCCCTCTGCTGGTAGACTACATGCAAGCTAGGGGGCCCAACCCATTGCACCCTAAAGAGGCTGCGGGACCAAGCGGTCCCGCGTTATGGTGCACTGACTATCATGCAGCTGGACTACATGATACCAACCACTTCCCCATCTTGGTTTCTATGTTCTAGAGTTTAAACAGCAATGGTGTCGGTTCTTCTCATATATGGGACATGACGAACAAAACTGACGGACATATGACTTAATGATAGACCAAGGAAACCTGTACAAGGTACAGGCTGACCCTTCATCACCATTATCTCCCTCGGGACGAGGAGGCTCCCATGCCAGAGGCCGAGGATGGGGGAGAGGCAGAAGCACAAGTCAGTGAAGAGGGCAATTGATCTGTTATAATTGTGGAGAAGTAGGGAACTTCGCAAGGGACTGTCTGAACCCCGCACGACAATCCTGTAGATATTGTAGAAAATTTGACCATGTGATCGAAGATTGTCCGGTACTGATAGCAAATATGCAGGAAAAATAGCAGACCCCAACGCAGAATGTACAAAGAGTTAAGGCGAAACCACGTGATGAGGGATCCACTATTAATGTCATTACGCGCAGCGGTATGGCTACTGGAGGAGCTGAGGAAAGAGCTGTGGCTGAACCCCTTATCCTAAAAGCCACTATTATAAAAGAGAGCTTGGACCTACAGAAGGAGAAAGAAACCTTCCTATAATCTCGCAAAGACTTTACCAAGGATGAGGCATCTACTTCCAAGGCTCTAACAAACTTAAAAGTGGACGAAGAAGTCAAACCGTTCCTATAGGCATGTATGAAGCTGCTACGCAACAAGAAGGCAGTAGAAAATCTTCAAGCACTGATAGATAGCTGCACAGAAAAAACTGACCCTCCAACAGAATTTAAATACATTCACAAAATTTACAAGCATAATAAATGCACAAGTCAGGAAATGCGGATAACTGCATAAATTGGTGATTATGAAATGGATCAGTTCATCCTCGATCTGGGATCCGATATGAATGTCCTGCACAAACAGATGTGGCAGAGGATGGGAGAACCTAAGCTGGAATGTTCTACTATACATATACACATGGCTAACCAACAGAAGATCATATCGTTGGGAATACTATCAAATATTATGGTAGATATCGCAAGAGTTAAGGTATACAAGGATTTTGAGGTAATTCAAATTGTAGATGTTGTGAAACCTTATCCTAAACTCCTAGGACTAGATTGCGCTATAGACATGGGAGGCATTATCACCTTGAAGAAAAGGAGCATGGTTTTTGAGAATGAGGGTACGAGAGTAATAGTCCCTCTAGGACCATCAGAAGGAGAACAGTATACAAAACCCGTGCGTGAAGAAGACGACGTGGATCATATCTATAAACTAACCGCCTGGGACGAGGATTTAATTAATCCTACAGTTGACGGCGTGCTTTTCTAGGAGAAAGACAATGAATGCCTCTTCGACTCTAACGAGGAGATCGAAAATTGGCAGAACCGATTGCATGACATATATGCATTACGATGTTCTAGGATCACGAAGAGCTTCCGGTGTATCTCCTCAGAGGTAAGAGAGTCGCCTTACTTTGATGGTTCTAGCAGTTTTAGGGATTTTCTTAGAGCATTCAAAGTAGAAGTCCCAACGGAGCAAAGAATGTGGGCACTTAACCTGGCCATGCAGGCGACCCCTGCGCGGTGGTGGGAAGCTCATAAGGGGACGTTTCAAGAGTGGGAAAAAAGTTGCAAAATGATGACCCTACGGTTTGAAGCTCTGGCTCACCTATGCATGGAAACTTTCCTTGGCCAAGGGGACCCGTGCAAGAACTTGACCGCATGGATGGAGGTGTGGTGTGAAAGCACTGAGGACGAATGGGTCCACCTATTTTTTCATGCCTTGGACCCAATCTCGATCGCGTGGTATTTGGATGGAGAGCTACATCAGCGCACCCGCCACTGGGAGACCATGAGGGACGATTTTGTGGGGATGCTCGGATTGATAGGTGGAACTAAGGAATTAGACGAAGCCCTGCAAGACATAGATGCCCTAGTATTTGATGAATCACGTCCTCATGTGGAGTATGGGGAACTAGCTTTGGATACGTAGATGCAAGATATTGCTAGCTGCCACAATCTATCAATGGAGGAATGTGATGAAAACCCACGAAATATCACTATCCTAGAATCAGAGGGTGAACGAGCAATTGTTGGACACCCTCTGTAGACCGTCGATGTGACCAAGCCTCTTAAGCTAAGGTAATTCAACATTGGAATAGAAGAACAACCTAATCTAGCTATAATTGGGGACTATTGGGATGATGATACCGTTGGGAAAGTCACGGAGCTTCTCACGGAGTACCAGGACCTATTTCCTACAAAATTCTCTGAACTCAAGGGTATTATAGGGGACTTGGGGGTCATGTGAATCACTTTAAAACCGGATGTGCACCTTGTCAAGTAGCGACCTTACCAATTGAACTCCAAGTATAAGTAAAAATTCAGGGAAGAAATTGAAAAAATTCTAGCCGTAGGTATCATCAAACTAGTAGAACAGTCAGATTGGGTAAGCCCTATGGTGGTCCAAGAGAAAAATATTAAAGGAGAAATAAGAATTTTTGTTGACCTACGTAAGCTGAATTATTCTTGCATACATGATCCCTTCCCTACAGAATTCTCTGATGAAATTCTCAATAGTGTGGGAGGGAAGGAAGCATTCTCGTTCACTGACGGGTTTTCAAGCTACCATCAGATCAATATTTCACCTGAAGGTCACAGCAAAACTACGATCGCCACCGAATGGGGATCCTTCCAGTACACTGTCATGCCATTTTCTCTCAAAAATGCCAGTGCCATCTTTTCATGGGTAGTGGTCACAGTATTAAAGGAGTTCATTCACAAGTTCTTGGAGGTATACTTTGACGATTGGACAGTATTGGATTGGTAAAGAAGCACGTCTCGAACCTACACATGATTTTGGACGTCTGTAGAAAGCACCAGATATCCATAAATATTAAGAAGTGCATATTCTGTGTACCTTTCGGGATCTTGTTAGGCCACATAGTCTCTGCCTACATGACTCGATGGAAAAATGGTTGACCCCGCTAAAGTAGCGCTTATCCTCAACTTAGCAATCCCTACAAATGAGAAACAGTTGCGCTCCATCCTCGGGAAAACAGGCTACTATAGGAAGTTTGTTCAATGGTACACACTAATCCCGGCACCCATGGAAAGGTTTCTAAAGAAGGACATTTCGTTTTTTGGGACGCGAAGTGTCAGAAGAGTTTTGAGATACTCAAGGAAAAGATGGTCTCTACACCTATCCTCATATTTCCGAATTGGGCAAAGCTTTTCCATGTCCATGTGGACGCTTCAGGGATCGCCCTCGGATTGGTACTTATGTAGCTTGTGGAGGGGGACATTGACCACCCGGTTGTGTTTTATAGTAGAAAAATCTCTAGCATAGAGCGTAACTACTCCACTACTGAACGTGAGGGGCTGGAAATGGTGTATGCCCTACAGAAATACCGACATTATCTGTTAGGAGGGCACTTCAATATGTTCACGGATCACTCAACTTTGAAGTACCTAGTCAATAAGCTTGTGTTGGGGGGGGGTGGGTGGGGGAGATTTGTCGATGGTTACTACTATTTCAAGAATATGACTTTGAGATAATTATGAAGCTGGGGAAATTAAATGTTGGACTAGACCACTTGTCCCGAATCGAGAGTGGTGAAGAACCAACCAACCTAGAGGAAGGATTTTCCGATGTGCAGCTATTTGCTATTAAGGTGGTTGATGAGCACTTTGCCCATATTATTCAATTCTTAACTACGGGGATGGAACCTACATAATATTCGGTACAATCGCAAAAAGAGCTGGTAACCCATGAAAATGATTTTACCATCATCGCGAGGCACTTGTATAAGTTGGGAGTTGATGAGGTACTGAGAAGATACGTTTTGGAGCATGAAATACAAGCCATTTTAGCAGAACCCCACGGAGGCGTAGCAGGAGGCCACTATGCAGGAAAAGAAACGGTGCAGGAGATCTTAAGGGCTGGGATGTGGTGGCGCACACTGCATAGTGACTCCCATGACTACTGCAAAGCCTGCGACACATGCCAAAGGACAAGAATACCGTCGTGTAGGGATGAAATTCCCATACAACCGCACATGGCCCTGCAAGCATTCGATAAATGGGCAATAGACTTGATTGGGCCCATCAACCCACTAGGTAAGAAGACAGGTGCCCGCTACATCATCATGCTACTGATTATGTAACCTAATGGGTGAAACCGCAAGCTGTGAAGGATTGTACTATAGATACAACTGTGCACTTTATTTTTTAGCATACTTTAACCAGGTTTTGATGTCAGAAGATCTTCATGAGTGATAGAGTTATGCATTTCATTAATGACACAATACAAGATTTGACTGAGGAGTTCTAAATCCACCATGCAAAAAGTACCCCATATCACCCACAGACAAATGGAATAGTAGAAGCCTTTAATAAAATGTTGGAATAGGCACTTACCAAGGTCTGTAATTTCAATCGAAGTGATTGGGACATGCACATTCCATCAATCCTTTGGTCCTATCGGACAATGTGTAAGAAATTGACTGGGAAAAGACCATTTCAGATGGTTTATGGAAAGGAGACCATTATGAACATGGAGTATATTGTTCCTAGCTTGCGCATCACAGCCTTTACAAACATGGCAGAGCCCGATATCATAGAGGAACGCTTAGTGAAGCTAGTTGCTTTGGAAGAAGATCGATTCATTGTTAACTTTCATCAACAATTTTAGAAGGTCTGGGAAAAAGCCTGGCAAAATAGGCACATCCGCCAAAAGTTGTTTAAAGAAGATGAGATAGTATTATTATATGACAGCTAGTTTGCATGCCACCTTGGGAAATTCTGCAAACATTGGTTGGGACTTTATATCGTAATAGATATTACGAATGGCGGTGTAGTGAGATTGGCTATGCTACATAGGAACCCCCTGCTCGGATATGTTAATGGAAGTCGTCTCAAACTATACTAGACCAACTCGGCGCAGACCAAGTGACTATATGGCTAGAGTAGTTGAATTGGGATGGATACGCACAGGCAAGAGGAAAAATGCAGGCAGGCCCATTATACGCGCAGGGGTCGACCGCAAGTCAGGAAGCCTGGGGAGGTGCGCTGGGAGCGCAGGGGTAATATGCAGCTGCGAAAACTAGCCGTTGGAACAGTACTACTGGGTAAAAAGCCAACTTTACTATTTGAAGGAGCGGGCAATAGAAAATTAATGTGGTGATTTCCGAATATTTTTTACTGTTTCCTTGATGACAAGTTTCAGCTAAGTGTCATTCGACCATTGCTCACCATTCAAAGCTATAAATGGAGGAGGGAAGTTCAGAATTTGGTTCTGCATGTCCTAAAACTCTTTTGCCTTGAAAATTTTCGTAACTCTTCTGCTCTATTCATGTCTGGGCATGCTACCCCCTCTGATAATAACAACCCCGAGTTCATCTTCGAGTGAGAATGGTTGTGACCAATCTTGCTGAATCATCGCAGACTGTGGCCTCTAATGAGAGAGCATCCGATGAATTATTGGAGGTCACCCCAGAAGTCGAATAATTCGTGCCCACATCAACCAAGGGGAAGCAGGTGGAGAAAAATAAGAGTAAGGGGAAAGGTCAGGAGAAATGGCAGGGGAGGGCTACGAAATGGTCTGGGGGGAAGCCGTGCACCTCCCCCTGGAACATGAAATCTCCCCAAATGGTGCCTAAGGCACGCTCGCCTAACCCGGAAAAGTGACCTCTGTATGCTCAGGAAGAAGCTCATCTCACTGCCCCAATCACTTGGCTACTACCCTATGTTCGTCCCAAACGCCCTCGGTGAGCACGTTGAAGAATATTGAGGGTATGCGCTCCTATTTGCAAATGCCACTAATTCTGGGTGAAGTCCCCATAATTGGAGAAGCATTCTGCAAGGTCTCCTTAATTAAGTTTGAGGATCACAACCTTGCCAACCTGGAGGCCTTCCCAGAATTAGCACCTGAGTTGTATCTCGAAAGAGTACTGGAGGATGATGTGCTAAGGGTTGTACCAATGTCGTGGGCACGCATGTTAGAAGGATCTGAATTGTTAAACTTTCTACGGATACCTCACTTTGGCAAATACAATGTAACTGACCAAGTTGTGCGACAGTTGCTAGCCTTGATACATGACAGTAGCTTTGGATCCAGGACCGCATTCCCATCGATGCCGCCCTAATTCACTGCATTAATAGTCTCCCCATGGAGGTTCCGAACCAAATGGAGCGTGTCAGAAATAAGTACGAGCAATAGATCGCCAACAAGGTGCGAGAAGACTACCATGCCACGCGAAATTCCAGATGTTTCATAATCAACACCATTGACGACCCTGGAGTGCGCATGGGTACCCTGTTGTTGGCTTGTAAAATGATGTGCAAGTGCCAGACCACGACTGTCCCCACCTATGTGATTCAGCTTGTTGGCCGCTACGAAAAGGGGCTCTACTTTAACTAGTCACAATCCTTCTGCAACGAGTTTATGGAAAACATGCACGAGGCCTAGGACCACGAGAGGGTGTTTTGTTACTCTTGGTTGCTGCTCCTAATTGCATTGGTCACATGGGAAGCCCCTGAAGGATTGGTCCTCCCTGAGCTTGAACCAGACATGTGTGAAGGGTCACGATACGCAAAATTATGGGATTCAAAGGATGAGAAGCGTAATAAAGAAAACAAAGTATTTTGGGTACTATTTCAGAGTGCGCTCGCAGCAACAATTCACTCCCAGCCATGCTTGTCACCGACAGTCTACGAAAAATATAAGAGCATCGCAGCATTCCAAGTGACGATGCACAGCGTGAAAATTCGAGGCCGTAAGGATCCAACTTGGATTTCACTGCCTTACATGGTCGCCAATGAGGAAATCAATCGGCTCATCACCACTTAGCCATAGCACTGGAAATTGGGATTCAAATAGGCCATGGCTAACACTGTTGGTACAAGCATAGTCCAGAAGACCCCCACCCCACCTGATACCCAAAATAATTTAAAATTTTATGGCCTGGAAAGCTCCACCAGGACGAAGGTTCCCCTAGATGCAGCGCAGGACATGGAGCAGGAACCGCAGCAGGACATGGAAATTGAGATTCTGGATCCGTAGGGTGTTGGTTCCCCATGGGGCATGAAATGGACAGCTGAACCTTTCAAGGGCCAGCAAACAAAATGGCAGGCTACGAGGCCCGGTAGGGAGATTGAGGTTACCTTAACCTTTGAAGATTTGGAGAAAATTGCAGATGCAGTCACCCTCACTTCAAAAGAAAGATGGCTTTCCTTGGAAGAGTAGCAGAAAGCCGTAGTCGCCGCATTACAGTATGACCTCCAAGCTCTTCAACTCAATGTCGATACCCTGCAGACGAGCATGGTTCAAGCGAGTCTACCTCCAACAAGCACCACTGGGTTGATCCCCACAACAGAGAGTCGCCTTTGTCCCCTACCAGGCGTAGTAATCACTATGATTATGCCTACCTTATGTGCGCAAGTCCAGGCATGCACAGAAGTACATCTAGACTTGGCCTAGCTTCTGCACGAGCCGCTACAGGTTCTCCAAACATCCCTCTTAGAGGAAATCCAGGACAGAGACCGATGGGTGCAGTAGCAGCTAAGTACAGCCAACTAAACATTTTTTGAAAAGGCTACCAAGGCATCCCAAGCACAGGACGCGTGCATCCTTTCTGTCGTGCAGCAGACCGAGTTGGAGTGTCTGATCAACAAACTATGCCCAAATGTAACTGAAGACATCCCAGCCTCTACCACCCCCCAGGCTAATATTGAGGGACTTGTCACAGCCCTAAAAGCTTCTCAGACCGAGATCTAGAATGTTAAAACCAAGATGGAGCAGCAGATTTTTGCGTTGCAAGCTAAGTTGCAGCCAGAAACTCCTCCTGAGGTACGCGCCTAGAGAGCTGCGCTGGTCATAGAAGCCACAAACACCATTACAAGTGAGATCGCTCAGGGCACCAAATTGCTTGAGACAGTTATGCAGTTGTGGTCTAGGGTGCAGCGCAACCCTCTTCTGTACAAATTTACCCAAGAACTGCGCTATAAGGAAGAATAATTCGAGCACATGGAGGCTACAATGCCCACTCTCATCCCCGCTCAACGCCTTGCATGTCTGCAAGCCAGCCATCCGCTCAGAGATGACCTGGAAGGGCTTTGACACAATAAGAAGGTTCTGAGTGACCACCTCAATCCATGGGTCGATGAAGCCCTCAAGATATCTCAGGACTTGGATGTTGTGGTCAAACAGCTGAATCAAGCCCTGGAGAGTGTCATCACTGCCATTGAAGACCCAACTTTGCAAAAGTTGGTGGATAGTGTGCAAAACACTGTCGCACAGAGCGAAGGAGTGTTGCCACCTCTGGTCGATGCCACTAAGCAGCTCCAAGAAAATATGCAAACCCCACGGCCGCTGTGACTCGGGATGAGTCACAAGATTGTGTTGGGGGTCTGTTGGGACAGGGTCCCCTAGCTGCATTTTGATATGCTCCAATGTTGTGTTTTTTATATATTTTTGTATTAATTAGTTTTTCACAAGTGCTTGGGGGTGGGTTAAAGCCCCTAATGTATTGTAATGGGTCAAAGGGTAGACCTAGAGTCCGCAAACCACTGTTTGCGGACCATAGGATAGCGCAGGCTATGATGATAGAAATAGATAGATAGTTTGAGTCTAGAATGAAGTAAGTAAGATTGATGCCATGTACGAACTATTGAGATCTATTTTGGGTATTTTTGGGTAAGGACTCCTATTGGCCACAGGGGTCCTGACCCATGTTCGGATTTAAGGTTTTCTAACAAACCCCTATACTACTAGCCCTTTCTGCAATGACCTACTTTCGTAGGCCAAAGTCTCACTCGAAGTAGTATGGGTGGATGTTGGAACCAGATTTCTGCACCCTGGGAGAGAGTGGGTAATTAAGGCAGATATTTTTGAGTTCTATCAGGTTCGCAAGATTATTATACAGCCCTTAATAGTATAACCAGCATGTAAATATAAACAAATCTACTATTATTTAGCAGATCTTATCAACACCTTCGCATCCACATGTGCATCAGCAATTATCATCATAAAGTAATACAATTGCAACTAATCCAAATAACATAGAGGTAATTTAGTAGTAAATGTAACCATTTTAGATAATATAGAGATACTTCAACAGATTTCGTGTTCATTAATGTCCAAAACCAGGTTACAAACCCAAGTCATAGCCCACGCACATAGCCAGCGGGGTCCGCACACAGCAAGACTGAGGATCTCCGCGCACACAGCCAGTAGGAGTCCTTATCTCAACATTTCGTACGTAGTATCAATATTCCTTACTTCCTTCGAGACTCAAAATATCTATTTTTTTATATCATCATAGCCTGCGTTATCTTGTGGTTCACAAACCATGGTTTGAAAAATCTAGTTCTACCTTTTGACCCATTACAATATATTGGGGGCTTTGAACCACCCCAAAGCCCTTGTGCAAGACTAATTACTACAAAAATATATCAAAAAAGCAGCATTGGAACATATCAAAATACATCTAGGGGACCCTGTCCCAACAGGCCCCCAACACAATCTTGTGACTCGTCCTGAGTCACAGCGGCCGTGGGGTTTGTATATTTGCTTGGAGCTTCTTAATGGCATCGACCAGAGGTGGCAACACTCCTTAGATCTGTGCAGAAGTGTTCTACGCAATTTCCACCAACTTCTGTGAAGTTGGGCCTTCAGTGGCAGCGGTGACACTCTCTAGGTTCTGATTCAGCTGTTTGACCGCAACATCTAAGTCCTAAGATATCTTGAGGGCTTCAACGGCCCATGGCTTGAGGTGGTCACTCAGAACATTCTTCTTGTGTCGAAGATCTTCCAGGTCATCTCTGAACGCATGGCCAGCTCACAGACATGCCAAGCGTTGAGCGGGGATCAGAGTGGGCATTGTAGCCTCCATTTGCTTGAATTCTTCTTCCTTCTGGCACAGTTCTTGGGTAAATTCACACCGGAGAGGGTCGCGTTGCACCTTATACCATAGCTACATAGTTGTCTCAAGAAATTCAACGACGTGAGTGATCTGAGCTGTAATGGTGTTCGTGGCTTCTGTGACCAGCGCAACTCTCTGTGCACGTACCTCAGGAGGAGTTTTCGGCTGCAACTTAGTTTACAACACAGCAATCTGCTGCTCCATATCGGTTTTAATGTTCTCGATATCGGTTCTAGAAGATTTCAGGGCTACAACGAGTCCCTCAATCTTAGCCTAGGGTTGGTAGATGTCAGGATGTCTTCAGTTACATCTACGCATAGTCTGTTGATCATACACTCCAACACGATCTGCTACATGGCAGCAAGGATGCACGCGACCTGTGCTTGGGACGCCTCGATAATCTTTTCGACAATTGTCTGTTCGGCTGTACTTAGCTGCTGCTCCACATGGTAGTCTCTGTGCAATATTTCCTCAAAGAGGGATGTGTGGAGAACCTGCAGTAGCTCGTGCGAAAGCCGAGCCAAGTCCAGATGTACTTTTGCGCAGTCCAGGACTTGCACACATTAGGCAGGCGAACTCAAAGTGATTGTTGCACCTGGCAAGGGGCAGAGGCATCTCTCTATTGTGGAGATCAACTCAGTGGTGGTCATTGTAGGTAGCCTCACTTGAACCACGCTCGTCTGTAGGGTATCGGCCTTGAGCTGAAGAGCTTGGAGCTCAGACTGTAATGCAGTGACTGCGGCCTTCTACTGCTCTTCCAAGGCAAGCCATCTGTCTTCTAAAGCGAGGGTGACCGCATCTGCGATTTTCTCCAAATCTTCATCGGTTAAGGTAACGTCATACTCCACACAAGGATGTGATTCATCAAATACTAGGGCATCTATGTCTTGTAGGGCTTCGTCTGATTCCTCAATTTCACCTATCAATCTGAACGTCCCCACAAATCGTCCCTCATGGTCTCCCAGTGGCGAGTGCGTTGATGTAGCTCTGCATCCAAATACCATGCAATGGAGATTGGACCTAAGGCATGAACGAACAAGTGGACCCATTCATCCCCGGTCCTTTCGCAACACACCTCCGTCCATGCAACCAAGTGCTTGTGTGGGTCCCCTTGGCCAAGGAAAGTCTCCATGCGTAGGTGAACCAGAGGTTCAAACCGTAGAATCATCATCTTGAGGCATTCCTCCCACTCCTCAAACGTCCCCTTATGAGGTTCCCAGCACTGCGCCGGGGTTGTACGCATGGCTAGGTTAAGTGCCCACATTCTTTGGTCCCTTGGGACTTCTGCTTCGAATGCTCTAAGAAAATCCCTAATACTACCAGAACCATCAAAGTAAGGCATCTCTCTTACCTCTGAGGAGATACACTGGAAGCTCTTCGTGATACTAAGACATCGTAATGCAGATACGTCATGCAACTGGTTCTGCCAATTTTCGATCTCCCCGTCAAAGTCGGAGAGGCATTCACTGTCTTTCTCCTAGCAAAGCACGCCATCAGCCATAGGATTAATCCAATCCTCATCCTGGGCGATTAGTTTATAGATATGATCCACGTTTTCTTCTTCGTGCACGAGTTCTGTATATCATTCTCCTTATGCTGGGTCTAGAGGCGTTATTACTCTCGTACCCTCATTCTCAAAAAACATGCTCCTTTTCTTCAAGTTGATAATGCCTCCCATGTCTATAGCCCAATCCAGTCCTAGGAGTGCAGGATAAGGGTCCACATCCTATACAACTTGAATTACATAAAAATCCGCGTATACCTTAACCCCTTTGATATCTACCATAATCTTTGATAGTCTTCCCAATGGTATGATCTTCTGTTGGTTAGCCATGCGCAGCATTATAGTAGACCATTCCAGCTTAGGTTCTCCCATCCTCTACCACGTCTGTTTGGGCAGGACATTCGAATTGTATCCCAGATCTAGGATGACCTGATCCATTTCATAATCACCAATGTACGCAGTTAGCCGCATTTCTCGACCAATGTGTTTATTATTCTTGTAAAGTTTGTGAACGTCTTTAACTTTTGTTGGAGGGTCAATTTTTTCTGCGCAGCTTTCTATCAATGCTTCAAGATTTTCTACTGCCTTTTGGTTGTGTAGTAGCTTCATACATGCCTATAGGAATGGTTTGACTTCTTCATCTGCTTTTAACTTTGTTGGAGCCTTGGAAGTAGATGCCTCATCCTTGGCAAAGTCTTTGGGAGCTTCTAGGAAGGGTTCTTTCTCCTTCTGTAGGTCCAAGCTCTCTTTTTTGATAGCGGCTTTTCGGATAAGGGATTCAGCCGCAACTCTTTCCTCACCTCCTCCAGTAGCCATCCCACTGCGCGTAATGACATTAATATTGGGTCCCTCATCACATGGTTCCGCCTTAACCCTTTGAACATTCTGCGTTGGGGTCTATTGCTTTTGTTGCATCTTTGCTATCAGTACCAGACAATCTTTGATCACATGGTCCAATTTCCTACAATATCTTCAGGATTTTCATGTGAGGTTCAGGCAGTCCCTTGCGAAGTGCCCTACTTCTCCACAATTATAACAGATCACTTGCCCTCTTCCCCGACCTGCGCTTCCACCGCTCCCCCCTCCCCGGCCTCTGGCAGGGGAGCCTCCTCGTCCAGAGGGAGATAGTGGTGATGAAGCTTCAACTTGTACCCTATAGAGGCTTCCTTGGTCTATCATTAAGTCATACGTCTGGCAGTTGTGTTTGTCGTGTCCCACAGACAAGTAGAATCGGCACCATTGTTGCTTCAACTCTGGAACATAGGCACCAATGAGGGCAGTGGTTGGTATGATGTAGTCCAGCTACACGACAATCAGTGCACCATAATTCGAGACCGCTTGGTCCGATAGCCTCTTTAGGGCGCAATGAGTTGGGTCCCCCAGCCTGCATGTGGTCTACCAGCAGAGGGCACTGATCCTTGGTGTGGTCTGACACCCTGCATCTTATGCACCATACATCCAGACTAGCTTATTTTCCTCTCTCCTTTTGCAAATTCTGGATTTCGAGGTGCATTGCCTCCAGCTGCCCTGGATCTATTGTACTCAAAACTGGGCATCGTCTCTTGGCGCAACTTCTAGCTTCATGGAAATCTCCAAGTCTTTCTCTTGTGTATCAATATATTTTTGTCCCATAGGCCCGCGCAGGTGAGGTAATATCATGGAAATGAACCATTCCTTGTGATGTATATCCTCATACTTAAATTCTTCATCTCTGATAACCTTCTTTAACCACTGATCATCCTCCCATACCGACTCAGTGGGCCCTTTTTTAAATTCTTTCAAGTCAACCACCAGTTGAGCGTAGGACTTAGGCTTCTGAAACTATTGTTTTAAAGCATCCTTAATTTCCTTTATTGATGGATCGACATGTTGGCCTACGTACCCCATAAACCAATCCAAGACCCTTCCTTCAAAGGTGAGTGATAGCTACACCCTTTTCACAACATCGCTAGCAACATTCTGCGTAGTCCATACTGATTCTGCTACAAACCAAAATCGGTCCATGTCTTCATCTCCCACACCCTTGAAGGTGGGTAGCTTCATGTGTGTGGCCATATCTTCTTCCAGTAGTGGCAGAGGGGTAGGGGATTTCTTGCCCTTACATAGACTCAACGATGGTGTTCCTGGACGAATAGTTCCTACGTTCGCACATGGCTCTCTTAATGGGATGTAGATGGATCTATCCCCTTCTTTGTTGACTCAGTAGTACTTACCATTTCTTATTCTGCTCTCACCCTGATCAGAGATCATTCATTCAGCGTGGTTGCACAAAATTCCTTTTTCGCACAGTAATATTTTAATTAGTAGCGGCAATGTTTGCAAGAACTTACCTCGGAATCCTTTGAAGAACCTCTGCTCCACTTCAAAGTAGGATACAAAATCATCGACTGTGAATTATGTTACAAACCCTCCTATCACACTATCCACCCAATGATCTACAGTTTGGGTGATTGTGTTTTCAGCCTTCTCTAACTGTTGAATCAATTCTGGAGTCCACTTCGTAACACATCTGGAATTCTACTAGCCACGCTAGCGACTCCTAGAGCTTGTGCGCAAAAGTTACAAAGAAAACTTCATATAATTCTGTGAAAATATATGTATTCTTCCACTTCTCATCTGTTAGCTTTGTGTTGTGATTCTCTTTTACAAAATATTCCTGAATATTTTTTTTGAACCAGTCTTCAAGCTCCAATTTCTCAGGTCTCCAACGGCCTCGTGGCATTACCCAATCTCTCTCTGAAAATTCTCCCGGTCCCGGAAACGGAACCATTTTTTAGCTTGAGGGGTCCTGACATAGGTTTAGATTTAAGGTTTGCCAACAAAACCCCATACTACTGGCCCTTTCGTCAATGACCTACTTTCGCAGGCCAAAGTCTCACTCGAAGTAGTATAGGTGGTTGTTGGAACCAGGTTTCCACAACCTGGGAGAGAGTGGGTAATTATGGCAGATCTTTTTGAGTTTTATCAAGCTCGCAAGCTTATTATCAAGCCCTTAATAGTATAACCAGCATGTAAATATAAACAAAACTACTATTATTTAGCATATCTTATCAACACCTTCACATCCACGTGCGCATCATCAATTATCATCACAGAGTAATACAATCGCAGTTAATCCAAATAACACAGAGGTACTTTAGTAGTAAATGAAACCAGTTCAGATAATATAGAAATACTTCAACAGATTCCATGTTCATTAACATTCAAAACTAAGTTACAAACCCAAGTCACAGCCCACGCACACATCCAGCGGGGTTCACACACAGCAGGACTGAGGATCTCCGCGCACACAGCCAGCACGAGTCCTTACCAAAAACTACCCAAAACAGATCTCAACAGTTAATATGTAGCATCAATCTTACTTAATTTCTTCTAGACTCAAAATATCTATCTATTTATATCATCAAAGCCTACGTTATCCTCTAGTCCGCAAACCATGGTTTGCGGACTCTAGGTCTACCCTTTGACCCATTACAATACATTGGGGGCTTTGACTCGCCCCAAAGCACATGCTCAAGACTAATTACTACAAAAATATATCAAAAAGGAAGCATTGGAACATATCAAAATGCAACTAGAGGACCCTATCCCAACAGGCCCCAAACACAATCTTGTGACTTGCCCCGAGTCACAGCGGCCATGGGGTTTGCATCTTTGCCTGGAGCTACTTAATGGCACCGACCAGAGGTGGCAACACTCCTTCGCTCTACGTGGCAGCGTTCTGCACAATTTCCACCAACTTCTACAAAGTTTGGCCTTCAATGGCAGCAGTGACACTTTCTAGGGTCTGATTTAGCTGTTTGACCACAACATCCATGTCCTGAGATATCTTGAGGGCTTCATCGACCCATGGCTTGAGGTGCTCACTTAGAACCTTCTTCTTGTGTTTAATCCCTTCCAGGTCATCTTTGATTGCATAGCTGGCTCGCAGATGTGCGAGGCATTGAGCGGGAATGAGAGTGGGCATTGTAGCCTCCAAGTGCTTGAATTGTTCTTCCTTCTAGCGCAGTTCTTGGGTAAATTCACACAGGAGAGGATCGTGTTGCACCTTAGACCACAGCTGCATATATGTCTCAAGAAATTCGGCACCCTGAGTGATCTGAGTTGTAATTTTGTTCGTGGCCCACTGTGTGCAGTGCAGCTCTGCAGGCGCTGCCTCGGAAGGGAGGTTTAGCTCTGACTTAGCTTTCCGCGGAGCAATCTAGCTGCTCCATCTCACTTTTATTGGGTCTTGGTCCTAGAAGCTTTGAAGGCTACGACTAGGCTCTCAATCAGCAGCTTGTGGGGTGACAGGGGCGAGGATGTCTTTGTTGAAGATTGCAACAAGAAACAGTGAAGGAGGCATCCTGAAACATCATTCCTGATCCTAGTTGGAAAGTGATCACCTAAACTAGGTGGGGCCCACATAGGTGATTTTTGTCGCAAAGTCTATTTTTAGACTATGCCTATTTTTAGACATGTCGATCATATTCTATGAGTTGCAGGATGCTATTTGTGGATGGTTGGTCAAGTTGGAAAAATAGATGGACTTCTATTTTTAGACATATTGGGCGGAATCTATTTTTAGATTTCCAGTCTAAAAATAGATATGTCGAATATTATTAGCTCTTAATAATATTTGGACTATAAACATTATCTTGTTCTCTTGGAGCACTTCAGTTAAGTGCACAGATGTGGCACAGGAGCTGAGAGAAGGAATTACACTATTACTAAGGGTTAAGTGGAGCTATTGCATGGATACTTCAGTTAGAACTCATGTGACAGAGTTTGGTGGAGTTATTGAGGTAGTTGATGGAGTTGTGTTCAGTTTAACTGATTTAAACATAGTTGAGCTAGTTGTATCTAGTCTATCTGATTGATACACTAGTGAGAGTGGTGTGAATTAATTATTAATTAATTCACTAATTATTAACTCATTAATCAACTAAAGAATACATCAGTTAACTTCAGTGCATGGACAGTTTCAGTGGAGACCAGTGAAGAGATAGGTGAAAGAGCAGTGTGACTATCAGTTGTGACTATAGTGATGCATGGTTTGCATCCAACACTCAGTAGAGATGCCTTTAAAGACTACGTGAGCAAGGCTGGGGTAATTCGAACTCATCAAGAGCTATTCTTCAGCAGGGATTGCGCAGTAGAGGCAGGCTATCAGGTGGCAGATATTGGAGCACGTGTTTTGCTAGATCTAGCTTGATTAGTGTGTAGCAATTGGAGATTGTATTGAGAGCTTGTGAGGAGCTTTGTATGATGATTGTTACATGATCTCTATGACATATATAATATACAAATAGTTGGGGTTTTCAACTTTAATTTTTCCCATTACATACTGTGTTCATATGTGTGAATTTTTTTATGGTTTTAATGTGTGCATGAAATTGATTTTATTTCCGCATGTAATGATCAATGGTAGAAGAGATTTTGTATTGTGCATGAAAATAAAATAGTGTGTGATCAGGAGAATCTCGGTGGATAACATATCAGTTATTCAAATTTCTACAGTCTTCAGTTACATCTGCGCATAGTCTGTTGATCAGACACTCCAACTCTGTCTGCTACGTTGTGGTAAAGATGCACACAGCCTGTGCTTGGGACGCCTCAGTAGTCTTTTAGACAATTGTCTACTCGGCTATACTTAGTTTTTGCTGCATCCGGCGGTCTCTATGCTATATTTCCTCGAAGAGGGATGTTTTGAGAACCTGCAGTGGCTCGTGCTGAAGCTGAGCCAAGTCCAGATATACTTCTGCATAGGCCTGGACTTGCACACATAAGGCAAGTGGACTCAGAGTGATTGTTGCGCCTAGAAAGGGACAGAGGCAGCTCTCTGTTGTGGATATCACCTCAGTGGTCATCACTGGAGGCAGCCTCGCTTGAACCACGCTCTTCTGCAAGGTGTCGAACTTAAGCTAAAGAGCTTGGAGCTCATACTATAATGTGGCAACTGCGACCTTCTGCTGCTCTTCCAAGGCAAGCCATATGTCTTCTGAAGCGAGGGTGACCGCATCTGCGATTTTCTCAAAATCTTCATTGGTTAAGGTAACCTCAATCTCCCTACCGGGCCTCATAGCCCACCATTTTTTTCACTCGCCCCTCGAGAGGTTCGGCTGTCCATTTCTTGCCCCGTGGGGAACTAGCACCCTGTGCATCCAAACCCTCAGTTTCCATGTCCTGCTGTGATTCTTGCTCCACGCCCTACGCTGGATCTAGGGGAACCTTCGTAGACCCCCTTTTCACAGTGGCTAGCAAGCTGACTCACATAGGTGGAGACAGTCGTGGCCTGGAACTTGTGCATCATTTTACAAGCCAGCAGTAGGGTACCCATGCGCACTCCAAGGTAGTCAATGGTGTTGATTATGAACCCTCTAGTTTTTCGCTCGACATGGTAGTCTTCTCGCACCTTTTTGGTGATCTGTTGCTCATAATTCTTACCGACATGCTCCATGGTTTATGCCCCTCCATGGGGAGACCAGTAATGCAGTGAATTAGAGCGGCATCGATGGGAATGCAGTCCTAGATCCATAAGCTACCGTCATGGATCAGGGCTAGCAGCTTTTGCACAACTTGGTCAGTTACATTGTATCGGCCAAAGTGAGGTATCTGCAGCAAGTTTAGTAATCTAGATCCTTCTATCCCACGCACCCACGACATTGGTACAACCCTTAGCACATCAACCTCCAGTAGTCTTTCGAGATACAGCTCAGGTGCCAATTCTGGGAAGGCCTCCAGCTTGGCAAGGTCATGATCCTCGAACTTAATTGAGGAGAGCTTGCCGAATTCTTCTCCAATTATGGGGACTTCACCAGAATTAGCAACATTTGCAGATAGGAGCACAGACCCTCGCGATTCTTGGGCGTGCACACTGAGGGCCTTTGAGGCCAAACATAGGGTGGTATCCAAGTGATTGGGGCAGCGAGCTGAGATTCTTCTTGAGCAAACAAAGGTCGCTTCTCCAGGTTAGGCGAGCTTGCCTTAGGCACCATTTGGGGAGATTTCACATTCCAGAAGGAGGTGCGCAGCTTCCCCCCAGACAATTTCATATCCCTCCCCTACCCTTACTCCAGGCCTTTCCCCTTACTCTTATTTTTCTCCACCTACTTCCCCTTGGTTGGTGTGGAAACGACTTCTTAAACTTCAGGGGTGACCTCCAATACTTCATCGGATGATCTCTTAGTAAAGGCCATGGTCTGTGATGATTCAGCGAGATTCATCGCAGTCATTCTCGCTCGGAAGATGAACTCGGGGTTGCTATTATTAGAGGAGGTAGCACACCCAGACATGATCAGAGCACAAGAGTTTTAGGACATGTGGAACACAATTCTGAGCTTCCCTCCTCCATTTATAGATTTGAATAGTTAGCAACGATCGGATGACACTTAGCTGAAACTTATCATCAAGGAAATGGTAAAAAATCCTTGTAAATCACCACATTAATTTCCTACTTCCCGCTCCTTCCAACGGTAAAGTTGGATTTTTAGCTAGTGTTATTGTTCCAATGGCTAATTTTCGCAACTGCGTATTACCGCTCCGCTCCCAGCACAACTCCCCGGGCTTCCTGACCTGCAGTCGACCCCTGCATGTCTAACGGGCCTGCCTGTGTTTTACCTCTTGACTGCGCGTATCCATCCCAATACAGCTACTTCAGCCATATATTAATTTGGTCTGTGCTGATTTTGTCCGGTATGGTTTGAGACGACTGCAAATAACATATCCAGGAAGGGGGTCCCCATGCAGTGTAGCCAATCTCACTGCACTACCATTCGTAATCTTTGTTATGATATAAGGTCCCAACCAATGTTGGCAGAATTTCCTAGGGTGGCACGGAAACTAGCTGTCATATAATAATACTAGCTCATCTTCTTTAAACGACTTCTAGCGGATGTGCCTATCGTGCCAGGATTTTTCCCGGGCCTTATGAACTTGTTGATGAAAGTTGGCAATGAATCAATCTTCTTCCAAGGCAACTAGTTGCGCTAAGCGTTCCTCCATGATATCGGGCTCTGCCATGTTTGTAAAGGCTGTGATGCGCAAGCTAGGATAGATATACTCCATGGGCATAATGGCCTCATTTCTATAAACCATCCAAAACAGTGTTTTCCCAGCCAATTTCTTGCACATGGTTCGATAGGCCCAAAGTATCGATGGGATGTGCGTGTCCCATTCGCTTCAATTGACATTATAGACCTTGGAAAGTGCCTATTCCAGAATTTTATTAAAGGCTTCTACCGTTCCATTTACCTGTGAGTGATATGGGGTACTTTTTGCATGGTGGATTCGGAACTCCTCAGTCAAAGCTTGTATTGTGTCATTAATGAAATGCCTACCTCTCTCACTCATCAAGATCTTCGGATAGCCAAACCTGGTTAAATATGCTCAAAAATAATGTGCGCAGTGGTATGTACAGTACAATCCTTCACAGCTTGTGCTTCCGCCCATCGGGTTACATAATCAGTCGCAATGATGATGTAGTGGGCACCTGTCTTCTTACCTAGTGGGTTGATGAGCCCCATGAAGTCTATTTTCCATTTATCGAACGCCTGCAGGTCCATCTACAGTTGTAAGGGATTTTCATCCCCTCGCAACGATCTTCCTCTCCTTTGGCATGTGTCGTAGGCTTTGCAATAGTCATGGGAGTCACTATGCAATGTGGGCCACCACAGCCTAGCCCTTAAGATTTTCTACGCCATCGCTTTTCTTGTGTAGTGACCTCCTGCTATATCTCCATGGGATTCTACTAAAATGGATTGTCTTTCATGCTCTAGAACGTATTTTCTCAGTACCTCATTAGCTCCCAGCTTATACAAGTGGCCCACGATGATGGTAAAGTCAGTTGCGTAGGTTACCAGCTCTTTTTTCTGTTGTATCGAATATTTTGCAGGTGCCATCCCTATAGTTAAGAATTGAATAATATCGGAAAAGTGCTCATCAACCACCTTAATAGAAAATAGTTGTGCAACGGGTAATCCTTCCTCTAGGTTAGTTGGTTCTTTACCACTCTCGATTCGGGACAAGTGGTCTGGTCCAAAATTTAATTTCCCGGATTCACAATTATCTCAAAGTCATATTATTGAAATAGCAGTAACCATCGGAAAATATTCCCCCCCAACACAGGCTTATTGAATAGGCACTTCAAAGCTGAGTGATCCATGACCATCTTGAAGTTCCCTACCAGAAAATAATGACGGTATTTCTGCAAGGCATACACCATTTCCAGCCCCTCACATTTATCAGTGGAGTAGTTACACTCCACACTAGAGAGTTTTCTACTAGAAAATGCAACCAGGTGGTCAATGTCCCCCTCCCTATGCTGCGTAATCACAGCTTCCAAGGTGATCCCTGAAGCATCCACATGGACATGGAAAACCTTCGCCCAATTAGGAAATATGAGGATAGGTGCATATACCATCTTTTCCTTGAGTAGCTCAAAACTCTTCTAACACTCCGCATCCCAAAAAAAAAACGTCCTTCTTTAGCAAATTTTCTATAGGTGTCGTGATCAGTGCTTACCCTTGAATAACTTCCTATAGTAGCATGTGTTCCCGAGGATGGAGCGCAGCTGTTTCTCATTTATAGGGACTAGTAAGTTGAGGATAGTTGCAACTTTGGCAGGGTCAACCATCAGTCCCTACCGAGAGACTATGTGGCCTAACAAGATCATGAAAGGTACACAGAATATGCACTTATTAATATTTAGGGAAATATGGTGCTTTGTATAGGCGTACAACATCATGCACAGGTTTGAGACATGCTTCTTTACCAATCCAAATACTGTGCAATCGTCAAAATATACCTCCAAGAACTTCTGAATGAAATCCTTGAATACTGTGACCACTACCCGCGAAAAGATGGCAGGGGAATTTTTGAGCCCAAATGGCATGACGGTGCACTGAAAGGATCCCCATTGTCGAACGTAGTTTTTTCGTGATCTTCAGGTCCAATCCTGATCTGAAGGTAGCCCGAAAAGCCATCAGTGAACGAGTATGCTTCCTTCCCTCCCACACTATTGATAATTTCATCAAAGAATGGCATAGGGAAGGGATCATGTACACAGGCATCATTCATCTTATGCAAGTCAACGCAGATTCTTATTTCTTCTCTAGTATTTTTCTCTTGGACCACCATAGGTCTTACCCAATCTGACTATTCCACTGGTTCGATGATACCTACGGGTAGAATTTTGTCAATTTCTTCCCTGACTTTCATCTTATACTTGGGGTTCAATCAATAAGCTCATTGCTTGACAGGGCGCGCATTCGGTTTTAAATTGATTCGCATGACCCCCAGGTCCCCTGTAATACCCTTGATTTCTGCGAATTTCATAGAAAACAGGTCCTGGTACTCCTTGAGAATCTCCGCAGCTTTCCCAACAGTATCATCATCCCAATAGTCCCCAATTCTAGCTAGCTTAGGTTGTTCTTTTGTTCCAATGTTGAATTCTGTTAGCTTAAGAGGCTTGGTCACATCAACGGCCTGTAGTGGGGGTCCAGACACTGCTTGTTCACCCTACGATTCTGGGATAGTGATATTTCGCAGGTCCTTGTCACATTCCTCCATTGATATATTGTGGCAGTTAGTAATATCCTGCATCTGCGTATCCCAAGCTGATTCCCCATACTGCACGCACGGACGTGATTCATCAAATACTAGGGCATCAATGTCTTGTAGTGCTTCGTCTAATTCCTTAATTCCGCCTATCAATCCAAATTTCCCCACAAAATCATCCCTCATGATCTCCGAGTGGCGGGTATACTGATGTAGCTCTGAATCCAAATACCATGCGGAGGGAATTGGCCCCAAGGCATGAACGAACAGGTGGACCTATTCGTCTCTGGTCCTTTCACACCACACCTTCATCCATGTGGCCAAGTGCTTGTGCGGGTCCCCTTGGCCAAGGAAAGTCTCCATGCGTAGGAGAACTGGAGGTTCAAACCATAGGATCATCATCTTGCGACATTCCTCCCATTCCTGAAACGTCCCCTTATGAGCTTCCCACCACCGCACAGGGTTCGCACGCATGGCTAGTTTAAGCACCCACATTCTTCACTCCCTTGGGACTTCTGCTTCGAATGCTCTAATAAAATCCCTAATAATATGATAACGATCAAATTAAGGCAGCTCTATTACCTCTGAGGAGATACAAGGGAATCTCTTGTGATCCTAAGACATCGTAACGCAGATACGTCATGCAACCGGTTCCGCAAATTTTTTATCTCCCCATAAATGTCGAAGAGGCATTCACTATATTTCTCCCAGCAAAGCACGCTGTCAGCCGTAGGATTAATCCAATCCTCATCCAGAGCGGTTAGTTTATAGATATGATCCACGTCATCTTATTCGCGCACAGATTCTGTATACCGTTCTCTTTCTACTGGGTCTAGAGGGACTATTACTCTTGTACCCTCATTCTCAAAAACCATGCTCCTTTTCTTCAAGTTGATAATGCCTCCCATGTCTATAGCCCAATCCAGTCCAAGGAGCATAGGATAAGGTGTCGCATCCTCTACAATTTGAATTGCCTCAAAATCCACGTATACCTTAACCCCTGCGATATCTACCATAATCTTTGATAGTCTTCCCAAAGATATGATCTTATGTTGGTTAGCCATGTGTTGTTGTATAGTATACCATTCCAGCTTAGGTTCTCCCATCCTCTGCCACGTCTATTTGGGCAGGACATTCGCATCGGATCCCAGATCCAGGATGACCTGATCCATTTCATAATCACCAATCTGCGCAGTTAGCCGCATTTCCTGGCCAGTGCGTTTCTCATGCTTGTAAATTTGGTGTACATCTTTAACTTCTGTTGGAGGGTCAGTTTTTTCTGTGTAGTTGTCTATCAGTGCTAGAAGATTTTCTACTACCTTCTGGTTGCGTAGAAGCTTCCTACATGCCTGTAGGAATAGTTTGACTTCTTTGTCCACTTTTAAGTTTGTTGGAACCTTGGAAGTAGATGCCTCATCCTTGGAAAAGTCTTTGCGAGCTTCTAGGAAGGTTTCTTTCTCCTTTTGTAGGTACAAGCTCTCTTTTTTGATAGCGGATTTTCGAATAAGGGTTTCAGCCGCAGCTCTTTCATCAGCTCCTCCAGTATTCATGCCGCTATGCGTAATGACATTAATACTGGGTCCCTCATCATGTGGTTCTGCCTTAACCCTTTTTACATTCTGTGTTGGGGTCTGTTGTTTTTCCTGCATCTTTGCTATCAGTGCCAGACAATCTTTGATCACATGGTCCAATTTCCTAGAATATCTACAGGTTTGTCGTGCAGGGTTCGGACAGTCCCTTTCGAAGTACCCTACTTCTCCACAATTATAGCAGATCAATTTCCCTCTTCCATGGCCTGCGCTTCTGCCTCTCCCCCCTCCCCGGCCTCTAGTAGGGGAGCCTCCTCGTTTGAGGGAGATAGCAGTGATGAAGGGTCAACCTATACCCTGTACAAGTTTCCTCGGTCTATCATTAAGTCATATGTCCAACAGTTGTGTTCGTCATGTCCCATAGATGACCAAAACCGGCACCATTGTTGCTTCAACTCTGGAACATAGGCACCAAGATGGGGGCTGTGGTTGGTATCATGTAGTCCAGCTACACGACAGTCAGCGCACTATAACGCTGGACCGCTTGGTCCTGCAGCCTCTTTATGGAACAATGGGTTGGGCCCCCCAGCTGACATGTAGTCTACCAGCAGAGGGCACTAATCCTTGTTGTGGCTAGACACCCTGCATCTTATGCACCATACGTCTAGACTAGATTCTTTTCCTTGCTCCTTTCGCAAATTCTGGAATTCGAGGTGCATTGCCTCCAGCTGCCCCTGGATCTATTGTACCCCAAACTGGGCATCGTCTCTTGCCACAGCTTCTCACACTGATCAAAGGTCATTCATTCAGTGTGGCTGCACAAAATTTATTTTTCACGCAATAATATTTTAATTAGTAGCGACAATGTTTGCAAGAACTTACCTCAGAATCATTTGAAGAACCTCTGCTCTACTTCAGAGTAGGATACAAATTAATCAACTGCGAATTTGGTTACAAATAGTTCGGGTGATTGTGTTGTCAGCCTTCTCCAACTGTTGAATCAATTCCGGAGTCCACTAAAAAACACGTCTGGAATTCTACTAGCCGTGCTAGCCACTCTTGGAGCTCTTACGCAAAATTTACAAAGAAAATTTCATATACTTCTGTTAAAATATATTTATTCTTCCACTTCTCAGTTGTTATCTTTGTGCTACGATTCTCTTTTACAGAAAATTCCTGAATCTGTTTTTCGAACCAGTCTTCGAGCTCCAATTTCTCAGGTCTCTAATGGCCTCTTGGCATTACCTAATATCTCTCTCAAAATGCTCCTTGTCTCAGCAACGGAGCCATTTGTTGGCTTGAGGGGTCCTGACCTAGGTTCGGATTTAAGGTTTTCCAACAAACCCCTATACTATTGGCCCTTTCAGAAATGACCTACTTTCACAAGCCAAAGTCTCACCCGAAGTAGTATGGGAG
This sequence comes from Pinus albicaulis, assembly GCA_034641835.2. Classification (NCBI taxonomy): domain Eukaryota; kingdom Viridiplantae; phylum Streptophyta; class Pinopsida; order Pinales; family Pinaceae; genus Pinus; species Pinus albicaulis. Next base: position 596,906,656 of record CM076579.1, on the reverse strand, counting down.
GGTGTTGGAACTAGGTTTCCGCACCCTGGGAGAGAGTGGGTAATTAAGGTAGATCTTGTTGAGTTCTATGAGGTTCGCAAGCTTATTATCAAGCCCTTAACAGTATAACAACCAGCATGTAAATATAAACAAAGCTACTATTATTTAGTGGATCTTATCAACACCTTCACATCCATGTGCACATCAGTAATTATCATCATAGAGTAATACAATCGCAGCTAATCCAAATAATAGACAGGTACTTCAGTAGTAAATTCAATCAGTTCAGATAATATAGAGATACTTTAACATATTCCATGTTCATTAACATCCAAAACCAAGTTACAAACCCAAGTCACAGCCTGCGCACACAGCCAGTGGGGTCCACACAGAGCAGGACTGAGAATCTCCGCAGACATAGCCAGCAGGAGTCCTTACCCAAAACTACCCAAAACAGATCTCAACAGTTCGTACGTAGCATCAATATTACTTACTTTCTTCTATACTCAAACTATCTATCTATTTATATCATCATAGAATGCACTATCCTGTGGTCCACAAACCATGGTTGCGGACTCTAGGTATACCCTTTGACCTATTACAATACATTGGGGGCTTTGACCCACCCCAAAGCCCCTAGGAAAGACCAATTACTACAAAAATATATCAAAAACGCAGCATTGGAACATATCAAAACGCAACTAGGGGACCCTATCCCAAAAATTGCTATGAAATTTACATGTTGTATGAAATCCTATATGCTTTACTTGATTGGAATTACCACCAAACCATCGCCCATCGCCCAGACATACAGGAAACCAAAATCGATCGCTTATGTAATATTCTCAAATTTCAACATCATGTTTGGAATATTAGAGTCCTTGATTTTCTTAATGAATTAAGTAAATAAAAGGGTGGAGGGACCCACAATCCTCAATATGAATAAATATCCACTTTTGTGTTTGTGAATGTGGATTAATTAAGCCTAGATCTACATAATAAGGTAGTTGAGCAACTACTAATGTGAATGAAATTGGAGAACCTGTCTCATTAATGAGATAGATCATGGAGGTTGACACAGTCAACTAAGATCTTGAAGAGATCAAACAGAAGGTTGATTCAGTCAACTAAGATCTTGAAGATTTCAAACAAAATATCATGAGACATTCATGATAAAGTGATGGAGGCTGATGTGCAAACAAATCACACTTGATGGAGAGGGTGTACATTGCACCTATACATGATGGTTGATTTGGTCAAACAGCGCAGTCAAACTTGGAGGATCTTTTCCACATACACTGCGCAGTCTAGATGAGGGCCAAGGCTTGAGAAGGCTCAAATATTAGATAAAGAAGATGAAGGCAAGGATGAGGGCATGTTGATTATTCTTGATGTAAAGATCTTTTCAAATCTGGAATTGTCATTTGACATTCCATTGCTTTCTCGGGCTGTTTAGCAGAGATTGCAAGTGTTGTTTAGCACAAGGTGTTCCTGGTCGAGAATGCCACCTCTTTCTTAGAGCATATCTAGAAAGAGTATTTTACTTCATTCTACATCAGGCATTGGTGCCACATCTCTTTTCCTAATTTCTGCAGAACATCCATATTCAAATATTGCAGATTTCTGAAGATCAGTTTGGAAGGTGGAAGTTGTCTTTAGTACTTCAGTTGGAGAACTATTGAGGGTTTATTACTATAACTTTGGGCTTATAGATCAGCTTCCCAGAGCTTCATTCTAGATCTGGCATCGGGCCAAATTTTATTGACCTCCTAGCAACAGTATTTCCTTCAGGAATTACACTATCCAATTTGCAGATCTTAAAGGAGGAAGGAAGTTACTAGCATTTCAGCTAGTAATCCTATGGGGGATCATCCCCTCACATTTCCATCAATCATACCATCAGCCTGGAGTTTATTGCAGCATTTTTCAATAGGTATAAGGCCTCTCTTTCCCTCACAGCATAGTTTCTATTGGCAGTTGTGTTGCAGCAACTGTAATCATTATTGGAGGATTGAGAAGCTAGATCTAGAGCTTCTAGCTTGTAGATCTGAAGAAGGGATAATCCCTTCAAGCTTAGATCTGATCTTGCAACATATTTCAACCATATATTTGATATATCTAGCTTCAGATCTGTATTTCCCAACATATCAAGGATCAAATCCTAGGGAGGTGATTTTCCAAAGTTGTAGATCTGGAAAATCCTTTCTGGGTTATCTTGGGAATCCATCACATTGGCCAGATTTTGAATCTTGGCATCATCTAAGCTTCAGATTTGAGTAGATCTGCATTTTCATTTTTAGCCTACAATTATATGCTCATATTCTGCTGAAGGGATAGTGCATTATTTTCTTCATTGCCTCTCCAGTTACGTTGTACATATTGTGGCATGTTTTCTGGGTGATTCTAGGCCATCTCTTTGGCTAGATCTACTCATATTTTGTACATTGTGTAACTGATTCTTCTCCAATATAATAAAATGGCTCATCTTCTCTGTAAATTCTAATGTTGCCTTAATATTTATTGTTTATCTTGTGGCAGTTCTTATATTGTGTTTAATTATTACTGCATTCTCCCTTTTGGGATATTACAGTGGTATCAGAGCATGATCTTTGGCTCATCTTGTGGACACTTCATCTTTTGCATCTAAATAAGAAGCAGATAGATGAGATCTATCATGGAGGAAGAAAATTCTACCACTCATTTTTGTAGGTCTATGAAATATCTCTCCAAGGAGGTCTATCAAATGAAAGAGGAAAGGCAGAAAGAAGATCCAAGAAGAAGATGTGATGAGGAAGGTCCAAGCACTTCCTATCAGCAAAGAAGAAAACTGGAGAATCCTAGATCTCCTCATAGATCCATTATGCCCACTTTCTTTGACGAAGGTGAAGGGTGTAGAAATGAAGGAAGGAATGAACCTAAGACTCATGAGACTCTCATTATATATCTTGAAGAGTACAAAGCACTGTCTAGAGCATTCAAGGAGAAACTAACTCTCCAACAATTCTTCAAAATCAAAGAAGAAAGAGGATCATATAGCAACAATAGAAGGAAGAGGCATAATAGATTCTATTTGCCTACATTTTATGGATCCTCAAGCAATGTTAAGGCTTGTAAGAGAGATTTAGATGCATTTTTCAAACTACATCCTGTAGCTGAAGAAGAGGTTGTTCAAATTGCAACACTTCATCTCTTAGATGAAGCCAATTATTGGTGGTTTGGTCACATGGAGCATGAAAAGGTGACTAAATATTCAGATTTCTTTCACAATTTGAGGAAGAAGTTTGAGGTGGAGAAGACAGAGATGTGCTACAAAGAGACATTTCCTAAGGAGGGGGTTGTCAATCTTGTCACTCTCGACAAGAGGTCACTACATTCACCACCATCTGCAGAAGTACTTGCATCTGGATAAGGGACACTTGCACCTTTGTAAGATGGTCTTGAGTTCTTGACATATAGAGTCCCATGCATGATTCAGGAGATGCCTGAGGAAGAGGAGGAATATTCCAGCGTTGGTACATTGGAAGAAGAGCAGCCATCTCTCTTACCAGTAGTTGGAGACACCATTGTCCCGGTTGGATGAACTCTTGTGTTCTGTCAAGAGGTTCCCACATATCAGTTGATCCAAGGTATGCATACACATTCATCACCTATTGTTTCATTAGATCTTATTGAAACTTATGGGGACATGCCATCAGGGCCAATGCATGACCAAGGGTTAGATTCAAATGCTGATTTGAAGCAGCATACTATCACAGCGCAGAGGACCCTTGATCTAATCAAGGAGGAGATGAAAAGCTATCCCAGTTTTTCATGGATGAACTACATTCAACCTCTTGAATTGAAGTGTAGAGTTTCAGAAGAAGGGATGAACATAATCCTTTGTACAATGACTGGTTATGAGATCAGTATTGTACCTTTCTTTGAGATAGTTTATGTATTAAATTGCAGATCTACAGCGCTGTCATTTAGAAGCAGTGATAATGATAAGGCCCCATTATTCTTGGAGCATTCTGAAGGTAGCTTCACTCATGAAGCAATGGAGGTAAAGATGATAAATGGTAGACATCTAGATATGAGAAACCTTTTCTCCTTTCTTGATGACACTTTCTGAATGAGCACCTCACAGCCCAAAGAGAGACTTCTACCTACAGCAGATCCAGGACCTCATTGGTTTTGGAAGGACATGGATGAGAAGAAGGTCTCATTAAGAGATCTCATTAGAGGTGCACTTCAACATTTCAGGAAGTGAAAAGTTCTTCATCAGTTTTGGGAAGATGGTATTCTACAAAGGGAGGATACCATGATTATGAAGCACATCATTCATCTTCCATATTGGGGTGAGTGGGAGAAAATGATAAGCAAAGGGTTGCATGACCACTTGCAGATGTATGACATGGGCCAGTAAGCTTGGTTACGTTGGTCGCCCTTGGGAGATTCTTGTCACTGCCCAAAGGCACCTATTTCTTTGATCCATGCCTTGAGGAACACTTATGAAATGAAGAATGAGGAATGGCTGCGCTGGCTGCTCTTGGGTGAGTATGGTTACCACTCAATAGCTCATATTTTTCTGATTCATGCCTTATGTATCAATGATAGAATGCAGCGAAATAAGGCATGTTCATTTTGGTTTCACTTGAGAGAGATTGGCCACCACATGACATCTCCTTTGTCTATGTGTTTTGTATTGGGTAAATCTTGGCATGATGCTCTCATGATGTGCATTGATGATGTTTCTTTGTATTGGGCTGATGTGACATTCCATATGTCCATTAGTATGTTTTTTATTCATGATGCACATGAGGAGGAGAGAAAGCAGCAAGATCTCTTGTTGCTTTCACTACTTTTGGGGGAGTTTGGCTTGTCCATCTTACATGGAAGAGATGGAGGATGGCAGCAAAGGGCCTTACTCCGGTGGTTACTATTAGGAGAATATGAAATGACGTCTTTGTCTACCCATATAGCTCCTTTCCTTCTTCTTTTGCATAACATTGGAATGATGCTTGGATCCAACAAGGCCAACAGGGCTAAGTATGAGAGCATATCAATGCTCAATCAAATTCATAAAACATGGGATGGAGAGATGTATTATGTGATGGAGCTTTTCCTTTGTGAAGAGAACCACCTTATTTTATGCACCTCATTTATTGATGATGATGTTGGACATCATATGGTTTTCACTTGGTACTTCATGATGGAAAGAGGAAATTTAACCATACAGTTAGAGGTCATTATTTATGTTTTTTAAAAACAACTTTGGAACCAAACATGCATAACCCATTGTAGAAAATGGAGGAAGCCTTCCTTATGTGGATGCCATTTGGAGGGGAATAGATGGCTTTGCATCTACTTTTGGAGTTGCTTGAGGACAAGAAATATTTTTCCGGGGGGGACTGTAATATTCCCAAATTTCAACATCATATTTTGAATATTAGAGTCCTTGGTTTTCTTAATGAATTAAGTAAATAAAAGGGTGAAGGGACCCACAATCCTCAATATGAATAAATATCCACTTTTTTGTGTGTGAATGTGGATTAATTAAGCCTAGATCTACATAATAAGGTAGTTGAGCAACAACTAATGTGCATGAAATTGGAGAACCTATCTCATTAATGAGATAGATCATGGAGGTTGACACAGTCAACTAAGATCTTGAAGAGATCAAACAGAAGGTTGATTCAGTCAACTAAGATCTTGAAGATGTTAAAAAAAATATCATGATACATTCATGATAAAGTGATGGAGGATGATGTGCAAACAAAGCACACTTGATGGAGAGGGTGTACATTGCACCTAGACATGATGGTTGATTTGGTCAAACAACACAGTCAAACTTGGAGGATCTTCTCCACATACAATGCGTAGTATAGATGAGGGCCAAGGCTTGGGAAGGCTCAAATATTATATAAAGAAGATGAATGCAAGGATGAGTTCATGTTGATTATTATTGATGTAAAGATCTTTTCAGATATGTAATTGTCTTGTGACATTCCATTGCTTTCTCCGGTTGTTTAGCAGAGATTGCAAGTGTTGTTTAGCACAGGGTGTTCCTGGTCAGGAATCCCACCTCTTTCTTAGAGTAGGTCTAGAAAGAGTATTGTACTTCATTCTACATCAAGCCTTGGTGCCACATCTCTTTTCCTACTTTCTGCAGAACATCCATATTCAGAAATTGCAGATTTCTGAAGATCAGTTTGGAAGGTGGAAGTTGTCTTCAATACTTCAGTTGGAGAACTAGTGAGGGCTTATTCCTATCACCTTGGGCTTATAGATTAGCTTCCCAGAGATTCATTCCAGATCTGGCATCAGGCCAAAATTTATTGACCTCCTAGCAGCAGTATTTCCTTCAAGAATTACGTTGTACAATTTTCAAATCTTAAAGGAGGAAGGAATTTACTAGCATTTCAGCTAGTAATCTTGTGAGGGATTATCCCTTCACATTTCCATCATTCTTACCATCAGCCTGGAGTTTATTGCAACATTTTTCAGTAGGTAGAAGGCCTATTTTTCCCTCACAGCGCAGTTTCTGTTGGCAGTTGTGTTGCAGCAGCTGTAATCATTATTGGAGGATTGAGAAGCTAGATCTAGAGCTTCTAGCTTGTAGATCTGAAGAAGGGATCGGTCCTTCAAGCTTAGATCTGATATTGCAAAATATTTCACCCATCTATTTGATAGATCTAGCTTCAGTTCTATATTTCCCAGCAGATCAAGGATCAAATCTTAGGGAGGTGATTTTCCAAAATTGTATATCTGGAAAATCCTTTCTGGGTTATCTTGGGAATCCATCACATTGGCCAGATCTAAAATCTTGGCATCATATGAGCTCCAGATTTGAGTATATCTACATTTTCCTTTTCATCCTGCAGTTATATTTTCATATTCTGCTAAAGGTACAACGCAGTATTTGCTTCAGTGCCTCTCTAGTTACAATGTAGCTATTGTGGCATGTTTTTTGGGTGATTCTAGGCCATCTCTTTGGCTAGATCTACTCATATTTTGTACATTGTGTAACTGATTCTTCTCCAATATAATAAAATGGTTCAGCTTCTTTGTAAATTATGATGTTTTCTTAAGATTTATTGTTTATCTTGTGGAAGTTCTTATATTGTGTTTAAGTATTACTACATTCTCCCTTTTGGGATACTACAACTTATAACTCAATGTGTATTGAAACAAACCATTGCCCATTTCTCAGACATCCAGGAAACCGAAATTGATCACTTGTAACTCATGATGTATTACAATGAACCATCGCCCATTGCCCAGACATCTGGAAAAACCGATGATCTATCGTTCATAATCCATTCATTAAATAAAAATTATTATTAAATCAATGTAATGGGAAAAGATGAAATGGGTGAGTGAGATCACCGTCGTAGAAGGGTTTATCAGACGACGAATCTTTCACTGAGATCAAATTTTCTCCATTCATTTAAAAAATAAATAAAAAATCGCAAGCTAGCATCCACTCTGACTTGAAATAGCTACGCCTATCCGCGTAATTAAGCCTCACGTTAAAGAAAAGTCTAATGTCATTTATCAATGATTATTTTATTTTTTGTCTATGTGGCAATAATGTATGTTGTAACATAATTTAATTTATCACGTAAAAAATGTCAGAATGTAAGCTTTTGTAGTGGGACATTGTGTTCATGTTTTTAAGTGTAATTTTGGGAAATGTTTGTATGTTAGTTTAAAATTTTATGGAAATAACACATAAAAATATTTAAGATGTTTAAGTTTAACATTGTATAGAAAAAATAATGTCAAATATTAAAGCAATATTGTATAAGATTGGCCTAGATCTATCTTAATTTTGGATCTACCAAGTATCTTCAGAGATTAAATCTCTTGAGATGCAAACCTCTTTTAGAGTGAAAATAGATTTGATCCATCTCGGTGATTGGTAGATCCAGAGTTAAGATGGATTTAGGCTAGTTTAATTCCCCCCTTTAAATAGGTTGTATTCCACATGAATACCATAAGTTCTCAATACCATGGGTCATTTTATTTTTATTATTATTTAGTTATTTTTACTTTTATTTCAATTTTGTTTTTATTTTGACCATATATAAAATTTAAAAATAAATAAATAAGACGTTATTTTTTCTAACTTTATTTAATATTATATTTATTTTAAACATATGATATGATACGATATCCAATTTTAAGGTCACAACCAACCCAGATACCAAATTGGTATATGAGACCCCCTTTGTGATATTCCCAATTAGCCCTAAGCTAATGGGAATGTTCATTTTTGTTTTATTTTTCTATTTCAAGAATAAAGATGTAAAGGAGGTCCATAATACTCCTAAACAGTGAATAAATCAATGCCAAATGTGAAAAAGGCTAAATCTTGGCTATGTAAGCAAGCACCCTTAGGTGTGAAAGGGGCTGGATATTTTGACTGGGTCAACCATGACCAAATCTACAACATTGCCTTGGATGAGTGGCCATCAATGAGGCACATCGCAGTTTTAGATGGAGATGGCTTGTGTGAAAGAAGCTATTTTAGTGAAGGTGGTTTAGGGTTTACAAGCTCTTAACTTATAAAAGGAAGAGGATGGCAGCATGATAAGGTTGTTGAATGATATTGGATTTTGATATATTTTCTATTTAGACATACATATTCTTTGGTTTTTTAGCCTAGATTACAAATGTTGCTTAGCATTGGGTGTTCCTGATCAGGAATCCCACCTCTTCCCATTGAGTAGCTCTTGGGAGAGTCTTGTATTGCATAGTCCACTATCTGGCTGAAGGCCAAGCTTCTTCTTCCAACTACAACGCAAATCATGTTGAGGGTTTGGTTGTCTTTGAAAGCTGTAGCAAGTGGAGGCTAGATCTACTCAGATCTAGACCATTCTAGTGCTCCTTTTTAGAGGGGAAGGCTTCTATCCCATTGACAAGAGAGTATTGGATCATTGGAGCACCATTTTTCAGATATTGGTATGTGGCCAATCATGTTCTAAACCCTACAGTGCAGTATTGCTTCCAGAACTGCGTTATTCCTGTAGGTGTTGTTGCAGGGTCTTTTGGCACATCTTTTGGAGGAGTGGTATTCAAGTGTTGGGGATCTTTCGTTCACTTTTGAGATCCATTGAAAAGGATCATTTTATTGTACATATCATATCAGATCTAAATATTTCTGAATATCTGAAAATTTCTGCAGATCTGCAGATTTAGATATTAGATCTACTCCTTGTACATGGTGTAATGCTGAAAACCCCAAGGGGATTTTGAAGAGGAGCCTATCTAGTGTATGGATTTGTTATAGATTTGACTTTTCATGCACTAATTTTCTCTATATATAAAGTGTAATCAAAAGTTGTTGCAACTCATTAAAATAATGTTTTCAAGCCATTTTCAGCCTTAATACATGGTTGCAGCACCTCTTTTCGAGGTTTTTATTTTATTGGTGACTTGTATTTCCAGCTATGCATCTTCTGGGCCTCATTGTACAACTATTTTACTGTTGTAAATGCATTTATAAAGTCTCCTTATTGGCCTCCTGCTTTGTTTTAGATTATTAGTGTTATTTCTCTGCATAATTGTCTTGTATTGATGCATTCCCCATTTGGGAATATTACAGTGGTATCGAAGCATCATCTTGGCATAACCTGTGCTTTCTAAAGAAGCCAATATGTCTTCTGAAGAAGAAGAAAATCTTACTAATAGAGAGAAGAGGCATCTAAAGAGAAGACAAAAGAAGAAATATGATTACACCAATGACAATGAAGACAAGGGTAAAGCCCCTGCATCTGGAAGTGAAGAAGAAGAAAAGGATTTTCTTAAGATCCTTTTGAGAGCCATGCAAGATCTTGCTACAAATATCAAAGAGATGAGATTGGAAAAAATCAAAGAATCCCCTAAGGGATTCCATCTTGGAGAAACCTCTGGCATGTCTCACCACTGGAATGATCAACCAGTGCATCAGCCACAAGTTTCCCAACGCTCTACCATGCTACCATTTTGGCTGTGGGAAATGAAGGGTTTCAAGAGCAAGAATCCCTTGAAGACTATTTTGAAGAATATGAGTCTCAAAATCAGAGATTCAAAGATCACTTGAGTTTTCAAGAGCTTTGTCACCTCAAGGACAAAAGAAGACCAAGGCATCATCATAGAGGTGGTGGATTCATTCATAATTATGATCGACGTCACTCTATGGGCAGATTCTTTTTACCCAACTTTGGTGGGTCATCCAAGTGTTCTCCCAAATCATGGGTAGAAAAACTTGACATCTACTTTTAGTTGAACAAGGTTCCAGAGATGGAGGCTATTAAGATTGCAGTGCTTCACTTTGAAGGTGAAGCACATGATTGGCAGTTCCATGGCTTGTCTACATTGGGTCATTCCAATGTGACTACTTATTCAGAGTTCACTAGAAGGCTGGTGGAAAGATTTGATAGAAGATATCTAGAGGTACCATTCATGAGCATTGAAAAGTTGAAATAATCAGGTAATACAGAGTCTTACATTTCTGAATTTTTAAGATTATATGTTATGGTTCCTGATTTGTCTACAGCAAGAAGGGTGTACATATTCATTGATTGTTTAGATGAACCTCTTCATGGGTTGGTTAAATATACCAAGCCCACTACCCTGCATGATGCTATTGAAAGGGCTAGATACCTTCAAGATTCCTTTCCAAAAGCAAAGGCAAGCTTTCAGCATAAGCCCTCTTTCCCTTCAAAGGGAAAGGAAGAAAAATTTTCTCCTTCCAAGGAGAGCTCATACAAGAAATCTCTTGATGAAGAAGTCCGGAGAGATCTAAGAAGAAGGAAGCTTTGCTTCACTTGCCAATAATCATGGGCACTTGGACATAGATTTTCTTTTGGAAAAGCACATTACATAGAGGTCTTCTTATATTATGAGGAGGAAGAAGAAGATGAACCAAGAAGAGGTCACAGCGATGACACAACAGGAGGAGACCCAACACCATTAGGAGATGGGAATGGACCATTTGCTCCTATTAGAGGTGCTCTTTCATCTTTGAGGGGAGTACCTAAGTACTTGAACTTAATATTTCAAGGTTCCATCTTGAATCAGAGGGTTTCTGTTCTGATTGACAGTGGGTCTACCCACAATTTCATTGATGCCCAACTAGTGCAAAGGAGGGAAATACCCACTAATGCTTTTGAGGGATTCTCTATTTTGGTCCCAGAAGATAGAACAATACAATGCATGCATTATGTCCCATCACTTTCAGTCACCACAGGAACTTATACTTTGGTTGATCACTTCTTTGTGGTTGACATACCTGACACCAATGTGATTTTGGGTGTTCAATGGTTGATTACATTGGGGAAAGTCACCACTGATTGGGAGGCTTTGCAAATCGAATGGGTGGACAAGAAGAGTGGTAAAACTAAAATGATCAAAGGCATGCATACATACCCCTCACATACCACTTCCACACAAATATTAAAGATGGATTTGCGTAGTGGAAGCAAGGACCTTACAGTCCCATCTATCATGCTCATGAGGTTGCTGCATGGGACACTTTTATATAGTGGAAAACCACCTGGGAGGCCACCTGATTCAGTTTTTGTGAGAGATATCTCACAACATGATGCTCCAAATTTAGATCCAAGAGGGATGGGAGCATTGGAAGACAATGATACAGCGCTGGGAGTCTTGGGTAGGCTTAAGAAGGAGGGAGATCTTCTCCCCTTATCATCATCACCCACTCTCATTTCTGAATTTGCGTTGTGGGAGGAGAAGAATTGAAGGAATGTCCTTCCAACACATACCTTTGGCATGGGAGATGTCAAGGAGGAGATCAACCACATGACAGACATTTCAGTTGATAGATTATCAGCGTTGTCATTGTTGGGGATTTTATATCCATATTGGAAATCCCAGTTGTTAGTGGATTATTCCAAGGATCTTCACACTTGCATGTTGCATGAAGAGGGCTATTTAGTCCAAGAGGTATTTATCTATCATCATGGTAGGATCTTCTTGTCTAGAGCCTCCAAGCTCAAGGAGAAGTTGCTACAAAGAGCTTATAAAGAGTTATGTTTCAGCCTCAAATATTCCATGAAGATCTACAACATCATCATGAGGAGCTTTGATTAGGAAGGCTTTGAAGGAGAACTACATCAGCATTTTCAAGCATGCATGAACCATGTGGAGTTGGGACAGCAACATGACTATATGAAAGAGTTATTTCAGCCATCTCTTCCTTCTTTTGAGAGAGGAGGTAGATCTATGCACCACTCCATTTGTATGAGGAGGATTGTTGGTGAAGAACATACTCATGTAAAACATATTTTATTTTTTGATTGTATGTATTCTTTCACCATGTTTATGCAGGCCATTCTCCAAGGAGGAGTATTTTATCTTATGAATCTCATGGCTAAATTTTGGCCACAAAAATTTCTAAACTTGGCCACTCCCTTGGTGGACAAAGGGAGATCTTGTTTCATGATGGTTGCATTCCTAAGGCACCAAATATATCTCACATTTTGAGCCATAGTGAGATGACATGGGAAGAAAGTAAGTGGTGGGAAAACCACTTACCACATCTTGATTTGATTCAGGTAGGAGATGCATTGTGTTGGTTCCACATGTGGGACTATGACCCACCTCCATATGCACATATTTCTATTTGTATGTATGTATTTTTTCTCCCATACATTGATGATATACTTGTACCTTTTATGGGAATATATGGAGGGAGGATGGGAGGTATGTATGTGCCCTATGGGATGGAGGTTCTCCATGTATCTTATGCTACATGTTTTAGGGAGGACATTGTTGATCAGCAGTTGTCATTAATGTCAACCCAAGCAGCACCAGGGGCTACCCCAATATTGCATGGGAGTTTTGACCTACAAAATTACTATATTCTGGGTCAATAGTGCATTTTATGGTTTCTTCTTGTCGATATGTTTCTGTTGATATATGGCACGCCATGTAATTATTCACGGTTTGAGAGATATTCATGTTTGAAGTTTGCAACCCTAGTTAGTGGGCTAAAACCCCATGGGGTTGTGGCATGGGTCATTGAAAATTCATAACTAATATTTTTTAATCCCCTAAAATCCCTCCCACGTTCACTTTTTGAAGCCCCTCTCAACCTAAGCATTTATATAAATTGTGATGCTCATATCCTCCTTATGCAAGGGATTTTGCCATCTGAAACAAGTCATCGTGGCATTGTCGCTCTAACTTTTCTTCTACGAAGGTTCAGAAGCTGAAATTTTTATGAGGCGGAGCTAACATCCTAAGGAAGATCTTGTGAAAATTGTAGATAAAGGTGCACAATATTTTCAGAGATATGATCTGTGTAATTCAGTGTTTTTGCAGGCTCCTGAAATTCATCTCAAAGAAGTGACCTTGGGAAAATCGTCATAACTCTCTCTCTGAGTATCGGATTGGAATTCTATAAAAAGTGGAAAATAGTGCACAGGCTATAGTTTTCTCTCTATCAATTTTAGATCCGCATGAAGAAAAAGTGACATGTGGCACGCCGTACAAGTTTTCTCTACTGAAATAGTACATAATTAGGCCATTGTGAGAGATTGAGCATAACTATCTCTTGAAGAATCCAAATTGGGTCAGACCTGTGGCATTGGAAAGACGAATCAGAGGGCTAATATAGGACCAAAAATCAGATATTGGGGATCTGAAACAGCTAAGATACACCAGATTCAATATTGAGCTCCTAGAATGCAAGAAACATCTAGATCATGTGTTGTCAAGGGCTGCAAAGGACCAGACTTTCTAGGGAAGCAAAGCAAAGCAAGGTGCAGCAGAGGGTAGCATTACAAGAGAAGCACCCAAGGTGTAGAGCAGCAGCAAGAAGTTCATCACATGAAGTCTTCAAGTGGGCAGCACTACATACAGTCACTGTAAAGGTATCATTGTACTAAGTCATTGTAAATACATTATTGTAAAAATTGTTCTAGTGTCTATCTGCCAAGAGTTGAAGAGGCAGTGTCGGGAGGTCTAGGATCATCATTAGGTGGTTGTGTCATAGTTGGGGTTATGGTCTAGTGTGTCTTCTTCTTCTACATCGTTCTATATCATTGTAAAGTGGACCATTTTCCCTGGTACGGGATTCCATTCTTCTTTTATTCTTCTATAGGGTGGTAGGGTGGTGCTAGGGTGAGTTGTAGCTCATTGGGTGTTAGGGCATCCATTTAGTTGACTGCTGAAGAATATCGGGTGTTGGAGCATCCATCCAATGGGATATGAAGAAGAATGATTTTCTAGATTTTAGGAAGTTGGAGCTTTATTTTCAATTGGAGTTGAATATTAAAGAATTATTAGAAAAGCATTAGGTGGTTTTTGTTTCGAAGTGGGTTTCAACCTTAAAAACTGTGTGCATTTGTGTTCCTTTTGTTTGCTACTATCATTGTACAAACTCTGATAATAATTGAAGATTAAATATTGCTTTAATTGAAAGAAATATTGATTCATCCCCCCCTCTCAGTATTTCCAACAGACATTGGGCAAGCCATGTTTGTTTCATTTGAGTTATTGTCTCCTTGTGGGATGGACTATTTACATCTCATGAGAACTTTGGAGGAACAATTCATGGAGGGCTGGATTGGTGAGCACTTAGCTTATGGAGGAACCTTATAACATGATGGTGTCACCAATGGAGGAGGAGAAGAGTTGTAGCACTCAATTTATCAGTTGCTTGAGGACAAAAAAAAATTGGGAGGGGAGGACTGTAATATTCCCAATTAGTCCTCAGCTAATGGGAATATTCATTTTTGTTTTATTTTTCTGTTTCAAGAATAAATATGTAAAGGAGGTCCATGATACTCCTAAAAAATGAATAAATCAATTCCAAATGTGAAAAAAGATAAATCTTGGATATGTAAGCAAGCACTCTTAGGTGTGAAATGGGCTGGATGTTTTGACTGGGTCAACCATGACCAAATCTACAGCGTTGTCTTGGAGGAGTGGCCATCAATGAGGCACAGTGAAGTTTTAGATGGAGATGGCTTATGTGAAAGAATTTATTTCATTGAAGGTGGTTTAGGGTTTACAAGCTCTTAAATTATAAAAGGAAGAGGATGGAAGCATGAGAAGGTTGTTGAATGATATTGGATTTTTATGTATTTTCTGCTTATACATAAAGCTTTCTTTGGCTATTTAGCCTAGATTTCAAATGTTGTTTAGCATTGGGTGTTCCTGGTCGGGAATCCCACCTCTTCCCATTGACTAGCTCTTGGGAGAGTCTTGCATTGCATAATCCACTATCTGACTGAATTCCAAGCTTCTTCTTCCAACTACAACGCAGATCCTATTGAGGGTTTGGTTGTCTTTGAAAGCTGCAGCAAGTGGAGGCTATATCTACTCATATCTAGACCATTCTAGTGCTCCTTTTCAGTGGGGAAGGCTTTTATCCCATTGGTAAGAGAGTATTGGATCATTGGAGCACCATTTTCATATCTTGGCATGTGGTCAATCATCTTCTAAACCCTACAGCGCAGTATTTCTTCCAGAACTATGTTATTCCTGTAGGTGTTGTTGCAGGGTCTTTTGGCACATCTTTTGGAGGAGTGGTTTTCAAGTTTTGGGGATCTGCCCTTCACTTTTGATATCCATTGAAAAGGACCATTTTATTGCACATATCATATCATATCTGAATATTTCTGAATATTTCTGAATATCTGCAATATTTCTGCAGATCCGCAGATTTAGATCTTAGATATACTCCTTGTACATGGTGTAATGTTGAAAACCCCAAGGGGATTTTGAAGAGGAGCCTATCTAGTGTATGGATCTGTTACAGATTTAACTTTTCATGCACTAATTTTCTCTAGATCTAAAGTGTAATCAACAGCTATTTCAGCTCATTAAAATAACATTGTCAAGACTTTTTCAGTCTTAATACATGGTTGCAGCACCTCTTTTTGAGGTTTTTATTCTATTGGTGACTTCTATTTCTAGCTATGCATCTTATGGGCCTCATTGTACATCTATTTTGCTACTGTAAATACATTTATAAGGTCTCCTTATTGACCTCCTGCTTTTTTTTAGATGATCAGCGTTATTCCTCTACATAAGTGTCTTGTATCGCTGCATTCCCCATTTGGGAATATTACACCCTTGTTTGTGGGACAAGGTACCCACCTCTGTGAAGTGATTTGTTGCTAAATTCTACGAAGGCATACATAATCTACCCCCCTCTGATATGAAGTATTGTGTAAATTAAGAGATCCAAGGTTAATCCCCTATAGTGATCGGGTCTATGAAGAGAAGAATTGTCATAGGCTCTAAAGGTATAATGGTAGATGCCAAAATCAACCATGTATCACACATGCGAGTATGAGCTCGACCCATTTATTCCCCTAGTAAAAAATATAATTAACATAAATGTATTTTAAATTATATTATATATTTAATAATATTGTGTGTGTGTGTGTGTGTGTGTGTGTGTGTGTTCCAAAGAAAAAACCTGTAATTCTATTAAAAACTAAAATTATATTTTATACATTCTTAACACACGTAACGTGAAAAAATTGAACAAAAACTGAAATTACATTTACCCAGATGAAGTGAGTTTCTCTGTTTTACTTTCCTTTTTTGAACTTTTTCCCAGCCCCCATCATTCAGATTTCCATTTACAATTTTCATTTCTCCTTTTGATTTTTCCAGCACTTTTTTATCTGACTCTGAACTCTAAGAGGAGAGGTTTAATTTTGTTACGATTTCTCCTTGGTTATTGCATATTTCCCCATGTTTTTTTCCTAGAGCCTAGATAACTGCTAAATCATTTGCTTTCTCGGCATGAATTTCAGAATTATTCTACATATTTTCACCCTCCTTCACTCGGGATCCATGTTGATTCTATTCTTCTGCTTGTTGACGATTCCCATCCATTTCTTCGTCTTTGTCTTCTGAAGAAAAATGATATATAAATTTCCATCCTTTTGGCTTATATGATCTTTTCTTTTCCCTTCTTTTTGCTTGGGGACATGTATTTTTCAAGTGCCATGTTTGATGACAAATCTGACATCTGAAAGCCATATTTTAGAAATCTAAAAAATGAGTCCACTTAAAATATTTATGAACCAGATGAATGTGATCTTGAAGGCCTTTATCAAGGTTTTCCTCAACACAGATCCTAGAAAAAGTAAAAATACATTTTTTCAATTTTGTCTTGATCCAGCTTCTGAAATTTCCCCATTGTGTTTTCAGTACCTTCCAAGACTTGGTGGTGCCAAAAAGGGTGAGGGATGTTATGTAGTCTCACCCATACTTACATCTTCATAACCACCATTGTTGTAACATCAAAAGTTTGAAACCACGGAGTTATGAAGAGCCTTGCCCTTCTCTAATTATCGAACTGAACCACAAAAAAACCCCTTTGAAAACAAGAAAATATCACATTTATTGGTAAAATTAGTGAAGATCAATTGATGTAAAGCTTCATATTTGGGCGAGAAACCATTATATATGCAAATGATATCTTTGGTTCATAGATTTGTAAAAATCCCACTTACTTCTAACAAAGTTACTGACATATATGGTGTGTTTTCCATCTGTTCAACTAGATAGGGACCTATAATTCACATATTTGGAGACTATACACATGGTATAACAAGTTTCCCTTTCACGACATCCTTGAATGAGGCGGCATGACCCTTATGGTTTCTGTAAAACAATGTTGATCCAGATGGGTTTCTCATTCTTGGAGCTCCACCCCACAACCTCAATTTTAGAATAATTGTGGCATTATAATCTATGTTGTAGTCTTTAAACTGTATGATATCTTGTAGTGATCTACCTTCATGAATAAGAATATGTAGATTTTCTAGTATACCAAAATTATACTTGAGCTTCTTTTTCAAATCTATCACTAGCTTAGCATTTCCAAGCCCAAACAGGAACAATTTCCCATTTAGCGATTTCAAAAAGATATTATAAATCTCCTCCAGATCCAGATTCGATTTCTATAGAAAAATCCTCTAATTAGACAAAAGGAGATACCAAATCTGAGATCAAATTTGTGCAAGTAAAAACTTTTTAAAGAAAAAAAGAACATTTATACTTAACTTAATTTGATTGTTTTTGGGTTGATGTAATGTTTAATGCAATGTAAATTAAAATTAATTTATATTAATTTAATTTTAAATAAATAATTATCATTTTTTTAATAATCATTGTTATCTTAGGGGTGGTAGGAGGGGGAGGGATTTTGATTAATCTCGAGGGAATAAAGTATGCTTGGGGCTTGGGAACCAGATCGAATAATCAGGAAGGAACATGTGGGTTACTTCAAGGCTTAGTCATCGCCAAAGAAAAAGATGTCAACAATATTCTTATATTGGGAGACTCTTTCTCATTGTTAAATTTCTCATTAAGGGGTCCAATCCCAGAGAATTTTGCTTGGCTAGAATCCTTTCAAGAATTCGAGATATTCTGAACAACTTCTCCAAGGAATGCTTCCATATCCTCCGTGATAACAATAAAGAGGTAGACAACCTGGAAAATGAGGAAACCTCCCTTGGGGAGGGAGATTTAATGTTAAATAATATTAAGCAATGGTGTATAATCCCCTAGGGTTCACTGGGGGTTGGAGGAGGCCTCTAGGGAGCACACTTATGAGGAAATTAATACAGGGTGTAAGGTGGATTGTGGGGCATAATGAAATGAAGGGACACAGATTAATGTTGATTGACTTGCATATCTCTCTCCAGATAGGAGATGGCAGCAATTTATCGTTGTTGATCATGGCATGATACAAGGTCGACTGTCATGCACGCATGAAGCTACTAGTTTCGCATGAATCATAAATTAATTTCATGTATTGGGAGGAGGAATTCGTAGAATCTAGGATGGAAAATATTGATTTAATCCCTTGGTGATGAAAGGAGTTCGTGTGGAGTGGAGATGGACAAGATGAATTGATAAGGGATCTATTGATATTAAGGGCATATCTGGTTCAGTTTTCCAGTATGATTCACCTCCAAGAGGCTCTGGTGTGGGGTTCAGATAGATTTGATGCCATTGATGGTGAATGTAGTCAAGAGCGATGTAAATTATGGCGTTGGGACTGGTATGTGTGGGGGTCAGCAAGAAACTGTAGAAGAATTTGTTGTGATAGAGACATAGGTTACAGTAGCAGTTTACAGTGCCAACAACACGAACATGGGCAACATTTGTTTAAAGGTAAATTATTTTCCTTTCCTTGGAAAGACAGACAGGGGTCTCATATTCTTGTTGTTTCCCATGGTGTATTTGGAGTGTAAACGAAATCCTTGAAAGGGATGGCAGATGCAGTCTGGGCTTGAAGGGATTTTTTCACCTCAGTTCTAATCTTAAGGTGAAGGAAGTGAATGTGCTTTCTTTAAATTGGGGTTTCCTAGGGCTCTGTCGAAGCCTCTTATGGTTGGAAATTGGAATTATTATTCTTGACTTGTATTTTGAGCCCTAGACGGAGTTGGATACGGGATTAATTTGGATTCACGACTTCACGTTGGATTGGAAAATTTTCATCTGCCAGTGGTCCTTTATTGTTGTGACTTTTTTCTCTCTTCGGGCTTTTGTATGATCTTTCGTTTATTACTGAGACTTCTATGGTACTTGACTCTATGTTAGAGACCACCTCATCCAACACATGTTTTTGATGTCAAGACTCCCATGATTCTTTCTATCATCTTTTAGTGTGAGTTCACTATCTCTCTCTCACTCAAATTGAACACTCAGATAATATCATTGCAATGCAAGTTCAGATCTCCATGGGGCTGGATGAAAATTTTGCACTGTAGAATATGTTAATGGATCTAAATATTTTTGTGGAGAACTCCTCGGTCAGGGATTAAAATTAGGTACAGGTGGGTCGCATGGAAATCGACCTCAACTGTTCTGCTCCATACCTTGAGTAATCATATCTTGAACTAGTTATTTATTTGCATTTTGGTCTTCTCAGCAGACCCGACGAGAAGTTTTCCATGGTCGAGTCATTTAGGTACGACTGTATTTGATTTGAGGCAAATTTGGCCTATGGTTTTTTGGTATGTCAGTATTTTAGCTTGTTTAGATAGTATGGGTTTTGAGTTAGCAATTCTAAAGTTGTATTTTGTTGTAATAGTCAGAACTACATCAAGTGGTCAAGTTGTCAAATGTAGAACGATAGTATTGTGTCTCTAGATCAACTAGCCTTGAATGCTAGACACAGTGATGTTTGAAACTGAAGTTTTATCTTCTAGGTATCACGCTGCAACCAGACACATATTTTAAATAAAATTACTCATTTTTGTTTAAAAATTATAATAATATTTTCTTTTTCTTAAACTCGTATCTTAAATTTGTGTTAATTTCTATAATTTTATTTTTAAATTGGAGATAGCTATAAATGAAAAAAATCATTAAATGATTCTATAACTTTCACTAAATTTCATATTATATAATTTGGTTTCAACCATTAATAAATTTGTCATATATATATATATATATATATATATATATATATATATATATATATATATATATATATATATATATATATATATATGATTTTTTACTTTAAATTTATTTATATGATCTATATTAAAATATTTTGTTTAAATGTAATAATGGAAATTATTTTATTTTTTTAAAGAAAAAATATATATATATAATTTTCTTTTTTAATTAAGAATAGCTAGAAATGAAAAAAATCATTAAATCATTCTATAACCTTCACTAATTTTCATATTATATAATCTGGTTTTAACCATTAATAAATTTGTCATTCATATATATATATTTATATGTACATATGACTTTTTACTTTAAATTATATATATGATCTATATAAAAATATTTTTTTTAAATGTAATAATGGAAATTATTTTATTTTTAAAAATAATGAAATATATAGAAAAGTATATGTTTTTTTTTTTTTTTAACTAGATTATGTGAGTCTTGAGATAACTGGCACACCTGACATGTGGCTTGAGTAGCAACAACCCAAGGGCATCAAAGCAGTCAAAATCACTTGGGAATCACATTCAGCTTGGGCCACACCATCCCTTAACATGGATGGATTTTTTCCCACAAAGATTTCAGCTGGTGAACTTTACACCACAAAGTGCATTAATACATTACCATGTCATTGTCTACTCTCACCCCCTTGATCCCTTTTTAATTTAAGATTAAGGTCAATATTGTATATTTATTATTAGTCCCTACCAAGGCAAGACTCTAGCAATCCATTTACCTATTGACCACTATTAGTTTAGCATTGACCAATTCAAGTTGTGATGTTTAACTTTAAAAAAAAAATATTTATTTTTCAATATTATTGAAAAAAATATTTTCAAACATTTTATTGGACCATAACTTTGAAGGTTTTATTGCGACCTTTGTGCCATGTCGATCACTGCCTCATATCTTTTTACCATAATTTATGGATGTAGTTGCAATATTTATGCCACGACTTTTAAATATTTTTGCAATTATTTTTCATTGTTAAGCTTCATATGAAATCCACCTAGGATCAAAATCCATAAAATATCTCACACTAACATAAATAAACTATTTACCATCATCTACTAGGTCAACCATACTTTAAGCAAGTATTTGCACAAAAATTGAATAGAAACAAGATAGAAATAAATATACAAACTTAGTAGCGGTTACTATAATTTAAAATATATATTTTTAATTTCATTCTCTAGTAAATTTAAGAAAATTGATTATTTTATAACGCTTAAATTTTGTGGTCCGCGGGTGGTAGCACAATTGGAAAAAAATCATGTTGGAATTTTGTAGTCTCAGAGTGGTAGTACAATAGTAAAAAAAGCATGTTGACACGCACTTGTGTATCCAAGTGATAAGAATTAAATCTCCCTGCACATGTTTCACCAACAATAATGTTTAAATTTTTAAAACAATTAAATAATGTTTGTTAAAACCTGTCATATTATTCATAAATAAGGAATGGAAAAAAAAATGATAAAGATAATGAAATAAAGAGGAGAAAGTGAATTATGAAATTTAGAAAAAAATTAGTTAATATAATTTTGTCTAGTTTGGTTATGTTCATTGATATCCTTCCACAACAACATGGATCTCTTCCCTGTGATATACATGATCACAGTGTCAGAAAACACAAAAAAACAAACCTAAATACAGTTGAATTAACTCACTCCATTCTTATTTGATTGCTGATACTTTGAATAGGAATACAAAGAAATGAATAATTGTGAATGGGAAGTGAGATATCTGTCTTTATAGAGATAAATCCAAAAGACTAACTTTGGTGGAGGGTAGTATAGGATCGATTGCAGAGAAAAGGAAAGTACAAAGAATTAGATTCGACTCACTTGACATGGGCAAGGGTGGTCATGTCAGATGAGAATGTTAAAAAATAGGTAAGGAATGTATAATGTTGTTGCAAGCACCACCATCGATGAAAGCATATATATATTATCAATTTTTCTTGAATGAAAATTTTTTTATGCATTTTTTTATAATTTTAATTGGAACTTAGTAACAATGCCATAACATACTTGCAGAGTTTGTGAAATAGTTCCAACTTTTATTGTATATATATATATATATATATATATATATATATATATAGGGCGTGTTATTCATCTTTATTGTAAGTTTGAATTGATATAATTTACTACAAATTATTAGGCAAAGACAAAATCTCATATTAGTTAACCAATATATTTTTTATTTTTAATTAGGTTAACCCATAACTTGATATCAGTTTAATACTAAAATTTCATAGAAATAAATATTTATTTGGTTGTTTCCAAGTCTTTTTTCTAGTTTTAGCTACATTGTCTTGACTTTGTTTTTAAACATTGCGGTTACAGAATGACACGAGAAGAATGAGGATGAAGAAGAGTGTTTAAATTGGATTACTTTAGCTGCACCTAGAGATTATATCTACACACAAAAAGAAGAGTGTTTGAATTGGAGTACTTTAGCTCCACATATTACATCTACACACAAAAACAAAATGGCTCATAGAAATTTTAATCCATCTCTATGCATGTAAAATACATTATGGATAGATATCCAATCATTTTGTACTCACAAATAAGGTTATGGAGTGGGAAAAAAATTATATGCTATATAGATATATAGATATATAGAATAAAGTTCTATGAGATTGAGAAAAAAAAATGTGTATATTTGCATTGAGTATTTTCATTTTATTTTTTATAGTGTCATGTCTCATTACATGTACTTTGTTCTCATTTTTTTACTTTGTAAGGTATATATTTTCATTATGAAACCAGCTCTAAAAATTGAAGAAAAGAGAGATCAATGCCTTATAAATCAGCCACTTCGAGGGGGGAACCTCCTTTACATTACATCAATGAACAACTCTTGAATGATACAAATGAAAATACCTCCTTTCTATATATAGGAGTACATGGGGTCACAATATAATCCTAGCCACCCTAACAATAATAATATAAGGGCACAATAATAACAATATGGGGGTTACAGGGGTACAACAATAACAATAAGGAGGATACACTAACAACAATAAGGGACTACACTAGTAATATAGGGACCTAACATGCCCCTTTCCTTCAAAAAAGTGTTGTCCTCAACGCTTGAGTAGCTTTGGATTCTTCTGTATAAAATTCTCATCCCCCTATGTAGAATCTTCAGTGGGTAGGTTCTTCCACTTGATGAGATACTCAGAAATTGGTCAATTTCATAGTTGTCGAGTTCTTGTTTCTGTGACTACTTCAGGTTCCAATATGATTTTTCCTTCCTTATCAAGTTCTGGCAATATTGTTTGAACTAGAATTTTTTCAGCGATAACCTTCTTTAAGCATGAAACATGGAAAATTAGATGCACTTGAGAAGAAGTAGGAAGCTCCAATTTTTATTCCATAGCACCAATATTTTGCAACACCTTGTAAGGAACATAGTACTTTCGTGATAATTTATTATCCTTCTTAGCTTGCTTGAGGGACATTTGTTTGTATGGTTGTAGCGGTAAAAATACCCAATCTCCTAGATCAAAACTTCTCTCGCTGCAATGTTGATCTACCTGTTGTTTCATTCGATTTTGCGCCAAATTTAGGTTATCCTTTAAGAGTTGGAGAACTTGTTGTTGATGCTCGATGTGATCTTCCACTACTTTAACCTTGTAATTTTCTCTTAAAGATGATGTGATGGACAGTGGATGATATCCATAAAGTGCCATAAATGGGGTCATTTTTGCTACAGTATGGAAGGAAGTGTTATACCACCATTCAGCCAGGGGTAACCACTTGACCCATTGTGTTTGTTTATTAGATAAAAAGCAACAAAGATATCCTTCCAAACATTTGTTCACTATCTCAGTTTTCCAATTGGATTGAGGATGATAAGATGAGCTATCAGCTAGTTGAGTACCCAAACAAGAAAATAATTCTGTCTAAAAATTTCCAATAAAAATGGGATATTTGTCGCTTAAAATAATATTTGGGTTTCCATGTAGTTTTTGAATTGTTTCCATAAATTCAGTAGCAACTATACTTGCTTTAAATGGATGAGATAATGCACAAAAGTGTGCATACTTGGTAAGTCTATCAACTACCACCATGATGACACTCTTTCCTTCGGACTTAGGTAAACTTGTGATAAAATCCATTGAAAACTTCTCCTAACGTTGACATGGAATGGATAAATGTTGTAGAAGACTCGGGGTCTTAATTGTCTCAACTTTATTTTGCTGGAAAACCACACATTCCGCCACAAAATTTTGAATATCAGATTTAAGGCCATCCCAAAAAAATTCTTTCTTCGCCCTGTGGTAAGTTTTAAAAAATCTTGAGTGTCATCCTAACGAAGAAGTGTGCAATTCCAAAATAATATTTTGTTTTAGTTGGGGATTCTTACAAAGATATAAGTTATATTTGTACCATAAGGAATCATTTTTCCACCTAAATGTATCAAATGTAGTAGGATCTTGCTACAACTTTTGAATGAGTGTCCACACTTCTTCATCCTTTCTTGAGAATGCATATCCAACAACATTTAGCTTCCCTTTTTTGTAGATGATTTCAAAGTTATAACCCCACATCTTTGCGACCCATTTTTGTTGCTCTTCTAAATATAGTCTTTGTTCCAAAAATTATTTAAGACTATCATGATCATTTTTTACCTTGAAGTGTCTTCCCATTAGGTAAGGTTGCCATTTCTTTAGTGCATGTAGTATTGCAAACATTTCCCTCTCATAAATAGCTTTCTGTAAATACTTTCCTTTGATTGAATGACTTTTAAAATAAATGGGTCTTCCTTCTTGCATTAAAACAACACCAATTCCATTTCTTGAGGCTTCACATTAAAAAATAAAGGTTTTTGTGAAGTTTGGCATAGCTAAGACCGGTGTTAGGCATATTGCCTCTTCAAGATGTTCAAAGGCCTTAGTTGCTTCACGAGTCCATGAAAATGCATATTTCTTCAATAATGTTGTTGGAGGTACTGCTATTCTCCCATAATTATTAACAAACTTGCGATAATACCCTGTTAACCCAAGAAATCCTCGCAACTGCTTTATGGTTGTGGGGACTTTCCATTCCTTAATGGATTTAATTTTGTTAGGGTCTACCTTAACACCATCGTGAGATACAATATGACCCAGATATTCCACCTCTTGTACTCTAAAGAAACATTTGGAGGTTTTTTCATATAATTTTTTTTCCTCCAATAGTTTGAGCACCCTGTCAACATGTTGAACATGATCCTTCCAAGACCTGCTATAGATTAGCATATCATTAAAATATACTAACACAAATTTTCTAAGGAAGGGTTTGAAAATGGAATTCATCAACCCCTTCAAATGTAGAAGGTGCATTGGTAAGGCCAAAAGGCATGACCAAAAATTCATAATGACCCTCATGAGCTCAAAATGTTGTTTTGAGAATATCTTCAATCTTAATTCTAATTTTATGATATCTTGAATGAAGATCCAACTTGGTAAAATAATTTTGCTCCATGTAATTCATCCAATAATTCGTCAATCACAGAAATGGGAAATTTATCTTTAATAGTGAGCTTATTGAGCTCTCTATAATCCGAACATGTTGGAGCAGGGTCCCCTAAGTCCGACAAATTTTCCATATTTTGTAATAAATTAGTCTTGCGCAGGGGTTTTGGGGTGGGTAAAAACTCCTCATGAATTGTAATGGGTCAAAAGGGTAGACCAAGGGCCCGCAAACCATGGTTTGAAAAACATAGGATAGCGCAGGCTAAATAGTATAAATAGGTAAATATATCGAGTCCAAGAGGTCAGTTTCTGGATAAGTCTGAACATGGATGATAGACTTGGATATTTTGTGATAGTTTTGTGCGGATTGTCTAGGTAGAAGGCTCCTGTTGGCTATGTGTG
The DNA here is from genome assembly GCA_034641835.2 of Pinus albicaulis. NCBI lineage: Eukaryota > Viridiplantae > Streptophyta > Pinopsida > Pinales > Pinaceae > Pinus > Pinus albicaulis. The sequence goes on along the minus strand of CM076579.1, from coordinate 596,880,372 downwards.
CGGATACCTTAGTCCTGATGTGTGCGGACCCTGCTAACTGTGTGCGCGGGTTGTTGAAGTGATCTATAAAAAGGACTGGAACTGATAATAATAAAGGAGGATTGTTGCGAATATCTGAGTTATATATGCATCTATTGGTTATGGTATGAATGCTCCTGCATCTTGCTCCATTTTCTGTACTATCTGAAACTAGATATCTTGCGCATTTGTGATTGAGTTTATATGAATAATTAATGGATCGATCCGATGGTATAGGGATCTAATATGATATGTTAAAGGTTACTACTTGATTTATGATTGTTTTGTTAACTTGCGCAAGATCTTCTGCATATTGGATGTAAATCTGTCTAAAAAGGGTTTACTAGTTAGGGCAGTTTTTGCGGAGGTATGTTTATGATTGGTTGGATCTCAACGCACCCACATCATTCTGAACCTCTCTCGGGATGCAGAAACCTGGTTCCAACAATGCCCCATACTGCTTTGGGTGATACTTTGACTTGTGCAAGCAGGTCATTGCCAAAAGGGCCAGTAGTAAGAGGGTTTTGTTGGTTAATCTCAATTCCGAACTTGATTCAGGACCCCTCAAGCCAACAAATGGTTTCGTTTTTGGGACCAGGATCATTTTTAGAAAGAGATTGAGTGATGCCACGAGGTAATTGGCAGCCATTAAAACCTGAACTTGAGGACTGGTTTGAAAAAACAAATTTAGGAATTTTCCCTAAAAGAAAACAGAAGTAAGAAGTTGTCTACAGAAGAGTGGAAGAATAAGTATATTTTTACGGAGGTGCATGAGATATTTTTCATAATTTTTGCACACGAGTTACAAGAGTGGTTGGCAATATTGACATAATTCCAAACTTATTGGAAGGAATATCAGGTCACGCAGTTGGTCCCTGAATTAATCCAACAATTGGAAAGGGCAGATAATTCTATTACCTGGACTATAGACCACTGGGTTGATAGAATTTTGGGTGGATTTGTAATGGAATTTGCAGTTGATTAGTTCGTGTCCTACTCTAAATATGAATGAATGTTTTTCAAAGGATTTAGGGGTAAGTTCTTACAAACTTTTTCACTGTTGATTAAGATGCTATATTGTGAAAAGGGTGTCCAGTGCAGCCACACTGAGTGAATGACCTTCGATCAGAGCGGAAGCACAATAAGAAGCGGTAAATACTATCGGGTCAATAAAGATGGGGATAAATGGGTGTATAGTCCTATGAGGAATTCACCTGAGCTAAATGAAAGCGGTGTTATGCACACAGAGACTAGTCCCCGGGATATGCCACCATCAAACTCACACAGGGGTAAGAATCCTCCTACCTCACCTCCAACCCCTCCTGAGGACGATATGGTTGTGCAGATGAAGTTGCGTACTTTTAAAGGATTGGGGGATGAAAATATGGATCAATTTTGGTTCGTAGAAAATGCAGTATGGGCTGCGCAGAATTTCAGTAATGATGTTATTAAAAGAGCACATTTAGCATTAGCTTTTGAAGGACAGACTTTGGATTGGTTCATGGGATACATTTCTCAACACGTGAATCCCACAATCCAGGATATCAAGTATGCCCTGAAGCAGCAGTTCCAAAAGCCTAAGTCTTATTCTCAATGCATAGTGGAACTAAAAGATATCAGGCAAGGGCCTACAGAATCAGTTTGGGAAGCTGACCAGTAGCTAAAAAAGGTCATCAGTGACGGAGTATTTTCATATGATAACAAGAAGCATAAGGAATGGTTCATTGATATGCTATTACCACATATACGTGGGCCCCTGGGTCAACAAAATATTGGATCACAGGAGTAAGCCTTGGAAATTTCTATGCAGTTAGAAATTGTGCCAAGGGATGATGAGTAATTTGGAGCATCACAGATTCAGAGCCAATTAGAGGCGATGCACTTAGAAATCCATAGTTTCTGAAGATACCAGGGTAAAGAAGATAGCACTGATGTCTGGTGCATATTCTAAAGAGTATCTGGCCACACCAAGGATCATTTCCCTCTACTATCAGACTATATGCAAGTTGGGGGACCAAGCCCACAACACCCGAGGGATATTTCTGGGCCCAGTACCCCCACATTATGGTGCGTTGATTTTTGGGTGGTAGGGTGGCATGATACAGACCACTTCCCACGGTTAGGTGCCTATGTCTCAGAGTTGAAGCAACAATGGTGCAGATTCTGCTCTTCGGTGGGACATGATAAGCACAATTGTCGCACGTATGACTTAATGATTGACAGAGGGAACCTTTATAGAGTACAAACTGATCCCTCCTCACCAGCATCTCCCTCTGGACGCGGGGGATCCCCCACAAGTGGTCGAGGAGGAGGAAGAGGTGGAAGCGCTGGTAGGGGAAGAGGGCAGCTAATTTGTTACAACTGAGGAGACATCATACATTATGTACGAGAATACCCAAACCCCGCACAGCAATCCTGCAGGTATTGCAAGAAATTCAATCATGTAATTGAGGACTGTCCAGTGTTGATCATTAAAATGAAGGAAAAACAACAGACACCAACGCAAAACATCCAGCGAGTTATAGTTGAGCCATGCAATGACGGTCCAAGTGTAAACATCATTACACACAGCAACATTGCTACCGGGGGAAACGAATAGAAGGCCAACGTAGAACCGATAATCAAAAAAGAAGCTGAAAAAATGGAAATCCTCGACCTACAGAAATAAAAAGAGACTTTCATTGAAGCCAGAAAGGAGTTTGTTGAGGAAGAAGCCACCATTCCGAGGCCTATCAGGGAACCAAAAGAGGATGATGAGGTTAAGTCATTCTTACAAGCCTACATCAAGCTTCTACACAATAAGAAGGCATTAGATAATCTCAAGGCCCTGATAGATAGCTGCATGGAAAAGGAGGTGCCACAAACAGAATCCAAGGCTGTAAATAAAGTTCACAAGCAAAAGATGAGAACGGGTAGGGAGATGTGCATGATGGTACAGATTAGGGAATACGAGATGGACTAGGTTATCTTAGATCTAGGGTCTAATGTAAATGTCTTACCTAAACAAACCTGGAAAAATATGGGAGAGCCAAAGTTGGAGTGGTCCACCATTCAACTACACATGGATAATCAACAAAAGATCATCCCCCTGGGAAGTCTCTCACAAGTTGAGGTTGACATCGCGGGAGTAAAGCTAAGGGTTGACTTGGAAGTTATACAAATTATGGATGATGCAGATCCCTACACTACATCGTTAGGACTAGATTGAGCCATTGATATGGGAGGTATCATCAACCTAAAGTGCATAAGCATGATCTTTGAGAATAATGGTACACGGGTGATCGTCCCCTTGGATCTGCAGAAGGAGAATGGTACACAGAGCCAGTGCGTGAAGGAGATGAGGTTGACCATATCTATACATTAACTACATGGGATGAAGACTGGATCAACCCTACGGCTGATGGCATGCTAAAATGGGAGAAAGATAGCTCCTACTTTTCTGATTCTGACGGTGAAATGGAACACTGGCAGAACCAGCTGCATGACATCTCTGCCCTACGTTGTCTCAAGATTACAAAGAGCTTCTAATGCATCTCCTCTGAGGGAAGGGAACTACCCTACTTTGATAATTCTGATAGTGTCAAAGAAATTCTAGAAGCTCTAGAAAAATTCGTCCTAGAGGAATGAATATTTTGGGCGCTGGAATTGGCTATGCGCGCAACCCTAGCGTAGTGGTGGGAAACACACAAGGGGACAATCATCTGATGTTAGGTCCCTATATTACTAGTGTAGTCCCTTATTATTGTTAGTGTAGCCCCCTTATTGTTATTTTTGTATCCCTGTAACCACCATATTGTTACTATTGTGCCCTTACATTATTATTGTTAGGTTGTCTAGGATTATATTGTGACCCCATGGACTCCTATATATAGAAAGAGGTTTTGTCATTTATATCATCCAAGAATTTTTCATTTATGTGATGTAAAGGAGGTTATGTTGAACCCTTAGTTAAACTGAGAGGGGGGGGTGAATCAGTTTAATGCATTCATGGTCTATTAAACTTTCTTTTACACTTATTTACACCTTTATTTCATGATCAACTTAATGTATAATGGAACAGCAATCTTAATAAGTGAGCAGCAGGTATTAAGCAGATTAAATATAGAATATCAACACATAATCATCATGCACATAGACAACAGATATAAGTGGAAACCCATAAGGGAGAAAACCACATCTTATTATTATTGTGATGCAAAGGCAAGCTCCAACTCCCTCTCATAATTGATTTTCTGTAGGCTCCAACCTACAGGAGGCTAATACCTCAATTCTGCAAGCTACAACTTGCAAGGAAGCTCCAAATCCCATCTATTTTTTGTAGGCTACAACCCATGGGAGGCTCCTAGCTCAGCCAGCTGCAACTAGACATCTATCAAGCTACAGCTTGATATGGAAGCACCAACTTCCTCACACTACAATGAAAAAATATGTTGATTAACCTTGATATTAGATATGTTCTACTCCTTATTCACCGATGTTCTCCAACCTTCATATCTGCCTTATATCATCTCTGGATCTACATAGCTTCTCTATCTGCTCTGTCTTCTTCTTATTCTTCCACTCTCTAACCTCTTTGTGCATATCACAATAACATCATTTATAGAGATCACCTCATAGTTGTTTGCATTCCATATGGGAATATGAAATGAACAAGTATGACTCTTTGCCTTCCACCTTCTCATTTTCTCGCTCAACACATTCAGGATGTTGCAATACTATGTACTCATTTCAGTATTACATCGGAGTTTTAATTTGCTTACCAAATACTTGCCTTTGCATCACAAACAATATAAAAATAGATATTTACAGTTACAATCAGTTATTTACTCAACCCTTTTAGTTTCTTAGCTTTATTGAGCGTTCATCCTCTTCTGCTTGATGTCCTTTTGTCTTTTCTGTTTATATCGTTATATTCCAACTTTGCTACATAACTGCCCTTTTCTTTTGTTTTCCGAGTCTTTTTCTTCCGCGTTCAGCCTCTTCATTTGCCCTACTACCGCAACACTATTCTGCATGAGCTCTCGGTCCTTTGTTATGAATTCATGTATTTCCTTTGTGACCTATGGGATATGGCCCACATAAAACTCCCTTTTAACTCAGCGGAGTATCACAATTCTGAGTTTTAACAACATACATACGTTTATTGATCAAACAGCACATATGTATAACATACATACATTTAACAATCAAACAACACGTATATACACGGGACAAGGTTTATAGGGTCCCACAGTACCTTGAACCAATCACAATACATCACAAATACTTGCCCAAAAATTTTAATGTTTAGAACTTAAACATATCTCCTGTTGTGTGCGATATGTGATCGCATCTCATCGCATCCAACTTACCTTACCGTCTGAACCTTAAGCACAAAACCATAAACTCTACGATGTGTGCTAATGCGCGTGTCGACACGTGGCTCCTCCCTTTCACCGCATCACAACTTTCTAACCTTACTGCATCACAAACAAATTAACGTTTCCTAGCGCTATTTGCTAACATTTGTGATGTGTGGGCTCGTGATTTGCCAACCACCGTTGATCTACCCCAGATCTAATGGTCCTCATCTAATCGCACTTCGCACTTTATAAGATTTAATTTGTGGTTATAATCTATTTCTTGCGATCTGCGATGTTGAGTTGTTCCAACACGTGTCTTCTCCATTTCGCATCGCAAATACTTTAACTTACCATGCAATGCCTTAATGCTAAACTCTTAAATGTTGCGATTTGCAAAATCACTCCTGATGTGATTCGATCTCCGCCGTCCATCTCTCGCCTTCACTTTTGCGATCTAATCCTGACCGTCCGTTCTCCTCCTTCGGAAATTTTCTAAGTGATCTCTGCCTTAGTCGATTTTTTTTTGTTTATCCTATCACTGCTCTGCAACAACGATTCCTCCACACTGCAACTCCCTGAGCTTTATTCAGTTTCTAAGTGAGGTGATTCAATTTTCTTGCCTCTCTGCTTCATCCGCTACCTCTGTTGTATCTCCTTCTTTGTTGCCTCTACTGCCTTTCTACCTTTGGTGCCGTTTTAGCTGCATTCGCTACCTCTACTGCATTCATTGCCTTTATATTTTTGCTGCTTCTCTGTCTTTGTTGTATCTTTGTTGCCTTTGGTGCCTTTCGTTTCCTTTCGCTGCCTTAACTACTTTAATTGCCTTTGTTCTTTTGCTACTTCTTTGCCTTAAATAATCACGCTAAAGCTTCTCCATGCTTCTCCTTTGCCTCTTTGTTGCTTCTCTCTACTTTAGTTTGTACTTATATTGTTGCTCCTTTGCCTCTCTGCTGCACATTATTTCACAATGCTTGATCTACTCCTTTGCCTTATAACCACTTCTTCTCTACTCTTTTGCCATCAACGATGATTCTAGTGTTTCTCATTTATGTACCTTTGCCGTCAATGAAAATATTTCCAACAGTCTCCCCCTTTGGCATTGATGGCAATACTCCAATACTTCCTCCAGGACTTCCTCCCCTTATCATTCTGAGAGGTGTCTTTTCTTCCTCTGCTTGATTTTCCTCCCCCTTTGACATCAATAGCAAAGGGTTGCACATTTCCCAGTGTGGTTTCTATATTTTCATAATACTCTGATCTTGATGACCCGTACCATGTACTACTCCATTTCTCTAGCTCTTCTATGACAACTTTTATTGACTGCACTCCCCATGGAATGATGCTTACTTGTCTGATAGTGACTATCACTTGTCTACTACACTGATCTCATTCCTTGTATTGCAGCCTTTGCTGGTGTCTTTCCAACATTATATATATATATATACATATATATATATATATATATATATATATATATATATATATATATATATATATATATATATATATATATATATATATATATATATATATAATTTATGATCATATCAGAGAGTAACATCTACTAACACTACCCGTAGTTTGTCTCTTAGATATTCGAATGGTTCTTTAGCAAGAGGTTTTGTGAATATGTTTGCTATTTGTTCCTTTGTTGGTACATACTCCAACTTCACTATTTTTTGTGCTACTTGTTCTCTGAGGAAGTGGTACTTTATTGGGATGTGCTTTGTTTTCAAATGAAGTACAGGATTTTTCGATATACTTAGAGCACTAGTATTTTCACATTTGATAGAAATGGGTTCATCAATGCTTACCTTAAAGTCTTGGAGAGTTTGTTTCATCCACATTACTTGTGTGCAACAAGATTTTGTTGCTATGTATTCTTCTTCTGTTGTATATAGAGAGACAGAAGTTTGCTTCTTCCTTTGCCATGCCACCAAACTTTCTCCCAAATAAAATGCACCTCCACTTGTGCTTTTCCTGTCAACCACACAGCTGGCCCAATATTCATCTGTGTATGTTGTTAATGTGAATTCTTTTCCTTTTGGATACCATAGGCCATAATGTGTCGTTCCTTGCAGATATATAAATATTCTCTTGATTGCTAGCAAGTGATTTTGTTTTGGTGCTGCTTGATATCTTTCCACAAGTCCTACTGCCAACATAATGTCCGGTCTAGAGGCAGTTAGGTATAGCAAACTTCCTATCATGGATCTGTAAAGCCTTTGATATACATCAGCAGATCCATCATCAGCACATAGTTTGCATCCAATGATCATGGGAGTTGACACAGGTTTGCAGTTTTCCATTTGGAACCTTTTCAACATTTCTCTTAAGTATTTTTCTTGTGAAATTCATATTCTTGTGTTCTTTTGTAGAATTTGAAGTCCTAAATAGAAGGTGAGCTCTCCAATCATAGACATCTCAAATTTTGATTTCATCTCTTCTGCAAATCCTTTTGCTAACTCATCTTTGTTGCTACCAAACATGACGTCATATACATATACTACTACAATTAAGAGTTCATTTTCATCAGCCTTTATGTACAAATTTTTGTCTACTCCTCCTTTCTTGAACCCTTGTTTTTATAATTATTTGTCCAGCCTTAAATACCATGCACGAGGAGCTTGTTTCAGACCATATAAGGCTTTCTTTAATATGCAGACATAGTCATGTTTGTTTGTTAAGGAGAATCCTTTAGGTTGTTCCATGTAGACTTCTTCCTCTAAATCTCCATTCAGGAGGCAGACTTCACATCCATTTGATATACCCTGAAATCACGATAGCATGCAAAGGCCAAAAACATTCTGATTGCTTCCATTCTTGCTACAGGGGAAAAATTTTCATCATAATCAAGTCCTTTGATTTGAGAATATCACTTGCATACAATTCTGGCTTTATTTCTGATTACATGCCCTTGTTCATTCATCTTATTCTTGAATATCCATTTTGTGCCAATGACATTTTTCCCAGTGGGTCTTGGCATCAACTCCCAGGTATTGTTCTTCTCAATTTGGTATAGTTCTTCAGTCATAGCATTTACCTAGTTTTTGTATTTTCTAATTTCTTCGAACTTCTTTGGTTCTATTTGTGATAGCATGGCTAGGTATACTTCCTATGTCTGTTCAGCTAGATGTCTTCTAGTTTGGACTCCTGCACTTTTGTCCCCAATGATTTGATCTTCTAGCTGGTTATTCTGAGTGTGTCTTGAGGGACCTTTTGAGTTTAATTCAGTATCTTGTGTTGTCTTACTATGTTCATCATTATCTTGGTTCTTATATTAATGATCATCTGGAGGATTGGTGTAGCTTATGCTTCTTGTTCTGTTTGGTAGATCTTCGTCAAATCTCACATCAATGCTTTCCAAAATTTTGTGCAGTCTTTTTTTGTAGCACCTGTATCCCAAAAATATTCCTTCATCAGCTCTTGCATCATGCTTCTCCATTTTTTCATCATTATTTTTTATGAAACACTTGCTTCCAAAAACTCTAAAGTGCTTGATTGATGTTGGTTTCCTATGCCATAATTCGTATGGAGTCTTGTCACAATTTGGTCTTAGATGAGCTTTGTTAAGAATGTGAATAGTTGTGTGTACTGCTTCTGCCCAGTAGGTTTGTGGAATGTTACTTTCTTGCATCATGGCTCTGGCAATCTGTTGTACTGACCCATTTTGCCTCTCTGCCACTCCATTCTATTGAGGTGCACCTGCAATTGTAAACTATGGTTTTATGCCATATTCATTGCACAAGTTTGCAAAATCATAGTCCGTGAATTCACCTCCTTTGTCTGATCTGATGCATTTTAGCTTGCATCCTGTTTGATTTTCTGCCAGTGCCTTGAAGATATTGAATTTCTCAAACGCTTCGGGTTTATATTTGAGAAATGTCACCCACTTCAATCTGGTAAAATCATCTATTATCAGCATGAAATAAGGTTCTCCACCTGGTGCATTAGTTCTTGAAGGTCCGCACGGGTCCATGTGTACAAGCTGAAGTGGCCTACTTGTAGATAGTTGATCTTTGGCCTTGAATGGTGTGTGGGTTTTCTTGCCCAGTTGGCAGGATTTACATATGGTATTTGGAGGTTTCTTTATTGCAATCATATCTCTGATAGCATTCTTCTTTCTCAGACTAATGATGTGGTCAAAGTTTAGATGTCCCAATATTCTATGCCATAACCATGATTCATCAAGTTTTCTTATGTGGCACACTTCATTCTCTTCTTCTACTATATAGACATTACTTTATGTTCGAACACCTTTGATCAAGGTCTTTCCTATGGTGATAGACCTTACTTCACAATATTGGGCTCTAAAAAGGACCTCACAGCCTTTATCACACATTTGACTGACGCTTAGCAGATTGGCTTTCAACCCTTCCACAAATAGTACATCTTGAGCCTCTCCTCTTCCATTATTCAGACTAACTGAGCCTTTTTGATGTAGGAGCATCTAGCTCAAAAATTTAATTTTAATTTAATAAATATAGGGGGTCTTGTATTTCTATCAAATTGGAATGATTTGAGTTATTTTATTAGGATTAATTAACTATTGAGAGGGTTTTTGTAAATGTTCTCAAAAGAGAATATGATAGGTTTGAAAATTAATTGTATTTTCTAATTTAGAATTAGGTTCATGAATCTAGGGATTTATGAGAGTCCTTAGGAATTAATTGAGTCAAATTAGGACATAGAGGATTCTTAGGAATTTGTTGAGGAAAAAGAGAATCTGAAACCAGAATTGGTTTCAGAAACATTTGTATAAATTATAAGCCTCAAAGGCATAGAAGCATGTAGAGAAAAATTCAGGATCAGATAGTTAAGGTTTGGATTGTAGCCTATAGCAATAGGAAGAAAGAGGCCACAAATTAGAAAATTAGGCCTGGAAGGAAATTCTATGTAAATATAGGCATAATTTCCAAATGCTGAATGTTCATTTTTTGAAATCTATTTGAGTTTAAATTGAATCTAGTTGAGCTTGCGTAAATTGATTCTCTGAGTGTTCATTGGAGTTGGAGAAATTGAAAATGCTGAAATGTGTATGGAATCAAGGGGAATGACAACCATTCGAAATCAATCCTCTATACCTGGGTAATGTATGCTTAAATGGTTAAATCTTGAAAGTGATGAAATTTAGGTCAAATTCTTGTTAATTGATTTCTGTGTATATGGTTTCTTTTAAAAATTACGCATTCACAGTAATGATAGAAATTTTTTATTTAAAGGCTAATAGTCGTTGATAATAAAAAATGTGATTTATTTGGGAAAGTTAAAAGCATTGGTTACAGAACATCATACTTTGAAATTGGAAAAATTGGATTAAATTCCATATTCATGACAGAATATGGTTCGGTTGAAACCATGAATTGAAAGAACATAATTCAAATCCTGTGAAAGTGACCAATGATCTAAAATGTTGAACTATGTATGGCGAACATGAGGATTCTGTAGTAAACCTTAATCCTGAAATTGCGAAGATTATTTTCTGGAGTAATATTGGAACCTTGGCATGTTCAAAACCACGATTCGGTCAAAGGCAGAAATCCTAAACAATGGTGCAGAGAAAAGAAGTGATGGTTTTATAACTTCTTCATTGTTGCTCCGACATAATTTCTAAAAATGGAATCATAGTCCAATGAAATCAATGATTGAAGAACAACAGATAGGAGGAGATAATCTCGATTTATGTTAATTGAGGGTTCTTTTATGCGTATTGGGAGTAGCAAAATTGAGTTGTGATGCAAAATTGCAAAATTGTAATCCGTATATCACAAAGGTTCACAGACATGAATGTTTCAAATTTTTACAGTCCACGAAATGGCGGATTGTGTGATACAGCAATCATCCTAAGGTTGCGATGAAAATTTTCTAAGAAAAAGAGTCGAATTCAATCGAATTCGATAAAGCTGAAATATGTAGAACAGAGAAAATGGTTTCATAAAACTGGCAATGGTATTCGCTTTGGTTGAAAGTTGTAAGCTGTATTTATTTGATGAAAGGCTGAAGTGGTAAGTATAAAAAGTTTAAGTATTCATATTAAGATATTATTTACGGGCTTTAAAAAAAAAAAGTTGTATTTGTTGAAAGTAATTATAATAGAAAGTCTGGATAAAAATACCAAGGTCCGTAACTTTTATACTTATCAGAATTCACAAATGCCTGTATATATTATGAGTACTCCACTTGAGTTTAATGAAAAGGTTTAAGCTTTGGATAATTTGAAACAAAGTGGTTTTTCTTTTAAGAATGAAATAATGCTTCCGCATAAAGAGAGAAAGTTGATATTTTTAAGGAATATGGATTTCACCATGCTAAAGCACATTAAAAAAACTTGGAATATGGAGTTAAACGATTATTTGTGGGTAAACGCAGCTAATACTGCATCATTTTGGTATCAGAGTTGGAAAATCTCTTTTGAAAGTTAAATATTTTTTTAATTGAATCAGAATGCATGTGCGATGAGGGAAAAAAGAGAAGATTAGATATTAAATTTGATAAGCAGTAGATACACAGAATTGAAGTGAATAGGAATTTGCAAAAATAAATGAAGAAATTCCAATCAAAGTACAATTGAATGAAGAGAATAAGGTCGTGCAGAGATCTTGAAGGTGAGATCATTTTAATCTAGTTTAAAAATTGTGATTGCAGAATTTTGGTTGCAAACAAGATGAAGACAAATATTTTGATGATGATGGTAGTGAACCTAAATATTCCAGCTAAAGGTTCGATAGGGAGAATAGCTTAAGTGTTCTCAAGAGAAGGTGAGTTGAGTATACAAGCCTAGAGAGAGAATAAGAGAGTGCTCAAGAGGTTCCAGAGATAGAGAACCAGTGCTTGCCAAAAGACCAAGTCTAGAGAGGGGATTGGTGAGGTAAGTGGAAGCAGGGAGGGCTTGTTGTTGCAGAGGCTTAAAGCAAATCATAGTGAGTGAGGAGCTCATGAAGAAGATGATCGTGGAGGATCAGAGAAGAGGTTCTAAATAATGCCACAGAGATAAGATAAATGATGAGGACAGAGAAAGAGATATTGCAGTGATGAAAGTACAACTGGAGGTACTAGAGGGATGGCTACAAGAAAAGGAAAACCAGAGAGGAGGATGGATCTTTCCACTGAAGGGAAAGAAGGTAATTTGGAACCCATTACAAATGAAGTGGAGGCAGAAGGAGATTTCCTTATGGAAGGAAGAACTCATATTTTTTGAGTCAAGGATAGAATTTGAGGATTCCACATGCAAATCTACTCAAGGAGAAATGCTTGAAGAAGTAGACGAGACTGAAAAGTCTTGTGTTTTTAAAACTAATGATTTGTGTATGATTGCAGGTACATCGTAGGATGATGAACAAGCCTTATAGATTGTTAAGGAGAAGAAATTGAATTTGAAATCTGTTCAGATTAATGCTGAGATAGCAAGATCTCAGAAAGAAAAGGAGACAGAGGGGCCTCATGGAAATAAGCAGCAGAGTATTGAACCAGAGGAAGAAAGACCATTTGGTGATTGTTCAACAACAACTGAAGGTATGGAAAGTCGTGTAAAGTTTCCAAGTTATACTCCAATTGAAATTTTTGAGTTATATAGAGAGTTAGATCTTCAAAGAAGAGAGTTGGAAAAGCAGAGGATCTATACTCAGGGTGAATTGCTGAAAGAGAAAGACAAAGAAATTTTCATTAATAACAATCAGGAAATAGAGGTGAAAATGATTCAGCAAATCGAAGGAGTTCATTATTGTGAACAAGGGCAGGGAGACATTCATGAAATCGATGATATGGAGGAGAGACTAGCTGACAGTCTCATGGAGAATTTAAAGCAGCATACTGAGATGTTGTCAGAGGAGGAAGAGGTATTGGGACCTTGTATTTTTAATACTGATAATGCATGTGTGAATTATGCAGGTTAAGAAGGACCACAAATGAAAAATGTCAGAGAATTTAATGAAAAGGAAGCTATGTTAGTTGAAAACATAGTGAAGAATCATCATTCTATCATGGTGATTGGTACAATGGAAATAACCCTGAAAACTGGGAAGGAAGATAGCGAAGATTTTTTGAGTCCTGGAAGAGACTTAGAACAACAAGAAGAATATTTGGTGATTGTATCATTAAATGGAACCATTGGGTCTTGTAATTTTGATGTTGATAATTTGATCGTTTTTACAGGTGTTGCAAAAGACAATCCATCTCTTGGAGTTGTCTTGAACGAAGAGGAATTGATTGCTAGAATCAATCAAGAAGGTGAAGGACAATCACTGAAGGTTGTCAAAGAAGAAGAAGAAGGTTATGCTGAAACTGAATTGCAACGTATTGATGATGTGAAACAAGTTCAAAGGGAATGGCTGAAATGCTTGCTCGAAACAGTTATGCTAGAGAAAAGAATTGCAGATACTGAAGTGGAAATGTCTGAAGTTGTGGAAGAGGTAGGAGCAGATATTGGTTTGCCAAAATTGATTGTGCTTACTAGTATACAAGTAACAGTGAATGATTATGTTGTTGTGGTTAAAGAATCAGAAGATAATTTATTTGCAGGTGGTAAGTAGAAGAGGTATGTTGCAGAGGGAGATATCTTAAGAGATATTCAGGAAGTCTGGTAGGTAGCAACATCTACAGCAATGTCCAAAGCAACAATATTTAGAGCAATATATATAATGATATTTGCAGCAGAAATTGGAAGCAGCAAAAAATGGCAGAGTGGTTACCAGACAGAAGTTAACCTGGACATAGAGATTGAAAGTATAAAAATGTTGATGATGAAGGTGTCTCCGAAGAATACAACAGCCAGAAAGCAAAGAAACAACAACAAGGAGAATACAAGAACAGACTGTGAAATCATAGCTAGCGGGAAGATGCATAATAAAATATGGAAGCTTGGAAAAGTGCAGCTGAAGAATAATGCAGCTACTGGATAGCAGCAATACAGAGTATGGGATCCAGGAGGCAAAGGTTGGAAGCACATGATCAGAAGATCATGATAAATTTCTACTTTGGGAGTCTGATGCAGGAGCATCCAGCTCAGCAATTTAATTTTAATTTAATAAATACAGGGGGTCTTGTATTTCTATCAAATTGGAATGATTTGAGTGATTTTATTAGGATTAATTAAATATTGGGAGGATTTTTGTAAATGTTCTCGAAAGCCTAATATGAGAGGTTTGAAAATTAATTGTATTTTCTAATTTAGAATTAGTTTCATGAATCTAGGGATTTATGAGAGTCCTTAGGGATTAATTGAGTCAAATTAGGACTTAGAGGATTCTTAGGAATTTGTTGAGGAAATAGAGAATCTGAAACCAAAATTGGTTTCAGAAACATTTGTATAAATTATAAGCCTCAAAATCATAGAAGCATGTAGAGAAAAATTCAAGATCATATAGTTAAGGTTTGGATTGTAGCCTACAGTAGTAGGAAGAAAGACGCCACATATTAGAAAATTAGGCCTAGAAGGAAATTCTGTGTAAATATAGGCATAATTTCCAAATGCCGAATGTTCATTTTTTGAAATCTATTTGAGTTTAAATTGAATCCAGTTGAGCTTGGGTAAATTGATTCTTTGAGTGTTCATTAGAGTTGGAGAAATTGTAAATGCTGAAATGTGTATGGAATCAAGGGGAATGACAACCATTCGAAATCAATCCTTTGTACCTGGGTAATGTATTCATAAATGGTTAAATCTTGAAAGTGATGAAATTCAGGTCAAATTTTTGTTAATTGATTTCTGTGTATATGGTTTCTTTTAAAAATTATGCATTCACAGTAAGAGCAAAGATAGAAATTTTTTATTTAAAGGCTAATAGTCGTTGATAAGAAAAACTGTGATTTCTTTGGGAAAGTTATAAGCATTGGTTACAGAACATCATACTTCGAAATTGGAAAAATTGGAGTAAATTCCATATTCAGGACAGAATATGGTTCGGTTGAAACCATGAATTGAAAGAACATAATTCAAATCATGTGAAAGTGACCAGTGATCTAAAATGTTGAACTGTGTATGGCAGACATGAGGTTTCTGTAGTAAACCTTAATCCTGAAATTGCGAAGAATATTTGCTGGAGTAAGATTGGAAGCTTGGCATGTTCAAAACCACGATTCGGTCAAAGGCAGAAATCCTAAACAATGGCGCAGAGGAAAGAAGTGACGGTGTTATAACTTCTTCATTGTTGCTCCGGCATAGTTTCTGAAAATGGAATCGTAGTCCAATGAAATCAATGATTGAATAACAACAAATTGGAGGAGATAACCTCGATTTATGTTAATTGAGGGTTTTTTTATGCGTATTAGGAGTAGAAGAATTGAGTTGTGATGCGAAATTGAAAAATTGCAATCCACATATCACAAAGGTTAACAAACAGGAATGTTTCAAATTGTTACAGTCCATGAAATGGAAGATTTTGTGATACAGCAATAATCCTGAGGTTGCGATGAAAATTTGTTGAGAAAAAGAGTCAAATTCAATCGAATTCGATAAAACTGAAATATGTAGAACAGATAAAATGGTTTCATAAAATTGGCAATGGTATTCACGTTGGTTGAAATTTGTAAGCTGTATTTATTTGATGAAAGGCTGAAGTGGTAAGTATAAAAATTTTAAGTATTCAGATTAAGACATTATTTATGGGCTTTAAAAGAAAAAGAAAAAGAAAAATATTTGTTGAAAGTAATTATAATAGAAAGTCTGCATAAAAATACAAAGGTCTGTAACTTTTATACTTATCAGAATTCACAAATGCCTATATATATTATGAGTACTCCACCTAAGTTTAATGAAAAGGGTTAAGCTTTGGATAATTTGAAACAAAGTGGTTTTTCTTTTAAGAATGAAATAATGCTTCCACATAAAGAGAGAAAGTTGAGATTTTTAACGAATATGGATTTCACCATGCTAAAGCATATTAAAAACCTAGAATATGGAGTTAAACGATTATTTGTGGGTAAACGCAGCTAAGGCTGCATCACTTTTCCTTTTATTTTCCCTGCTTTATCATTGTTGAATGTTACATTTCCATATTTCTTTTCATCAAAGGTCATAAACTTGGTTCGGTCTCCAGTCATGCTTTGAGCATCCAGTGTCCATATACCATTGGCTTTTCTAATCTTGAGCTATTAGAACCAGATCACACTTATTTAGCTTCTTTTTCCACTACATGCGGCTATTTGTTTGGTAAATTTCCTGAGGATATGGACCACAGTATTTGAGAGGAAATTTGTGATGCTTGTGCCCGATTTTATGGTAGCCAAAGCATTTTATTATATTTCTTAATGGATTATGTATACGAGTGAATTCTCCATTGCTCATAATTCGCCTTGAGTTTTCATACACCAGTATTTTTCCATACGTTCTGCACTCCATGGCTTTATGATCGAGCCCCTTACAATAAAAACAATACCCATCGAAGTAGTATATGTCTCTAGCAGAGAGAGTTGTTTGAGGTAATATTTTCGGTTGTTGCATATTTTTCTGGTAGGACTGGATTTTCTTTATCTTACAATATGCCGCGATATGTCCAAGTTTGTGGCAGGTGAAGCAAGTGAAAATTCTCACAGGAATAAGAAACCTCCTTTGACATCTTCTGAATTTGTTCAATTCATCCTTAGGAGCATATGAGTCTTTTGTAGTTGATTGTATCTTCATTTCTTTTGTTTTCACTTGAGGTTGCTGCTTGTTTCTGTTTGATTCGTTATATATCACGGTCCTGCTGGTTTCTAATTATGTGGATTCCCTCTTTGTTGCTTCACTATACTTTACAGATTTTAAAAAAATGATACTCTTGTTATTTTCTACCTTGGATTTGTTGGTTTCTCCTTCATAACCTATCCCAGCCTTTATGAGAGGAGATATTTAAACATTTAGTATTTTATCCAAATTTTCAGAGCTTTTCGTTCATGGAATGTTCATAGATAATTCCCTTTGGGCGTTTTCTAATTTCTTTCTCAGGCATACTACTTCTTTTTCCAATTTCTCTTGCTCCTGAATTTTATCTTTAATTTTCTTTAGTAGAATGCCTTCCACCTTCTTAGCTTCTTCAGGTTCTACTTTCAACTGAATGAGGTTTTCTGAATTTGGTTCTTCTTTTATATATTTCAAGAGAATGTTTTTCTGTTTTCTGCACTTGAGTTTAAGTCTTTCTATTTCCTCCAGGGCACTAATTAGCTCCCCCTCAAGATCTAGCTCACCTTCGTCTTCAAATTCCAGGAGATATTCCTCAAGCACTTCCTTGGCCATCAGAATGAATTTTGATGTTCCCTCTTCATTGGGGGAGTCATCTAAGCTCTCAGATGCATTGTTGTCTTGTTGAACATAGAAATATCTTCAATTAAATATGTTCCCTTTAGGCCTGTCGCTGAAATTGGTTTTCTCTTTCCCTCTTGATTGATTCTCCATTTTCTTATGAGGAAATTTAGATGCATAGTGCCCCACTCTTCCACATTTAAAGCATTTAAATGGAAGTTTACCTTTATACTTGCATGCACCTTTATCTAATATTCTGATAAATTTGGCCTCTTCTTCATCAGAGCAGGAGCAAGTATATTCATTTTCTCCTTTGCACTTATCTGCCTTAAAGGTTGCCTCCCTCACATTTGACTTCCCTTTTGGAAGTCTCATCTCATAGGTTGTCAAGATTACAAGCAATTGGCTCATGGTCAATGTTTCCTAGTTAGCTATTTCTTTTATGGCAGAAACCTTAGGTTTAAACCTGGATGGTAAAGATCTCAATATATTTTGTACAATTACACATTCTTTAATGGTTTCTCCTAGAGCTTTCATGTTATTCACAAATTCTGCAACCTTTAAGAAGAAGCTGCCTACATCTTCTTCTTCATTCATTTTTACATTTTCAAACTGAGCTCTACAGGCTTGTAGTTTGGCCTCTTTCACCTTTTTATCTCCCTCATGGATACTTTCCAATGTATCCCATATTTCTTTGGCAGTCACACTGTGCATTACCTTGATAAATGCAGACTCACACAGACCGCTCAAAAGTGCATTCATGGCTTTTGCATTGGCTATGAAGTTTTGTTTCGCATCTTTTTCTGTGTCAATATCCTTCGGAGCATATCCTTCTTCCACAGTAGCCCAAACTTCTATTCCTAGAGACATTATGTATGTCCCCATACTTATTTTCCAGAAAGCATAGTTTGTGCCAGTAAAAAATGGGGCTTTATTTGCTTAGCATCCTTCTAGGCTAGCCATCTTGGGGACCTAGGATCTCCTTCCAGTTGTTAAACTGATACAGAATGAATTGGCTCCGATACCAATTGTTGAACCCTTTGTTAAACTGAGACGGGTGGGTGAATCAGTTTAATGCATTCATGGTCTTTTAAACTTTTTTTTACACTTATTTACACCTTTGTTTCATGATAAACTTAATGTATAATGCAACAAAAATCTTAATAAGTGAGCAGCAGGTATTAAGCAGATTAAATACATAATATCAACACATAATCATCATGCACATAGACAACAAATATAAGTGGAAACCCATAAGGGATAAAACCACATCTTATTATTGTTGTGATGCAAAGGCAAGCTCCAACTCCCTCTCACCACTGATTTTCTGTAGGCTCCATCCTACAGGAGGCTACTACCTCAATTTTGCAAGCTACAACTTGCAAGGAAGCTCCAGTTCCCATTTATTTTCTGCGAGCTACAACCCATAGGAGGCTCCTACCTCAACCAACTACAACTAGACATCTATCAAGCTACAACTTGATATGGAAGCACCAACTTCCTCACACTACAATGAAAACATATGTTGATTTACCTGGATATCAGCTATGTTCTACTTCTTCTTCACTGCTATCCTCCAGCCTTCATATCTACCTTATATCATCTCTGGATCTACACAGCTTGTCTATCTACTTCTTCTTCTTCTTATTCTTCCACTCTCTAACCTCTTTATGCATATTACAATAACATCATTTATAGAGATCACCTCATATATTTTTGCATTCCATATGGGAATATGAAATGAACAGGTATGAATCTTTGCCTTCCACCTTCTCATTTTCTCGCTCAGCACTTTCAAGATGTTGCAATACTATGTACTCATTTCATTATTACATTGGAGTTTTGCTTTGCTTACCGAAGACTTGCCTTTGCATCACAAACAATATAAAAATTAAATAATACATTTACAGTTACAATCAGTTATTTACTCATCCCTTTTAGTTTCTTAGCTTTATTGAGCGTTCATACCCTTCTTTTTGTTGTCCTTTTTTCTTTTCTGTTTATGTCTTTATATTCCAACTTTGTTGCATAACTTCCCTTTTCTTTTGTTTTCCGAGTCTTTTTCTTCCGCGTTCAGCCTTTTCGTTTGCCCTACTGCTACAACATTTTTCTGCACGAGCTCCCGGTCCTTTTTTATGTGTTCATGTCCTTCCTTTGTGACCTGTGGGATATGGCCCACATAAAAATCCCTTTTAACTCAGCAGAGTATTACAATTCCGAGTTTTATCAACATGCATATGTTTATTGATCAAACAGTGCATATGTATAACATACATACGTTTAACAATCAAACAGTGTGTATATACATGGAACAGGGTTTATAGGGTCCCACATTACCTTAAACCAATCACGATACATCGCAAATACTTTCCCGCAACTTTTAATGTTTAGAACTTAAACATATCTCCTATCGTGTGCAATATGTGATCGCATCACATCACATCCAATTTACCTTACCATGCAAACCTTAAGCACAAAACCATAAACTCTGCGACGTGCACTAATGCGCAGTGTCGACATGTGGCTCCTCCCTTTCACCACATCGCAACTTTCTAACCTTACAACATCGCAAAAAAATTAACAATTCCTAGCACTATTTGCTAACATTTGTGATGTGTGGGCTCGCGTTTCACTGACCATTGTTGATCTTCCCCCAGATCTAATGGTCCTCATTTGATCGCACTTCGCACTTTATAAGATTTACTTTGTGGTTATAATCTATTTCTTGTGATCTGCGATGTTACGTCATGCCAACACTTGTCTTCTCCATTTCACATCACAAATACTTTAATTACCATGCGACGCCTTAATGCTAAACTCTTAAATGTTGTGATTTGTGAAATCGCTCTTGATGCGATTCGATCTCCTTCGTCCATCTCTCACCTTCACTTTTGCAATATATTCCTGACCATCCGTTCCCCTACTTTGGAAATTTTCTAAGTGATCCCTTCCTTAGTCGATTTTTGTTTGTTTAACCTATCTCCGATCTGCAACATCAGTTCCTCCACACTACTCCTCCCTAAGCTTTATTCATTTTCTAAGTGCGTTGATGCAATTCGCTTGCCTCTCTACTTCATCTGCTACCTCTATTGTATCTACTTCTTTGTTTCCTGTGCTACCTTTATGCCTTTGGTGCCTTCTTCACTGCATTCGCTACCTCTCTATTTATGTTGCTTCTCTATCTTTGTTGTATCTTTGCTGCCTTTGGTGCCTTTCATTTCCTTTCGCTGCCTTAACTTCCTTAACTACCTTTGTTCTTTTGTTTCTTCTTTCCCTTAAATAATCACACTAAATATTCTCCATGCTACTCCTTTGGCTCTTTAATAGTTCTCTCTGCATTAGGTTATACTTCTATTTCTGCTCCTTTGCCTCTCTGGTGCACATTGTTGCACAATGCCTGATCTGCTCCTTTTCCTTATTACAGTTGCTTCTCTGCTCTTTTGCCATCAATGACGATTCTAGTGTTTCTCCTTTCTATACCTTTGCCATCAATGACAATATTTCCAACGAGTTGCCCCCTCGAAGTGGCTTATTTCTAAGGAGTTGATCTCTTTGTTTCTTTTATTTTTGAAGTTGGTTTCATAACATTTGGGATCGAAGCTTTGGATTCTAGGGTTTCACTGCTCCAAACAAGTCAGCGTGGAATTTTCTCTATAAAAAAATTTCTACGAATGTTAAGAAGCTGAAATATTTATCACACGAATCTGAAATCCTGAGGAACTAATTCATGTAAAAATTTCAGATCCTTGTTCACAATATTGTCAGAGATATGATTTGTGGAAGTTAGGGTTTTTGCAGGCTCCTGAATTTCATCTAAAAGAGGTGACCTTGGGAAAATCTTCATAACTCTCTCTCTGAGCATCGGATTGGAATTCTATAAAAAGTGGCCGAAATCAAATGAACTATAGTTTCCTATGTATCAATTTCAGATCCAAAGGAGGAACCAGTGACACATGGCACGTCGTACAAGTGCGCTCTACTGAACTAGTCCATAATTATGTCATTATGGGAGATTGGGCATAAATTTGTCTTGAAGCATCCAAATCAGGTCAGACCTATTGTAGATTTTAACCCTGTACAGAAATTATCTGCAAAAGAATCTTAAAAAACAGAAAATAAAGAATAGCGAGAGTATAAATCATAAAACAGATATACATAGAGATTTTCCCCTGGATTCCAAATCAGGACGACCAACTTGATTTTTCATTATATTCCTTTTAGTGTTACAACACATATATATACATGTCGAAGCATACATAAACCCAAATCTATTAACCCTAGATTAGAACATAACCATAGTTCCCTTGACTGGTTCTACAAAATACTAGGGGTCGAAAACCATCATGCCCCAAAACCATGTGCAAACCCATGCACAAAACCATGGGCAGGTCCACCCACTGAAAAATAGGGTCCAAAAAAAATTTCCTGGGGCACTGCCCCAGATCCCGAACAAGGGGGGCTGCCGCCCCCCTTGTGACACCCTTGTTGCACCTGGCGCAACGTACAGCTGAGGCTCTCGCCCCCCCTGTCACCCCCCCGCACGTGACTAGTCCTGGAAAGAATATAACACATACCCAACACCTATGGCATTCGAAATATTCAGAGGGCTACTACAGGACCGAATTTCAGATTTTGAAGATTTGAAATCATAGAGATTATTCAGTTTCAATTTCGAGCTCCTCAAAAGCAAGAAAAAGGTGTGTATTTCTTTTTCAAATTGCATAAGTCCTGTTTGAAAAATCTGTTTGAAGTTCTTCCAAGGGTGTATTGAAGCATAGATATGAGTATTGGGTTCTAAAATTCCCCCTAAAAATAATTCAACAACCATTAATCCCTCAGAATACTCTACTATGTCTCATGAAGATGAAGAAGTGCAACATGATATATACAAGAGCAAGTGCACCAAATTTCAATCTCGCAAAGAGCAACAAAAAATGAAATGGAAGTTTTGAAGAAAGGTGTGGAAGCTAAGATGGATGATTTGAACAAGGGCATGGAAGCTAATATGGATGGTTTGAAGAAAGGCTCAGAAGCTAAGATGGATGGTTTGAAGAATTTCATGGAATATATGGAAGCTAAGATCATAGAAAAATTGAAAGACAACATGGAAGACATGAAGAATGATCTAAAAGTAGACATGGAAGGTTTGAAGGAAGCTTTGACAAAGTTGATACAAGAAATGATAGCTAAGGGTGAAAATATAGTAGAGGAAAATCATGTTGAGAACAAAATAAATGTTAATTGTGATTTCATAAACTTGAATGTTGGATGGAAGACCCACCATATTCCAAAGTTCGATATGAGGAAGTTTGATGGAAAGGATCCCGTAACATGGATACTACAGATGGAGCATTATTTTGATCTCAATAATGTGAAAAACACACAAAAGGTACGCATTGCAACTTTATATTTAGAACAAAATACATTTTTATGGTATCGATGGCTTTTCTCCCGTAAAACTATTATCACTTGGTCAATTTTTACAGGAGAAGTGATAGCACATTATGAGGGTACAAAGAGCAACACCTTCTTTAGCCAGTTGATAAATCTTAAACAAAAGGGTTCAGTGGTGGAGCTCATTGAGGACTTCCAAAAATTGAATATAAGGGTAAATGATATTCCAGAGGAACACAGGATTTATGTCTTCATAGGGACTTTAAAATATAACATCCAACATGAGGTTTGCGTTTGGGAACTTGATTCATTGGAGAAGGCATTCAGGTTTGAAAGAAAAATTAAATGTAAAATTATGGCGATAAGGAATCCTACCACTCACATCTATAAATATGGAAGTGTTGCTACTCCTATACTTCCACAACCTACAAGGTTGACACCACAACAATTGGAAGAAAAAAGAGAAAAAGGGATTTGCTACAGTTGTGATAGAAAATACACTAAAGCTCATAAGTGTGCTGAGAAGAAATTATTTTACATATATTGTGAAGAGGAGGAAGAAAATTAACAAGAAACTTCAAAAGAAGAGGATATACACCAAGAAACAACCCTAGAGAATGAAGAAATGTGCCCGACCATATCGTCAAATGCAATGGCAGGAATCATCGCTCCTCAAACTCTCAAGATAGAAGGACATATCAAGAAGAAAAAGGTAATATTGTTGATTGATCCAGGTAGTACCCATAATTTTATTCATCGTATGGTAGCCAAGGAATTAAATTGCTTCCTATACCCAGCACCAGAATGTCAAGTGATGGTTGCAAATGTAGGAACTATAAATTGCTCTCGAAAATGCCATAATATCAATCTAACCATGGGGGAATATGTATTGAATAGTCCAATGCTTTCCATTCCAATGGGAGGTGTTGATGTTGTGTTAGGAGTACAACGGTTACAATCTTTGGGGACGGTAGCTTTTAATTTTCAAGAACTTTTCTTGAAATTTTTTTTGGAAGGACAGGAAGTCGAATTACGATAGGAAGTCGAATTACGGGGTATCGCAGGGAAGTCGGAGAAGATAATAAGCTCTAATGCCATGACAAAGCTTCTGAAGAAAGAACAACAAGGCATAATTGTTCAATTATGCTCATTAGAAGTTCCAACATCAAAATCATCTATTTCTCCAAATCTCCAAAAATTATTGGAAAATCATTCTAAGTTGTTTGAAACTCCCAAAGGAATCCCACCTATTCTTGATCATGATCAATCTATTCATTTGATTCCAGGAAGTGTCCCTCCAAAAATTAGGCCTCAAAAATATCCTTATGTCCAAAAGAGCGAAATTGAACGTATGATTGCATAAATGTTAGAGGCTGGTATAGTTAAACCTAGTCAAAGTTCTTTCTCTGCTCCAGTATTATTGGTGCACAAAAAGGATGGATCATGTCGCATGCGTCTGGATTATAGGGAGCTCAATAAGCTCACTATTAAAGATGAATTTTCCATTCCAGTGATTGATGAATTATTAGATGAATTACATGGCGCAAATTATTTTACCAAGTTGGATCTTTGTTCAAGATATCATCGAATTAGAATGAAGACTGAAGTTATTCCAAAAACAGGATTTCAAACTCATGAGGGCCATTATGAATTTCTGGTCATTCCTTTTGGCCATACCAATGCACCTTCTACATTTCAAGGGTTGATAAATTCCATTTTCAAACCCTTCATTAGAAAATTTGTGTTAGCATTTTTTGATGATATACTAATCTATAGCATGTCTTGGAAGGATCATGTTCAACATGTTGACAGGGTGCTCAAACTACTAGAGGAGAAACAATTATATGCAAAAATCTCCAAATGTTTCTTTAGAGTACAAGAGGTGGAATATCTGGGTCAGATTATATCACAAGAGGGTGTCAAGGTAGACCCTAACAAAATTAAAGCCATTAAGGAATGGAAAGTCTCCCCAAACATAAAGCAGTTACAACGATTTCTTGGGTTAACAGGGTATTATTGCAAGTTTGTTAAGGATTATGGGAGAATATCAGCACCTCTAACAACATTATTGAAGAAAGATGCATTTTCATGGACTCTTGAAGCAACTAAGGCCTTTCAACATCTTAAAGAGGCAATGTTCCTAGCACCGGTATTAGCTACTATTAGGTCCCTACATTACTAGTATAGCCCCTTATTGTTGTTAGTGTAACCCACTTATTGTTATTGTTGTACCCCTGTAACCCCCATATTATTATTATTGTGCCCTTACATTATTATTGTTAGCTCAACTAGGATTACATTGTGGCCCCATGGACTCCTATATATAGAAAGGAAGTTTTTTCAAAAGGGAACTCAAGTTTTTATAAACATAAAATACTCTCAGTTATATTGATTAAAATTTAGAACAGACTCACAAATCAGAATTTTCGAGATACTGATACTTTATTCCTACAAGGTATGACACTAGGAGGCAATCTAGCATATCTCTATGAAGAAGAGGAAGAGAGAAAGATTATTTTAGACTCAGAGAACTCGAGACTAATTAGCATGATAAATACTGAAGACGCAACCTTCATTTTATAGTATTCTCAACCGGTACTCGGTGACTTGAAACTGGTGACTGCCAATTTGCCCTAATATTCGAGTACAAGTGGACAACTTATATTATCTCATCCCTTATCCCTTTCGAGAAATTATTTCGACATATGGGGACCAAATTTTATGACAACAAAACATGAAATAAATAGGCCCACATATGCTTCCTTTTAAGCTGACAGGGCTACTGCTTCACGTGTTAAAATATCTGTTAGGCAATTTAGGTAGTCGGGTTTATGTTCAATATCAAAATCGTTACTGTCAAGACATACTGCCCATCTTAAGATTCTTTCATTTTTATCAGCTAATTCTTTGTTTAGCTTAATCATGCCTGGCATAATATTTAAATATGTTTTGATGAGGAACTTGACTGGTTTGAGATACAGTCGGAAATGAGAGATGCTTTTCTTAACCGCCAGAACTTCTTTGTGGCTACTTGGGTAATTTAATTTTGCATCATGGAAAGATCCGAATGTATAAGCATAAATATGTTCATAATTACCGATTCTTTCAAGTAGAACACTCCCCCATGCAACGTTTGATGCATCTGTTTCTAAGATATAGAAACCTTCATTCGTTGGGAGTTTGAGAGGAGGAACTAGCTGAACTTTCTCCTTGATGGTTTGCACTGCTTTGGTCATGGCTTCATTCCATGGTATACGTGCCTTTTTTAATCATGGAAAATTTTATGGGCTAATATTCGTAGGTGGGCGAATTTTCCATGGTTTTTCCAAAAAAAAGATTCGCCAATTTCCATTTTTTTATAAAAATGATTGCCCAAATTTTACAATATAAAATTATTTTACCTTAAAAATCGCCAACATTATATAGACAATATATATAATATCATTATAAATTTGAATAATTTTACAAATACATCAATAAACATTTTATAGTTTTCATATTAGGGACTAGTGAGATTCGCCAATTTTTTAAATTTCAAAATAATTTTCCATCCTTAAAATTTTCCCTGTTTTTAATCATTGTTGAAAAATAACAAGATCTTGAGCTTGTCCTTTATAGAACCGTCTGATGTAGTTCAGGCTTCCAAGAAAACATTGCAACTGTGTCTTATCTGTGATTTGCTCTGGAAATTTCTGCAAGTTTGTTAAAACATGGACTTGCAACTAGATGTTTCCATTGGATATATGTAAACCTAAGAAATCTACCTCTGTTAAACCAATCTCCATTTTGGTTTTTGACAAAGCTAATCCATGCTTAAGACAATTCTCATAAAATATTTGAAGATGCTTTTGATGTTCTTGAATATTTTTAGAATAGACAAGTAAATCATCAATGTAAATGATTAACCAATCTAATCCTCTGAAAACGTCTTCCATTATTTTTTGAAATTCACTTGGAGTGTTTTTTAAACCAAAGGGAATTACCTTCCACTAGTATTTTCCATGGGGGACAAAAAAGGTTGTTTTGTACCTATCTTCTTTTTTTAGACCAACTTGATAAAAAACAGATTTTAGGTCGAACTTACTGAAGATTGTACACCCTTTCATTTTTTGTAGGAGGGCTACTTGGTTTGGAAGAAGATATGCTATCGTCTTCAAAACTGCATTGAGAGGCTTATAATTTATAACCATTCTTGGTCTGCCTCACTTGATTTTATTGTGATTGTTTATGTAGAATGCTCTGCATGCCCACTGGGATCGAGCTGGTTCTATTAAACCCTTTTCTAAGAGATCTGCAATCTCTTTCTGGTAGTATTCTACATCTGTAGGACTCATTAAAGTTGTTTAAGCCTTTTGCGGCTTAATCTTAATGTCATCTGCAAAAGGGAGATCAATAACATATTCTTCTCTTTTCAAATAAGCATTTGGAATGTCAGAGGAGCAATCATTTTTTATCTTTTCTGAGATATATTTTAGATAATCATTATGATGAGCTATGGCAAAGGATATAATTCTTTGTTGTTTTTCTTTATCAGCAGACTTAACTGGAATGATTGTTTTCTTTCTTGGAACAATAAAGTCTTCACTAGTTTTCAAAGGAAGGAAAATAGGTTTGTTATTAATGGCCATTCTAAAAATCTGTTTGTGATAGTCTATTTGGATTGGTGACCATATGGTAAAGAATTCAGAACTGAGGATGACATTGGCTGGAATCTCATCTAGTTCTAGGAATGTACATTGAACTCGGTGTTCCTGAATTTGTAAGGGAAAATCTAGGACTTGGTGTTCAATAGGGAAAAGCGATCCAGAAATGGTGGATCCACCTTCATTTTATTTATCCCAATAAAATGGAGGAATTTCTAAATGGCTAGCTAAATTAAGTTGAGCACCAGAGTCTAGTAAGAAATCCAAAGAATAGGGTTTTAAATCAGGAGGGAAAATTTGCAGAGTTATATACAACTTAGGTTAACTCATCAAGGCTATGGATTTACCTAGATATGTAGATGAATCAAAGTCAGGCCCTTGATATTATTTATGGGCATATCTTGATTGTTTTTCTTCTTGGAAATGCCCAGTAATAGTTCTTTCGAGATCTTCATTTGATGAATCTTTGACTTCCTTTTCCAATGATAGGAGATATTCTTTTAGAGAAGAGATTTCAGAGGTTAAAAGTAGAATCTTATCTTTCTTTTCTTTGATCTGAATTTTGTAAGATTCACAGAGCTCCCTTTTAACCTTTTGTCTAACTGTATGCTTGAGAGGATGAGATGCATACAATTCTTCTGGATGCCAATCTCCTGAAATAGAAAACTTTAATTATTTATCTATCTGATTTTCGGTCATGTTGCTGGATGGCTGCCTGATGAAAAAATTAAGGCTTGTCTTGCATTAAGCTCATTAATCTCTTTCTAGAGAGATTCTCTTAATCCAATTCTGTAGGGTTGGGTGTTGTGGAGTTGTTTTTCTAAATATGCAATATTAGGACTAGAAGAAAACATACATATTGATAAGACTGTAAACTTACATTACCTTCTTCATAATCATCTGAACCTACAGATTGTTGATCTTGATCTTATTCTTCTATGTATTGGTCTGGATAATAGATTGTTCCTTCAGGTTCATCATGTAGATCACAGAAGAGCATATCCCAATGACCAGGCTCAAGCTGATCATCTAATAGGCTAGCATAGGCTAACAGCCTTCCTGTTGCAAGCTTCTTTGGGCAGGCATTGACCCAGTGTCCTATCTAGTTGCAAATAAAACATCGGACTGTCGAAGCTAGTGAAGAACGTTTCTTGAAGAATGCCCTCTTTTTACGATAGAATTTTTTCTTCTGTTGTCTTCTTTATTGGAAATTCTACTGTGCTTTCCATTTGTCTCTTGATATCCAAGGTTTTTTCTTCTTCGATGAACATCCTGAATATTTTGAATGTTTTTCAGGACGATTGAACTTTCCCACCCCCCAATCGGACATGTCACTGATTGTATTGCAAACAAAGTTAGTGAACAATTTATTATAATCTTTGAATTCTTTCTTCTTGCGTATAATGAGGCAATGTTCTTGCATCACTTTATTTATGTGATCTTGTGCTTCTGTGAGGGTTAGGCCTTGGTAAGAGAGATTATGATCTCTGTAATATTGATTAACTGCCTGTGGGAGAGAGCCAGGAAGACTCTGAATGTACCTTCGCATGTATGCAGGATCTTCGTATGCATTACCACGGATTAACCAGTCCTACATTTGACAAAAATATTTATCGAGATCTTTCAGATTACCAAGCTGGTTAGAAAGAAAAAAATCTCGATAATGAGTTGGATCATTATCAACAGTTTTTCCTACAAATTGAACAGGAACAGCAGTTAATAACTGAGTGATAGGATCCGCATGAGCAAGAATATGTTCTCTTGCTTCAGTTGTAGCATAATGCCACCAAGTATGGGCTAAACCTCCAAAGCCATTGAATAGTTTCTGAGTAATGTCCCTTCTGGACCTGGTAGGATCTTCAGAGAGTTGTTTGGTTTCCCAATTTCCTAACAGATTGATTGCATTTTCTAATTCAATTTTAGGCTGGCAATTAGGAAACAACATTCATTCTACAGGTAGAGATTGTATAGCTCTGTTCATGGCAGACAAACCTGTGTTAACTGTAGACAATGGAATGTTACTTTATGAGGTACCTGCTACTGGTAATCCTTCTTGATGACTCATAGGTGAGTCTGGCTCAGTCTTGGGAAATACCAAGAACTGTTTTTATTGGTCCTGGTTGAATGTAGGACCCTTTTCTTGCACCTGTCGCAAGAAGTTTTGTGTGGTAGAGATGGCATCTTCCACCTCTTCTTCGGTTAATGTTGTGCTAACACCAAAATCCCATGAAGGAAGTTCTACTTTAATGAGGCTGAAACTGAAAGTTCTTTTCAGTCTAGACTTGGGATTATCTGAAAATAATGCCAAAGGCTGGGTTTTATCCATAATAGTTGAATAATTTGGCTTTTTTTTCCTTGCAGGATGAAGTTTCTGCAAGATGGGTGTATGTATGGATAAAATTGTTTCTATGGCGACCATTCTTTTATCTAATTTTTCACATGCCTGTGAAAGGTCAGCCACTTGGTGTTCTAGCAATTCAGAATGAGCTAGAATTTTTTCACAAATGTTCTTCTCCTTAAAAATGGCTTCTTTAACTTTGAGGACATCTCTATGTAAATCATCGATGCTTTTAGCTTCAAAATCAAGTTGGAGATTTTCATAGTTCATTTGTGAAGTATTACTCCCTGAAGATTGTGCAGAGGGGATTGTAGCATAAGGGAGGAATTCCCTTTTCTTCTGGCCATCATCATCATACTATCTGAAAGGAATATAAGGAAAATTTATTCCTAGAATATAGCTTTCTTCTCCGTTGGCTACCTTGACAGATTTAGCTGATTCTTCTCTAGGAAGTAGCGAAAACATTATTAGATGATGTGGTTTCTTTTGGGTTTCAAGACCCAATTTTTCAATCTGCTGGTTGCAGGAAAAACACTGTTGGTGCTGACCCCGATGTTCTCTGATTAGTTCTTTCCCCAAAGAAATAGGATTGTGGAAGTCTATCATTTCCTTTGGAAATTTCCTAACTACAGTACTCACTTCTGGAGTCATTTTGAATGACTAGGATATATGGCTAAAAGAAATTGGTTTTGCTTTCACAATTTTCAGAAGTGCTTGGTTTTGGGATTCAGCTACATATTTTTCATACTAGGTTTCCCATTCAATTGGATATTGAATTCCTATCCATTCAAAATTTATAGGGGTTGCATATGGACTGGATGTTGATTCTACCTCACTTATAAGTTGTGATGTGTTTCTGACTTGGGCTTGTAGTGGAGGTAGGTTGTCACTCCCAAACCTAACAATAGTCATTGTTTTTAATTGTAGAATGAGGGAACTAACAGACATATCAAACCCTTGAGGTTTAATATATGCTTATTGTTACTGTTATTGTTGTACCCCCTTATTATTATTGTTGTACCCCTGTAACCCCCATATTTTTATTATTGTGCCCTTACACTATTATTGTTAGGTCAGCTAGGATTACATTGTCGCCCCATAGACTCCTATATATAGAAAGGAGGTTTTTTCATCTGTATCATCTAATAATTGTTCATTTATGTAATGTATTGGAAGTTTCCCCCTCGAAGTGGCTTATTTCTAAGGCGTTGATCTCTCTTTTATTCTATCTTTGGAGTTGGTTTCATAACATTTAGTATCAGAGCTTTGGATTCTCGGGTTTCGCTGCTCCAAACAGGTCATCATGGCCTTTTCGCTATAAATTTTTTTCTACGAAGGTTCAGAAGCTGAAATTTCTACAGATCAAATCTGAAATCTGGAGGAACTTCGTGTACAAATTTCAGATCTTGGTTCACAATATTTTTGGATATATGATATGTGGAAGTTATGATTTTTTTAGGCTCCCGAATTTCACCTAAAACAGGTCATCGTGGAATTTGTGCTATAACTTTGTTTCTGCGAAGGTTCAGAAGCTGAAAATTTTACAGAGTGAAGCTGAAATCCTATGGAACCTCCTGTACAAATTTCAAATCTTGGTTCACAATATTTTCGAAGATATGATCTGTGGAAGTTATGGTTTTTTCAGGCTCCCAAATTTCATCTCAAAGAGGTGACCGTGGGAAAATCGTCATAATTGTCTCTCTGAGCATCGGATTGGAATTCTGTAAAACGTGGTCGAAATAAAATGGACTCTAGTTTTCTTTGTATCAATTTCAAAGTCCAAGGAGGAAACAGTGACACATGGCACGTCGTAAAAATTTTATCTACTGAGCCAGTCCATAATTAGGTCATTTTGGGAGATTGGGCATAAATTTGCCTTGAAGAATCCAAATCAGGTCAGACCTATGGCATTCGAAAGAAGATTTAGGGCGCTACTACAGGGAAAAATTTTAGATATTTAAGATCTGATTACATAGAGATAATTCAATTTTAATATTGAGCTCCTCAAAAGCAAGAAAAAGGTGTGTATTTTGTTTTCTGAATTGCATAAGTATTGTTTGAAGAATCAATTTTGAATTGATTCCAAGGGCATATTGTAGAATAGATATTAGTATTTGGTTCTAAAATGCCTCCTAAAAAGAATTCAATGCCCATTAAGCCTTCAGAAGGCTCTACTATGGCTCATTAAGATGAATAAATGCAACATGACATATCAAAATTACAAGAGCAAGTGCACCAAATTTCCCTCTCGCAAAGAGCAACAAAAAATGAAATGGATGTTCTGAAGAAAGGAGTGGAAACTACGACGGACGGTTTGAAGAATCATATGGAAGAAAAAATGGATGGTATGAAGAATGGTATGGAAGAAAAAATGGAAGGTTTGAAGGAAGAGATGGAAGGTTTGTCAAAGTTGATACAAGAAATGATTCCTAATGGCGAAAATATAGTATAGGAAACTCATGATGAGAATAAAATAAATGTTAATCGTGATTTCATAAACTCTAATGTTGGATTGAAGAACCACCATATTCCAAAGATGGATATGATGAATTTTGATGGCAAGGATCCGGTAACATGGATACTACAGATGGAGCAATATTTTGATCTCAATAATGTGAAAAACACACAAAAGGTACGCCTTGCAACTTTACATTTAGAAAAAGAATACATTTGTATGGTATCGCTGGCTTTGCTCCCGTAAAAAAATTGTCACTCGGTAAATTTTTATGAAGGAAATGATAGCACATTATGAGGATACAAAGAGCAACACATTCTTTAGCCAATTGATAAATCTCAAAAAAAAGGGTTCAGTGGTGGAGCACATTGAGGACTTCCATAAATTGAATATAAGGGTAACTGATATTCCAGAGGAATGCAGGATTGATGTCTTCATAGGGAATTTAAAGGATAACATCCAACATGAAGTTCGAGTTTGGGAACCTGATTCATTAGAGAAGCCATTCAGGTTGGCAAGAAAAATTAAATGTAAAATTATGGCAACAAGGAAGCCTACCACTCACATATATAATGATGGAAGTGTTGCTACTCTTAGACTTCCATAACCAACAAGGTTGACACCACAAAAATTGGAAGAAAAAAGAGCAAAAGGGCTTTGCTACAGTTGTGATAGCAAATACACTAAAGGTCATAAGTGTGCTGAGAAGAAATTATTTTACATAGATTGTGAAGAGGAGGAAAAAAATGAACAAGAAACTTCAAAAGAAGAGGATATACCAGGAACCAACCCTAGAAGAAGAAGAAATGAGTCCGACCATATCATGTAATGCATTGGTATGGATTACCACTCCTCAAACTCTCAATATAGAAGGACATATCAAGAAGAAAAAGGTAATAGTGTTGATTGATTCAGGTAGTACCCATAATTTTATTCATTTTAAGGTAGCCAAGGAATTGAATTGTTTCCTATACCCAGCACTAGAATGTCAAGTGATGGTTGCAAATGGAGGAACTATAAATTGCTCTAGAAAATGCCATAATATCAAGAAAGCCATGGGGGAATATGTATTGAATAGTCCAATGCTTTACATCCCAATGGGAGGTGCTGATGTTGTACTAGGAGTACAATGCTTACAATCTTTGGGGATGGAAGCTTTTAATTTTCAAGAACTTTTCTTGAAATTTTTTTTGGAAGGAAAGGAATCAAATTACGGGGTATCGCAGGGAAGCCAAGAAATATAATAAGCTCTAATGTCATGACAAATATTCTAAAGAAAGAACAATGAGGCGTAATTTCACAATTATGCTCACTACAAGTTCCAACATCAAAATCATCTATTTCTCCAGATCTCCAAAAATTCTTGGACAATCATTCCAAGGTGTTTGAAACTCCCAAAGGACTCCCACCTATTCGTGATCATGATCCTGCTATTCATTTGATTCCACGAAGTTTTCCTCCAAACATCAAGCCTTACAAATATCGTTATTTCCAATAGAGCGAAATTGAACATATGATTGCAGAAATGTTAGAGGCTGGTATAATTCAACCTAGTCAAAGTTCTTTCTCTGCTCCAGTAGTGTTGGTGCACAAGAAGGATGGATCATGGCGCATGTGTATGGATTATAGGGAGCTCAATAAGCTCACTATTAAAGATAAATTTTCCATTCCTGTGATTGATGAATTATTGGATGAATTACACTGAGCAATTTATTTTACCAAGTTGGGTCTTCATTCAGGATATCATCAAATTAGAATGAAGACTTAAGATATTCTGAAAAAATCATTTCGAACTCATGAGGGTCATTATGAATTTTTGGTCATGCATTTTGGCCTTACCAATGCACCTTCTACATTTCAAGGGTTGATGAATTCCATTTTCAAACCCTTCCTTAGAAAATTTGTGCTAGTATTTTTTGATGATATGCTAATCTACAACAGGTCTTGGAAGGATCATGTTGAACATGTTGACAGGGTGCTCAAACTATTGCAGGAGAAACAATTATATGCAAAAACATCCAAATGTTTCTTTGGAGTACAAGAGGTGGAATATCTAGGTCATATTGTATCTCACGAGGATGTTAAGGTAGACCCTAACAAAATTAAAGCCATTAAGGAATGGAAAGTCCCCACAACCATAAAGCAGTTGCGAGGATTTCTCGGGTTAACAGGGTATTATCGCAAGTTTGTTAAGAATTATGGGAGAATAGCAGCACCTCTAACAACATTATTTAAGAAAGATGCATTTTCATGGACTCCTGAAGCAACTAAGGCCTTTGAACGTCTTAAAGAGGCAATGTGCCTAGCACCGGTCTTAGCTACACCAGACTTCACAAAAACCTTTATTGTGGAATGTGATGCCTCGAGAAATGGAATTGGTGCAGTTTTAATGCAGGAAGGAAGACCCATTGCTTTTGAAAGTCGTCCAATCAAAGGAAAGTATTTACAGAAACCTATTTATGAGAAGGAAATGTTAGCAATACTGCATGCACTAAATAAATGGAGAACTTACCTAATGGGAAGACACTTCAAGGTAAAAAGTGATCATGATAGTCTTAAACACTTTTTGGAACAAAGACTATCTTCAGAAGAGCAGCAAAAATGGGTCACAAAGATGTTGGGTTATGACTTTGAAATAATCTACAAAAAAGGAAAGCTTAATGTTGTTGCAGATGCACTCTCAAGAAAGAATGAAGAGGTGGAAGCATTGCTTTGTGCCATTTCTGTTATCCAACCAGATTGGATAACTGAAGCAAGAGATGAATGGAAGAAGGACAAAGATGTATGGACACTCATTCAAAAGTTGCAGCAAGATCCTAATACATCTGATACATTTAGTTGGAAAAATGATTCCTTATGGTACAAAGATCGCTTATATCTTTGTAAGAATTCCCAACTAAAACAAAAGATTCTTCTGGAATTGCACAATTCTTCTCTAGGAGGACACTCAGGATTTTTAAAAACTTACCACAGGGTGAAGAAAGAATTTTTTTGGGATGGCCTTAAATCTGATATTCGAAAGTTTGTGGCGGAATGTTTGGTTTGCCAACAGAATAAAGTGGAAACAATTAAGACCCCAGGACTTCTACAACCTTTATCCATTCCAGGTCAACGTTGGGAGGAGATTTCAATGGATTTTATCACGGGTTTACCTAAGTCCGAAGGAAAGAGTGTCATCATGGTGGTAGTTGATAGACTTACCAAGTATGCACACTTTTGTGCACTATCTCATCCATTTAAAGCAAGTACAGTTGCTACTACATTTATGGAAACAATTCAAAAGCTACATGGAAACCCAAAGATTATTGTAAGTGACAGAGATCCCATTTTTACTGAAAATTTTTGGACGGAATTATTTTCTTGTTTGGGTACTCAACTAGCTCATAGCTCATCTTATCATCCTCAATCCGATGGTCAAACTGAGATAGTGAATAAATGTTTGGAAGGATATATTCGTTGTTTTGTATCTGATAAGAAAGCACAATGGGTCAAGTGGTTACCTCTCGCTGAATGGTGGTATAACACTTCCTTCCATACTGCAGCAAAAATGACCCCATTTATGGCACTTTATGGATATCATCCACCATCCATCACATCTTATTTAAGGGAAAATTCTAGGGTTCAAGTAGTGGAAGATCACATCGAGCATCAACAAGAATTTCTCCAACTCTTAAAGGATAACCTAAATTTGGCACAAAATTGAATGAAACAATAGGCAGAACAACATTGCAGTGAGAGAAGTTTCGATGTAGGAGACTAGGTATTTTTATGGCTACAATCATACAAAAAAAATTCACTCAAGCAAGATAAGAAGGATGATAAATTATCACCAAATTACTATGGTCCTCAAAAGGTATTTCAAAATATTGGTACTATGGCATACAAATTGGAGCTTCCTGCTTCTTCACGAGTGTATCCAGTTTTGCATGTTTCATGCTTAAAGAAGGTTATAGGGAACAAACTTCCAGTTCAAACAATATTTCCAGAACTTGATGAGGAAGGAAAAACCATATTGGAACCTAAATAGGTCATGGAAACAAGAACTCAACAGCTACGAAATAGATCAATTTCAGAGTATCTTATCAAATGGAAGAACTTACCCACTGAAGATTCTACATGGGAGGATGAGAATTGTATACAGAAGCACACATAGCTACTCCATTGAGGACAACACTTTTTTGAAGGAGAGGTTTGTGTTAGGTCCCTATATTACTAGTATAATCCCTTATCATTTTTAGTGTAACCCCCTTATTGTTATTGGTGTACCCCTGTAACCCCCATATTGTTATTATTGTGTGCTTACATTATTATTGTTAGGTCGACTAGGATTACATTGTGGCCGCATGGACTCCTATATATAGAAAGGAGGTTTTTTCATTTGTATCATCCAAGAATTGTTCATTTATGTAATGTATTGGAGGTTTCCCCCTCGAAGTGGCTTATTTATAAGGCGTTGTGCTCTTTTTTCTTCTATTTTTGGAGCTGGTTTCATAACAGCTACATCGAACTTCACAAAAACCTTTATTGTTGAATGTGATGCCTCAGGAAATAGAATTGGTGTTGTTTTAATGCAAGAAGGGAGACCCGTTACTTTTCAAAGCCGTACAATCAAAGGAAAGTATTTACAGAAAGTTATTTATAAGAAGGAAATGTTGGCAATACTACATGCACTAAAGAAATGGCGACCTTACCTAATGGGAAGACACTTCAAGGTAAAAACTGATCATGATAGTCTTAAACACTTTTTGGAACAAAGACTATCTTCAATAGAGTAGAAAAAATGGGTCACAAAGATGTTGGGTTATGACTTTGAAATCATCTACAAAAAAGGGAACCTAAATTTTTTTGTAGTTACACTATCAAGAAAGAATGAAGAGGTGGAAGCATTTCTCTGTGCTATTTCTATTATCCAACCAAATTGGATAACCGAAGCAAGGGATGAATGGAAGAAGGACGAGGAAGTGTGGACACTCAATCAAAAGTTGCAGCAAGATCCTAGTACATCTGATACATTTAGGTGGAAAATTGATTCCTTACGGTACAAAGATCGCTTATATATTTGTAAGAATTCCCAACTAAAAAAAAGATTATTTTGGAATTGCACACTTCTCCTTTAGGAGGACATGCAGGATTTTTAAAAACTTATCACAGGGTGAAGAAATAATTTTTTTGGGATGGCCTTAAATCTGATATTCAAAATTTTGTGGCAGAATGTTTGGTTTGCCAGCAAAATAAATTTGAGAAAATTAAGACCCCAAGTATTCTACAACCTTTATCTGTTCCAAGTCAACGTTGGGAGGAGATTTCAATGGATTTTATCACACATTTACCTAAGTCCGAAGGAAAGAGTGTCATCATGGTGGTAGTCGATAGACTTACCAAGTATGCACACTTTTGTGCATTATCTCATCCATTTAAAGCAAGTACAGTTGCTACTACATTTACGGAAACAATTCAAAAGCTACATGGAAACCCAAAGATTATTGTAAGCGACGAGAGATCCCATTTTTTACTGGAAATTTTATGGACGGAATTATTTTCTTCTTTGGGTACTCAACTAGCTCATAGTTTCATCTTATCATCCTCAATCCGATGGTCAAACCGAGATAGTGAACAAATGTTTGGAAGGATATATTCGATTTTTTGTATCCGATAAACAAACACAATGGGTCAAGTGGTTACCTCTGCATGAATGGTGGTATAACACTTCCTTCCATCATCGTAGTAAAAAAATGACCCCATTTATGGCACTTTATGGATATCATCCACCGTCCATCACATTATCTTTAAGATAAACATTCTAAGGTTCAAGTAGTGGAAGATCACATCGAGCATCAACAAACAAGTTCTCCAA
This sequence comes from Pinus albicaulis, assembly GCA_034641835.2. Taxonomy (NCBI): domain Eukaryota; kingdom Viridiplantae; phylum Streptophyta; class Pinopsida; order Pinales; family Pinaceae; genus Pinus; species Pinus albicaulis. The sequence continues at coordinate 596,842,114 of CM076579.1, read as the reverse complement.
CTCTTAAAGGACAACCGAAATTTGGTGCAAAATCGAATGAAACAACAAGCGAGATCAAAAGTCACAAGCAAGAGGATGTTTTGATGTAGGAGATTGGGTATTTTTACGGCTACAACCATACAAACAAATGTCCCTCAAGCAAGCAAAGAAGGATAATAAATTATCGCCAAAGTACTATGGTCCTTATAAGGTGTTGCAAAAGATTGGTACTGTGGCATACAAATTGGAGCTTCCTGCTTCTTCGCGAGTACATCCAGTTTTCCATGTTTCATGCTTAAAGAAGGTTATAGGTGAAAATCTTCCAGTTCAAACAATATTGCCAGAACTTGATGAGGAAGGAAAAATCATATTGAAACCAGAAGCGGTCATGGAAACAAGAACTCGACAACTACGGAATCGATCAATTTCAGAGTATCTCATCAAGTGGAAGAACTTACCCACTGAAGATTCTACATGGGAGGATGAGAATTTTATACAGAAGCATCTAGAGCTACTCAAGCGTTGAGGACAACACTTTTTTGAAGGACAGGGGCATGTTAGGTCCCTATTACAGAGGAGGTAAATCCCCTCTGCGGACAGAGGTGATCCCTACTAGCCCAGCAGGGGTCTAGCAACAATCACGAAATGTTACGACGCAAGTTCCTAATTACGAAATGAAAAGACCAAAGATGGAGGCCTACCTGGAATCCAATGCTACGATCTAAAGAAGAGAGCGTTCCCGTTCCTCAGCCTCGGCAGATCACGATCCTCCACGATCTCCGCGGATGGACACCTGCACATGCAAGAAACAAACAGATACAAGCATAAAATCTAGCATACGCAACTAAATATCAGTCAGAAAGGATACTACTCATATTAACATAATCGAAAACAGAGTGGAACCATAATCGTAATCATTCATTAAATAACAATCGAAAGAGATTACAACCAATGTTCTGACGTCGTGGTCTCCTTCGGATGGGTCTCCAATCGTTCACGTCTCGCAAAGCTCGCCAGGGAAAGGGCAAACCTCTCCAAAGTCTCTCGACGATAGTCTCCTTACTTGAGTCGGCCTTAAGGGAAGAAAGAGGTCTCTTACAACATAAAGGCTCTTGGGAATTTGGAGATTCAAAGCTTAGGCACTTCAAGATTAGCTTGCCATGGAATTGAGCAAGCTTTTATAGATGGGGAAGGAGGGAGTTGGGATCCCTATTATTGTGGGATTGGCCCTATCAACAAGGAAGGTTCCATGGGAGGTGGCAAAACCACTTCCCTTCCATAGAACTCCCGCAGCCAAACCTCCCAACTCAAGATAGGCAATGGTTTTAGAGTTTGTTGGAACTCAACTTCCGCCATCTTTATTTAAAAAACAGTCCCTAAATTGGGTGGCGCGACTGCTGCTCTATGACAGAGCGCCAGTTGGCGCGACCTCTTTGCAGGATTTTCCCCATTGGCGCGAGTACTGAACTGCCTGCCCGCGCCAATGCCAAAAGGGATGTTTTTCATGATTTTTGCAAGGAGATGTCTAAAGGGAAAATAAAGCTCATGCTTAGAGGAATGCATTGATGATGTTTTCAAGGCATGACAATGTTCACAGGTCACAAAATGGGTCCTCCATTGTGCGGGATGGGGAATGGTAGGGACGGTGACAAATTACTGTGTAACAGATGCCCCCTAAAGTATGAGGCCTGAGAGAGAGAGGGGTGAAATGCTTTACGAGAACATGTTCAACTGAAGCCCCGCCGTTGGAAAACCTGCGTAGAAAAATACAACTGATATCTCAAGTACATGATGTATATGCGGTATGGGCACAACCATCCGAAACAGAGTACACTATAATCCGGATCCAGGGTATGGGCGCAGCCATCCAGCAAGGATCAAATAAATAGACTCAGGTATGGTCGTAGCCATCCAATCAGTGAGTCATGTACATAATGATAATAATCCACAATCGCAGCCTGGATTACAACAGAAAAAATCCAGGGTCTTGCGCTCCATCTCGACCCAAACAAAGTACAAGTTCAAGCATGCGAATATGTGAGCTGAAGTCGAACATGCAAGAACATCGTCTGATTACCAGCCAATGATGAGAGTTGTTAACAGACGCGAGAGGAACCACCAATAATGACAATGGCCCTCAAGGTACTACAGGTACAATCTACGGCGTGTGAATCAATGAGCTGGTGTCGAACACCCGTAGAGTCACTCGATCGGAGGCCAATGATGAAAACCTCGCGTCGAATGCGACGAACCTGCCATTGAGGCATGCAGGCTCCAAGGTACCATAAAGGAGTCTCTAGATCAGCTTCCTGGATAATGAGCTGAAGTCGACAGGAACTGACCTTGATCGAAGGTGGGCCATAATGTTTCCCACATCATCGACACGAGACAAAGGAACATGATGTTTTGTTGTGAATCAGGATCGTATGAGAATCAGAGGAAGGTTGATATTTGCAGAGGCCAACTTCTCTTGAACATATAAACGGCACGATAGTGGACTTGGCAGTATTTGACATCAACGGATCAGAGGTCATGGTGACGAGGCAATGAGCAGATGAGAGGTCAAAAGGGATTATCCAAACCCACGGAGGCAAAGTGAAGAAACGAGATGAGATGTCCCAAACCCGACACGAATGCAGACAAGTGCCATGTTTAAGAGCGACATACTGCCGACGACAACGACGATGGCTCCATTTTTCCCCCACCATTTATGGCGAGTACCCCAATTATTTTTTATAACAAGCTTGAAGGGGATAGCATATGCTTGTAATATAAGTCCGCCCTTCGGGCGAATCCATCCTAGTGCATTTAACGAGTCCTAGGAAGGAGGAAGGAGGAGAACGTCATTTCGACTGGGTCCGATGTCATCAGGGTTTAACGAGTCTGACAAAGGAAGAACTCGGCGTCTTTTCATGTTTAGAGAGTTTGAAAAGACAGCGGAAAAGTAAACTCCACAGGTCCCTTTTCGTAAATAGTTTCTCAGATCCGAAAAGGTAGAAAACAATATCCGAGAAAACCTCCTAGTCGCGATAGGCTAGGGTATTCCTTTTTCGTAATCAATCCATCCCAGCCCGAAAAAGGGTTAAACTTATACTGGGTGAATGTCGATTCGTGTCCATTTTAACGAGATCGAAACGACAAGGGCCTCGACGATCTTTTCATGTTTAGAGAGTCAGAAAAGAGCTGAAAGATGACTCCTCCTGGAGGAACGAGTGGTATAAAGGGTAGCAACTGGTTCCGGTAATGGTGGAACTACTCAAAACAAGTAAAGGTTAAGAGGTTGGCTAACAAGACCACTCATCGCAGCGGTTCCTCAGGAACGGGTAAAACAACCAAGTGAAGGCATATGATCGGCCAAGCAGATAGTGACGATGGAATGAGAAAACCAAGGCTCATCTGGCAAAAACAGGCTGATAAAATGGCAATCACAAGAGGTAAAATGGGAATGGTTTCATTTTTACACAAGCTTGAAATCAAGAAACTCTGCTTGAAGTTGGTTTCATTTTTACACAAGTTTGAAACAAAGATAAACTATGCTTGAAACCGGTTTCATTTTTACACAAGCTTGAAACGGAAACAAACTATGCTTGAAATAGTAAGCATGCCCCCAGCATGGTGACTCAATTCGAGGTACATGCCCCCCAAGCTTCAATCCATATGAAAGGCAGATGGAGTGAAGGTTCAAGTTACGAGATCAAGAGACAGACTCGACTGGGATTTTACGAGAACTTATCAAAGACTCGAATTGAACAGGAACGTGTTTCATTGTTTTAACGAGGTTGACACATTAAAAGAACTATCCTCAAGACACCTTGTTTCATGGTTTAAGGAGCTTGGCACAAGACAAGGAACTCTGCTCCGACCACCTGGTTTCATTTTTTAAAGAGCTTGACCCAGGGAGGAAACCGTGCTCTAACCGACTTACATCAAAATGAACAAGAAGGCGGTGCTTCCAAGAGTTCCACTCCTGATGGAAGGAAAACATCCTGGAAGTCAGGACCCAATGCCCCCAGCACACTATGTACAATGGCATCATCACTGAGCACAGGCACGGGGTAGGTAGCCACATAGTTGACCTGCGGTGGGGCAGATACAACAGGTGGATAAAAACCAGGAGGGGGTGATGGCAGACCAGTTGCCATATTAGGACCAAAGAACGACAGCTGATCAATGGTCACGATCCATCCTTCATGTGGAAAACAGGCCACACGAAAAAGGGAGGAGACGAGTGCTCCCATGGCATAGGTGTAATCGCGCCCCAGGAGCAGATTGAAATCCAAGGGGCCTGGCACGACCATCATGTCCATATGGACGGTTTTGCCTCCCAAAGTAATCGGTAACCTCGGAAGGATCCCCAACGGTTGACTCGTCCTTCTGTTAAAAGTCAACAGATTCTGCGTAACAGGCGCAAGCGGTGGCGAACCGAAGGCTTGCCAGGTAGTCGAGGATAGAATACTAACAGAGGCACCTTCGTCTATAATGGTGTTGGGTACGACCAGACCAAGAGCCTGTACTGTGATCTCGAAAGGCACGTAAGACGGAAGGCGGAATCCTGCAAATCGACTCCAATCAAAGGAGGCGACCAGACTACTCGGAGGGGATACCATCGAACCGAGAAGGTCTTCCCCTGGTGTTACAGAAGAAGGAGCATCCTCCATAACCTCCATCTTGAAGGCTAGGACATCCCTTCTTCTTTGTCTTCTTCTTCTTCTTCTTAGCCACCTGGTTACTTGAATCCAGACTTTCACCAAGCGAAGTAGAAGAGGAGGACGCAGAAACAGGCGAAGAAGGGGAGAGGTCCACCTTGGAATCAACATGAGGTTGTTCAGGTGGAGGAACTGATTGAACAGTAGTGGAGACATCCGGGACAACAGAGGTTGAGAACAACCAAACCGGCAACCCAACAGTTAACCCAGGAAGGGACAACGTCGCCATGTAAGGAGCACCAACATTTCCAAAAGGAGGAAAATGACCAGGATTCCCTTCTGAGGGGATTCCTTGGTTGGTAAACTCTGAAAAATTTGCCATCAAAACTCAAAACCACACACGGGCCGAAAAAGAGTCAAGACACACGATCAAACGGTCAACAAGCAATATCTAACAGGGCGTATAATCGTGGGTGATTAATTTTTACCACATTGAAAAATAAGAAACTTCACCATTTCATGTTTTAAGAGTCGAGAAACGATAAAAGATGACTCTATCTCTTTCAGGTTTGACACAAGCGTGAAAGGACAAGCGCTTGACGGTCTTTTCAAATTTAGGGAGTCAGAAAAGACCAAATGACTGCTCAGGAATACTAGGCACAAAGGGTGTACCAAATAACCGTGAACTGCAATATACACCTTGGTTTTAATAATGAAAAAGAAATCAACCAAGGACTTTCCGTACGTGCAAGCAATCTCCCTGAATTATGTGTTCGGTGTATCACGGGTATAGGGCGGCAGACTCGGCTTCCTGTGGATAAAGGATTGAAAACCTAGAGGGGTCTCCCTTTATATACGCGACGGTACGGGGAGCACAAGTCCGTGCTAGCGCTGTCTAAAGCCAAAAGGCGAACGACAACTGCTAGGTTTAAAGACGCCGGAACACGTCTCTAGCCTAGACCTCTAAATATGTTTCGTTAGATTTCAATGCTGCCTTAGGTTAATTGAGTGGATTTTAAAGTTTATCTTCAATTAGGTTTCAATTTTCAGGCCCTAACGAATGTATTGTTTCAAAGACTCCTAAATGCAAAGCTACATGCCACAGTAGACCATTTCGTTCGATGAAAACTAGCTACAGAAGAGTTGAGAGTCTTTACACAAACCAAATGATCGGAAGACAAACAATGAGATCTCTAATGCAACTAATGAAATTGAAAACTTTTCATTCAGATCACTAATTACTAGTAAAATCGAAAAATTTCAATTTGCACTAATTCAACCAAAAGCACAAGAGATTTTTTTTAATAATTTTCAATGTTTGATAGCTAAATGCACTAAACAAACTGAAAATAAACGGAACAACTTGAGAAACGATATTGAGAGAGCAAAACGAACAAATTTCACTCAATGACACAAGCAATCAGATCCCAAATCGACCAAAGTCTCTCAAAACCAAGAAAAAGACTCAAAGGCTCCAATGGACCGTGTGATCTAGGCCCAAAGCAAGACCAAATGAAATTTGAATGAAGGAATGAGCAATCACCCAAAAATCGCAACAAAACAGTGAACAACTACTAAGAGGATGCAGAGGAGCAATCAGAAAGTCGATTGGACAAACGAAACACCAAAACTCCCAAGGAGGGCTCGATACACAAAGCCACTAGATGCCCTAGGGCTTAAAACGTGAAATCGATAGATAAAAGAAAACAACCAAAGGACGAAGGCAAATTCCCAGTCAAACAGGACTCCAACACACTCAGGTAGTCGAAAAATCAAGAAGAAAAACACTGACCAGACCTAGAGAGCTCAAAACTGAGCAAACTCAAATACCCTACAAGAGTGGCGCGACTGTAAGGCTGCAACTGGCGCCAGCAAGCAATTGGCGCGGTCAATACAAAAGCAACATGCGCCAATTGGCGCGACTGTCGGGCTAAAAAGCACGCCAGTCGAGTTTCTCAGCCAAAAATAAAAAAAGAACTACTCCAGAAGCAGATCAATGTAAACTAAGCAAACCAAGAAGCAAAAAACAGCAAAAGAACCCAGCCCAGAAGGCTAACCAAGCAAGGAAAATCATAAAACAATCAAACGAGACAATCCAAACGAGATAGTGAAGTCTAGACGATCCCCAGTGGAGTCGCCAAATTGTTGAGGAGGTAAATCCCCTCTGCGGACAGAGGCGATCCCTACTAGCCCAGCAGGGGTCTAGCAACAATCACGAAATGTTACGATGCAAGTTCCTAGTTACGAATGAAAAGACCAAAGATGGAAGCCTACCTGGAATCCAATGCTACGATCCGAAGAAGAGAGCGTTCCCGTTCCTCAGCCTCGGCAGATCACGATCCTCCACGATCTCCGCGGATGGACACCTGCACATGCAAGAAACAAACAGATACAAGAATAAAATCCAGCATACGCAACTAAATATCAGTCAGAAAGGATACTACTCATATTAACATAATCGAAAACAGAGTGGAACCATAATCGTAATCATTCATTAAATAACAATCGAAAGAGATTACAACCAATGTTCTGACGTCGTGGTCTCCTTCGGATGGGTCTCCAGTCATTCACATCTCGCAAAGCTCGCCAGGGAAAGGGAAAACCTCTCCAGAGTCTCTCGACGATAGTCTCCTTACTTGAGTCGGCCTTAAGGGAAGAAAGAGGGCTCTTACAGCACAAAGGCTCTTGGGAATTTGGAGATTCAAAGCTTAGGCACTTCAAGACTAGCTTGCAATGGAATTGAGCAGGCTTTTATAGATGGGGAAGGAGGGATTTGGGATCCCTATTATTGTGGGATTGGCCCTATCAACAAGGAAGGTTCCATGGGAGGTGGCAAACCACTTCCCTTCCATAGAACTCCCGTAGCCAAACCTCCCAACTCAAGATAGGCAATGGTTTCTGAGTTGGTTAAAACACAACTTCCGCAATCTTTATTTAAAAAACACTCCTTAAATTGGCTGGCGCGATTGCTGCTCTGGGACAGAGCGCCAGTTGGCGCGGCCTCTTTGTAGGATTTTCCTCATTGGTGCGAGTGATGAACTGGCTGCCCGCGCCAATGCAAAAGGAGATGTTTTCATGACTTTTTGCAAGGAGATGTCTTTAGGGCAATTGAAGCTCATGTTTAGAGGGATGCAATGATGATGGTTTCAAGGCATGACATTGCTCACAGGTCACATAATGGGTCCTCCATTGTGCAGGACGGGGAATGGTAGGGACGGTGACAAATTACTGTGTAACAATCTATATTACTAGTGTATTCCCTTATTATTGTTAGTGTAGCCCCCTTATTGTTATTTTTGTACCCCTGTAACCACCATATTTTCATTATTGTGCCCTTACATTATTATTGTTAGGTCGGCTAGGATTATATTGTTACCCCATTGACTCCTATATATAGAAGAAGGTTTTGTCATTTGTATCATCCAATAATTGTTCATTTGTGTGATGTAAAGGAGGTTTCTCACTCGAACTGGCTTATTTCTAAGGCATTGATCTCTTTGTTTCTTCTAATTTTGGATTTGGTTTCATAACATACAAATTATGGATGATACAGATCCCTACCCTGCATTTTTAGGACTATATTGGGCCATTGATATGGGAGGTATCATCAACATAAAGCGCATAAGCATGATCTTTGAGAATAATGGTACGCGGGTGATCGTCCCCTTGGGTCCAGCAGAAGGAGAATGGTACACATAGCCAATGTAAAAAGGAGATGATGTTGACCATATCTATAAATTGACTGCATGGGATGAAGACCGGATCAACCCTACGGTTGATGGCATGCTAAACTAGGAGAAAGATAGCTCCTGCTTTTCTGATTCTGACGGGGAAATGGAAGGTTGGTAGAACCGGTTGCATGAAATCTCTACCCTACATTGTCTCAAGATCACAAAGAGCTTATGGTGCATCTCCTCTGAGGTCAGGTAACTACCCTACTTTGATAATTCTGATAGTGTCAAAAAAAAAATTAGAATCTCTAGAAAAAGTTGTCCTAGAGGAACAAAGCATTAGGGGAATTTTGAGGTCTAAAATGGGCCTCCTAAGAAAAATGTACAACCAAAATAAACTTTATTAGAACCAATAGGATTCAAGATGATGATGTCAACCATGGGGGATGATTCACCCTTTTTTGAGTAAAAACGTAAAAAGATTAAAAAATAATAAAATAATAAAACTATTGTTTCAACTCGTACGTTTAACTTATCTCCCTAAGGTTTTACTAAAATTTCGAGAGGGAGTACTCGTTGGATGAAGAATTTAATTCCTCATCCAAGGAGTACCCATGTTCCATATTTTTTATTGACCCTGCTATACAAAAAATGAGAAATATATGAAAAAACGTGATTGCAGTCACGTTTTTCATGTATTTCTAATTTTTCGTGTACCAGGGTCGATAAAAAGTATGGAACATGGGTACTCCTTGGATGAGGAATCAAATCTGCATCCAACGAATATTGCCGCTCGAAATTTGAGTAAACCCATGGGGAGATAAGTTGAAAATACGAGTTGAAAAAATAGTTTGTACTTTTTTTCCTTCTAAAATTTTATGATGTCATCTAATCTTATTTTATTATTTCCACTATTATTTTATAATTTCCTTAGGAGGCCCATTTTAGACCTCAAAATTCCCCTAATGATTCTGGGCACTAGACTTGGCTATGCGCGCAACTCCAGCGTGGTGGTGGGAAACGCACAAGGGGACTTTCTAGGATTGGAAGGAATGTAGACAGATGATGATAGTGCGCTTTGAACCCTCAGGCACGTCACCCATTGAATTATTCCATGGATAGGGAGACCCGCGCAAGCACCTGGCCAAATGGATGGACATATGGGATGAAAATACATGGAATGAATGGGTTCATAGGTTTGTTCACTCATTAGGACACGTCCCCACAACCTGGTATTTAGATGTTGAGTTACCCCACGTCACCCGTGAATGGTATACAATCACTGAATATTTTCTGGCAACCTTTAGCTCTGTGGGAGGCTCAAAAAAAATGGATGAAGCACTGCAAGACATAGATGTGCTAGTCTATGGCGAGTCTCGACCCCACAAGGAGAACACTATGCTAACCTGGGATGTACATATGAAAGACATAGTCGACTTTCAAAACCTATCTATTGAGGATACCGAATATGACCCAAGGAATGTTAGTATCCTTGAATCAGAAGGTGTGCGCGTCGTGGCAGGACCGGCATTACGGACGGTGGCCATAACTAAACCTCTGAAACTGAAGGAAGTCAACATTGGAATAAAGGAGCAGCCCAAGTTAGCCAAAATTGGGGATTAATGGGACGATGATACTGTTGGAAATATTGTGGAGATGTTGACCGAATAGCAGGATCTGTTTCCTACGATGTAAAATGAGCTCAAGGGAATTTTAGAAGAACTGGGTGTTATGAGAAACACCTTGAAGCCGGATGCATAACCTGTCAAGCAACGACCCTATCGGCTGAACCCTAAATATAAGCATAAATTCAAGGAGGAGTTAGACAATATGGTGGCCACAGTATCATTGAGCCTGGCGTCTGCGAGGGGATGCCATACGAAAATTTATGGGACTTGACGAATGAAAAGCGGGTCGAAGAAAAAAAAAAATTCTGGGTTCTGTTTTCTAGTGCGTTGACGCTGGATATTAATTCCCAACCACGACTCTCATCCATTGTATATGAGAAGTATAAGAGCGTGGATATGTTTCAGATAACAATGCACCACATCATGTTTAAGGCACGTAAGAGCCCCAATTGATATCCCTTACCCTACATGGTTACGGAAGAATATTTTGACCAAGTCGTCGCCGCATGGCCGAAGTCGTGGAAGATTGGGCTGAGCTCTGCAAAAATTGTCACATCGTTCACATCCGAGAAATAAACAGCCCCGAAGAAAACAACCCTGGATCCACAAGACACAGTTCCCAAGGATGTCACTGAGTGGCACCCAAAAACAGGTGGAAATGATCAAGACGCCAACGAAGACGTGGACAGCGACGACGATGAAGGAACAGACAAATATCAAGAATTAAGTAGTGACCACACGGAGGTAGACCTCGGTGGGTTGGATGGGCTCGGTGGAGCTGGTGCACCTAGCGTGGAAAAGAAACTTCTAAGGGGTCGAGCAAGAAAATGAAAGGGTCCAAGACGTGCAGAGAAGAGGATGTTACTCTAACTGAAGAGGACCTCGACAAAATTTTCGATGGAGTCACCTCGGCATCTGAGGACCGATGGAACACCATAGAGGATTAGCACAAGTTTGTGGTGGAAGCCTTGCAGTCCAACTTACAGGTTCTGCAGCTGAAGGTCGATACCTTGCAAGTGAGCATGGATGAAGCGAGTCTGGTTCAAGCGAGCGCAGATCAAGCGAGGCTGGTACAAACGAGCCTTCCCTCTACAGCAATTTTTGCAGCCACAAGAAGTATATTTTGCCCCCTCCCAGGTGCTACAGTATCCTTGGATCCAACAGATTTATGCGCACAAGTCCACGCCTACTCTGAGGTCGGCCTTGACCTGGCTAGGTTGCCAAGTGGGAAGCTCCACGCGTTTCACATCTTCATTTCAGCGGAACTTCAAGACAGGGAGGTGCACGGCCAGTAGTAGGTCAGCGAGGCCAAGAAAGTTGCAGCCGCCAATTCGTAAGAATCTCAGTAGGCTCAGATAGCACAATAGGCAGCCTTAGCTCAAAGAGCGGAATTGGAAAGTTTCATCGACAGGCTATGCAGCGAAATTCCTGATATTGCTATCCGGACCTCTGTCGCACTGCAAGCTAAAGTAGAAGGCCTGGTCGTAGCTCTCAAAGCCTCAAGGTCATAAGTTCAGTCAGTAAAGGCAGAGTTTGAATAGCATATTTTTGTGTTGCAGGCGCAACTATAGCCTGAGACTCCCCCTGAAGTACGTGCACAGCAAGCGGCTATTATCCATAATGTTGTGGCTGGAATTTCAGCATCTATCATGTATGTCTCCTCCCTACTTGACAAAGCCATGGGGCTATGGACTTCTGTGCAAAAAAATCCTTTATTCAAAAAAATCAATCAGGAACTGCACACGAAAGAGTAGAAGTTCGATGACTTACAATAATTTCTCCCTACACTTATCCCTACTCAGAGAATGGCACGCCTTCAGACCATCCAGGTGCTGCAGGGAAAAGTAGAGGCACTCTGTCGTCGAAATAAAATAGTCACTTATCACATAAATCCTTGGGCAGAGGAGTCCATGCAGCTCTCTCAGAACCTTGATGTTGTGGTCCACAGCCTGAACCAGACAATGAAATAGGTCACTACGGCCGCTGAAGGGCCCCCATCAAAACAGTTGGTCAAGACCATGTAGAGCATCGTAGACCAAAGTGCAGGTATCTTACTCCTATTTTCTGCAGCTATCGAAGTGCTCGAACTCAAAATGAATACCCCACTACTAGTGTGACTCAAGACGAGTCACAAGATTGTGTTGGGGGCCTGTTCGAGTAGGGTCCCCTAAGTCCAACAATTTTTCCATATTTGTAATAATTTAGTCTTGCACAGGGGTTTTGGAGTGGGTCAAAACTCCTCATGAATTTTAATGGGTCAAAAGGGTAAACCAAGGGTCCGCAAACCATGGTTTACGGACCATAGGATAGCGCAGGCTAAATAGTATAAATAAGTGAATGATCGAGTCTAAGAGGTCAATTTTTTGGATAACTCTGAACATGGATGATAGACTTGGATATTTTGTGATAGTTTGTGTGGATTGACTGGGTAGAAGGCTCCTTCTCACTGTGTGTGCAGAGACCTTAGTCTTGCTATGTGCAGACCCCGCTGGCTGTGTGTGCGGGCTATTGAAGTGCTTCGTAAGAAGGACTGGAACTGATAATAATAAAGGAGGATTGTTGTGAATATCTAAGCTATATATGCATCTGTTAGTTATGATATGAATGCTCCTGCATCTTGTTCCATTTGCTGTACTATCTGAAACTAGATATCTTGGGAAAATTTGATTGAGTCTATATGAATACTTAATAGATGGATCCAATGGTATAAGGCTCAGATATGATATGTTAAAGTTTATTACTTGATTTATGATTGTTGTGTTAAATTGCGCAATATCTTCTGCATATTGGCCCTAAATATGTCTAAAAAGGGTTTACTAGTTAGGGTTTTTGTTGTGAAGTTCTGTTTATGATTGGTTGGATCTCAAGGCACCCACGTCATTCTAAATCTCTCTCAGGGTGCTGAAACCTGGTTCCAGCACCCCCCCCCCCCAATACTGCTTCAGGTGAGACTTTGACTTGCGTAAGTAGGTCATTTCCAAAAGGGCTAGTAGTAATATGGTTTTGTTGGTTAATCTCAATTCCGAACCTGGGTCGAGACCCCTCATGCCAACAGGACACATGCGCCATGATCCATCCTTCTTGTGCACCAATACTACTAGAGCAGAGAAAGAACTTTGTCTCGGTTGAATTATACCAGCCTCTAACATTTCTGCAATGATACGCTTAATTTCCCTCTTTTGGACATAAGGATATTTGTAAGGCCTGATGTTTGGAGGAACAATTCCTGGAATCAAATGAATAGCATGATCATGATCACCAATAGGTGGGAGTCATTTGGGAGTTTCAAACACCTTCTAATTATTTTCCTAGACTTTTTGGAGATCTTGAGAAACAGATGATTTTCATGTTGGAGCTTCTACTGAGCATAATTGTGCAATTACGTCTCATTCTCCTTTTTTTAGAAGCCTTGTCATGACATTAGAGCTTATTATCTTTCCTGGCTTCCTTTCAATACCTTGTATTTCAACTTCTTTTCCTTCTGAAAAAACTTTCAAGAAAATTTCTTGAAAATTAAAAGCCACTGTCCCCAAGGATTGTAACCATTGTACTCCCAGTACAACATCAGAACCTCCCATTGGAATGGAAAGCATTGGAATATTCAATACATATTCCCCCATGGTTAGCTTGATATTATGGCATTTTCCAGAGCAATTTATAGTTCCTCCATTTGCAACCATCACTAGACATTCTGGT
>CM076579.1:596709712-596828394 GCA_034641835.2 Pinus albicaulis | reverse complement strand
TGCACACTTTTGTGCATTATCTCATCCATTTAAAGCAAGTACAGTTGCTACTACATTTACGGAAACAATTCAAAAGCTACATGGAAACCCAAAGATTATTGTAAGCGACAGAGATCCCATTTTTACTGGAAATTTTTGGACGGAATTATTTTCTTATTTGGGTACTCAACTAGCTCATATTTCATCTTATCATCCTCAATCCGATGGTCAAACTGAGATAGTGAACAAATGTTTGGAAGGATATATTCGGTTTTTTGTATCTGATAAACAAACACAATGGGTCAAGTGGTTACCTCTGCGTGAATGGTGGTATAACACTTCCTTCCATACTGTAGCAAAAATGACCCCATTTATGGCACTTTATGGATATCATCCACCGTCCATCACATCATCTTTAAGATAACATTCTAAGGTTCAAGTAGTGGAAGATCACATCGAGCATCAACAACAAGTTCTCCAACTCTTAAGGATAACCTAAATTTGGCGCAAAATCGAATGAAACAACAAGCAGATCAAAGTCACAGCAAGAGATGTTTTGATGTAGGAAACTAGGTATTTTTATGGCTACAACCATACAAAAAAATGTCCCTCAAACAAGATAAGAAGGATAATAAATTACCGCCAAAGTACTATGGTCCTTACAAGGTGTTGCAAAATATTGGTACTGTGGCATATAAATTGGAGCTTCCTGCTTCTTCGCGAGTGCATCCAATTTTCCATGTTTCATGCTTAAAGAAGGTTATAGGTGAAAAAATTCCAATTCAAACAATATTTCCATAACTTGATGAGGAAGGAAAAATCATATTGGAAGTTGAAGCAGTCACGGAAACAAGAACTCGACAGCTACAAAATCGATCAATTTCAGAATATCTCATCAAGTGGAAGAAATTACCCACTGAAGATTCTATACAGAAGCATCTAGAGCTACTCAAGCATTGAGGACAACACGTTTTCGAAGGGGAGTGCATGTTAGGTCCCTATATTACTAGTGTATTCCCTTATTATTGTTAGTGTAGCCCCCTTATTGTTATTTTTGTACCCCTGTAACCACCATATTTTCATTATTGTGCCCTTACATTATTATTGTTAGGTCGGCTAGGATTATATTGTTACCCCATTGACTCCTATATATAGAAGAAGGTTTTGTCATTTGTATCATCCAATAATTGTTCATTTGTGTGATGTAAAGGAGGTTTCTCACTCGAACTGGCTTATTTCTAAGGCATTGATCTCTTTGTTTCTTCTAATTTTGGATTTGGTTTCATAACATACAAATTATGGATGATACAGATCCCTACCCTGCATTTTTAGGACTATATTGGGCCATTGATATGGGAGGTATCATCAACATAAAGCGCATAAGCATGATCTTTGAGAATAATGGTACGCGGGTGATCGTCCCCTTGGGTCCAGCAGAAGGAGAATGGTACACATAGCCAATGTAAAAAGGAGATGATGTTGACCATATCTATAAATTGACTGCATGGGATGAAGACCGGATCAACCCTACGGTTGATGGCATGCTAAACTAGGAGAAAGATAGCTCCTGCTTTTCTGATTCTGACGGGGAAATGGAAGGTTGGTAGAACCGGTTGCATGAAATCTCTACCCTACATTGTCTCAAGATCACAAAGAGCTTATGGTGCATCTCCTCTGAGGTCAGGTAACTACCCTACTTTGATAATTCTGATAGTGTCAAAAAAAAAATTAGAATCTCTAGAAAAAGTTGTCCTAGAGGAACAAAGCATTAGGGGAATTTTGAGGTCTAAAATGGGCCTCCTAAGAAAAATGTACAACCAAAATAAACTTTATTAGAACCAATAGGATTCAAGATGATGATGTCAACCATGGGGGATGATTCACCCTTTTTTGAGTAAAAACGTAAAAAGATTAAAAAATAATAAAATAATAAAACTATTGTTTCAACTCGTACGTTTAACTTATCTCCCTAAGGTTTTACTAAAATTTCGAGAGGGAGTACTCGTTGGATGAAGAATTTAATTCCTCATCCAAGGAGTACCCATGTTCCATATTTTTTATTGACCCTGCTATACAAAAAATGAGAAATATATGAAAAAACGTGATTGCAGTCACGTTTTTCATGTATTTCTAATTTTTCGTGTACCAGGGTCGATAAAAAGTATGGAACATGGGTACTCCTTGGATGAGGAATCAAATCTGCATCCAACGAATATTGCCGCTCGAAATTTGAGTAAACCCATGGGGAGATAAGTTGAAAATACGAGTTGAAAAAATAGTTTGTACTTTTTTTCCTTCTAAAATTTTATGATGTCATCTAATCTTATTTTATTATTTCCACTATTATTTTATAATTTCCTTAGGAGGCCCATTTTAGACCTCAAAATTCCCCTAATGATTCTGGGCACTAGACTTGGCTATGCGCGCAACTCCAGCGTGGTGGTGGGAAACGCACAAGGGGACTTTCTAGGATTGGAAGGAATGTAGACAGATGATGATAGTGCGCTTTGAACCCTCAGGCACGTCACCCATTGAATTATTCCATGGATAGGGAGACCCGCGCAAGCACCTGGCCAAATGGATGGACATATGGGATGAAAATACATGGAATGAATGGGTTCATAGGTTTGTTCACTCATTAGGACACGTCCCCACAACCTGGTATTTAGATGTTGAGTTACCCCACGTCACCCGTGAATGGTATACAATCACTGAATATTTTCTGGCAACCTTTAGCTCTGTGGGAGGCTCAAAAAAAATGGATGAAGCACTGCAAGACATAGATGTGCTAGTCTATGGCGAGTCTCGACCCCACAAGGAGAACACTATGCTAACCTGGGATGTACATATGAAAGACATAGTCGACTTTCAAAACCTATCTATTGAGGATACCGAATATGACCCAAGGAATGTTAGTATCCTTGAATCAGAAGGTGTGCGCGTCGTGGCAGGACCGGCATTACGGACGGTGGCCATAACTAAACCTCTGAAACTGAAGGAAGTCAACATTGGAATAAAGGAGCAGCCCAAGTTAGCCAAAATTGGGGATTAATGGGACGATGATACTGTTGGAAATATTGTGGAGATGTTGACCGAATAGCAGGATCTGTTTCCTACGATGTAAAATGAGCTCAAGGGAATTTTAGAAGAACTGGGTGTTATGAGAAACACCTTGAAGCCGGATGCATAACCTGTCAAGCAACGACCCTATCGGCTGAACCCTAAATATAAGCATAAATTCAAGGAGGAGTTAGACAATATGGTGGCCACAGTATCATTGAGCCTGGCGTCTGCGAGGGGATGCCATACGAAAATTTATGGGACTTGACGAATGAAAAGCGGGTCGAAGAAAAAAAAAAATTCTGGGTTCTGTTTTCTAGTGCGTTGACGCTGGATATTAATTCCCAACCACGACTCTCATCCATTGTATATGAGAAGTATAAGAGCGTGGATATGTTTCAGATAACAATGCACCACATCATGTTTAAGGCACGTAAGAGCCCCAATTGATATCCCTTACCCTACATGGTTACGGAAGAATATTTTGACCAAGTCGTCGCCGCATGGCCGAAGTCGTGGAAGATTGGGCTGAGCTCTGCAAAAATTGTCACATCGTTCACATCCGAGAAATAAACAGCCCCGAAGAAAACAACCCTGGATCCACAAGACACAGTTCCCAAGGATGTCACTGAGTGGCACCCAAAAACAGGTGGAAATGATCAAGACGCCAACGAAGACGTGGACAGCGACGACGATGAAGGAACAGACAAATATCAAGAATTAAGTAGTGACCACACGGAGGTAGACCTCGGTGGGTTGGATGGGCTCGGTGGAGCTGGTGCACCTAGCGTGGAAAAGAAACTTCTAAGGGGTCGAGCAAGAAAATGAAAGGGTCCAAGACGTGCAGAGAAGAGGATGTTACTCTAACTGAAGAGGACCTCGACAAAATTTTCGATGGAGTCACCTCGGCATCTGAGGACCGATGGAACACCATAGAGGATTAGCACAAGTTTGTGGTGGAAGCCTTGCAGTCCAACTTACAGGTTCTGCAGCTGAAGGTCGATACCTTGCAAGTGAGCATGGATGAAGCGAGTCTGGTTCAAGCGAGCGCAGATCAAGCGAGGCTGGTACAAACGAGCCTTCCCTCTACAGCAATTTTTGCAGCCACAAGAAGTATATTTTGCCCCCTCCCAGGTGCTACAGTATCCTTGGATCCAACAGATTTATGCGCACAAGTCCACGCCTACTCTGAGGTCGGCCTTGACCTGGCTAGGTTGCCAAGTGGGAAGCTCCACGCGTTTCACATCTTCATTTCAGCGGAACTTCAAGACAGGGAGGTGCACGGCCAGTAGTAGGTCAGCGAGGCCAAGAAAGTTGCAGCCGCCAATTCGTAAGAATCTCAGTAGGCTCAGATAGCACAATAGGCAGCCTTAGCTCAAAGAGCGGAATTGGAAAGTTTCATCGACAGGCTATGCAGCGAAATTCCTGATATTGCTATCCGGACCTCTGTCGCACTGCAAGCTAAAGTAGAAGGCCTGGTCGTAGCTCTCAAAGCCTCAAGGTCATAAGTTCAGTCAGTAAAGGCAGAGTTTGAATAGCATATTTTTGTGTTGCAGGCGCAACTATAGCCTGAGACTCCCCCTGAAGTACGTGCACAGCAAGCGGCTATTATCCATAATGTTGTGGCTGGAATTTCAGCATCTATCATGTATGTCTCCTCCCTACTTGACAAAGCCATGGGGCTATGGACTTCTGTGCAAAAAAATCCTTTATTCAAAAAAATCAATCAGGAACTGCACACGAAAGAGTAGAAGTTCGATGACTTACAATAATTTCTCCCTACACTTATCCCTACTCAGAGAATGGCACGCCTTCAGACCATCCAGGTGCTGCAGGGAAAAGTAGAGGCACTCTGTCGTCGAAATAAAATAGTCACTTATCACATAAATCCTTGGGCAGAGGAGTCCATGCAGCTCTCTCAGAACCTTGATGTTGTGGTCCACAGCCTGAACCAGACAATGAAATAGGTCACTACGGCCGCTGAAGGGCCCCCATCAAAACAGTTGGTCAAGACCATGTAGAGCATCGTAGACCAAAGTGCAGGTATCTTACTCCTATTTTCTGCAGCTATCGAAGTGCTCGAACTCAAAATGAATACCCCACTACTAGTGTGACTCAAGACGAGTCACAAGATTGTGTTGGGGGCCTGTTCGAGTAGGGTCCCCTAAGTCCAACAATTTTTCCATATTTGTAATAATTTAGTCTTGCACAGGGGTTTTGGAGTGGGTCAAAACTCCTCATGAATTTTAATGGGTCAAAAGGGTAAACCAAGGGTCCGCAAACCATGGTTTACGGACCATAGGATAGCGCAGGCTAAATAGTATAAATAAGTGAATGATCGAGTCTAAGAGGTCAATTTTTTGGATAACTCTGAACATGGATGATAGACTTGGATATTTTGTGATAGTTTGTGTGGATTGACTGGGTAGAAGGCTCCTTCTCACTGTGTGTGCAGAGACCTTAGTCTTGCTATGTGCAGACCCCGCTGGCTGTGTGTGCGGGCTATTGAAGTGCTTCGTAAGAAGGACTGGAACTGATAATAATAAAGGAGGATTGTTGTGAATATCTAAGCTATATATGCATCTGTTAGTTATGATATGAATGCTCCTGCATCTTGTTCCATTTGCTGTACTATCTGAAACTAGATATCTTGGGAAAATTTGATTGAGTCTATATGAATACTTAATAGATGGATCCAATGGTATAAGGCTCAGATATGATATGTTAAAGTTTATTACTTGATTTATGATTGTTGTGTTAAATTGCGCAATATCTTCTGCATATTGGCCCTAAATATGTCTAAAAAGGGTTTACTAGTTAGGGTTTTTGTTGTGAAGTTCTGTTTATGATTGGTTGGATCTCAAGGCACCCACGTCATTCTAAATCTCTCTCAGGGTGCTGAAACCTGGTTCCAGCACCCCCCCCCCCCAATACTGCTTCAGGTGAGACTTTGACTTGCGTAAGTAGGTCATTTCCAAAAGGGCTAGTAGTAATATGGTTTTGTTGGTTAATCTCAATTCCGAACCTGGGTCGAGACCCCTCATGCCAACAGGACACATGCGCCATGATCCATCCTTCTTGTGCACCAATACTACTAGAGCAGAGAAAGAACTTTGTCTCGGTTGAATTATACCAGCCTCTAACATTTCTGCAATGATACGCTTAATTTCCCTCTTTTGGACATAAGGATATTTGTAAGGCCTGATGTTTGGAGGAACAATTCCTGGAATCAAATGAATAGCATGATCATGATCACCAATAGGTGGGAGTCATTTGGGAGTTTCAAACACCTTCTAATTATTTTCCTAGACTTTTTGGAGATCTTGAGAAACAGATGATTTTCATGTTGGAGCTTCTACTGAGCATAATTGTGCAATTACGTCTCATTCTCCTTTTTTTAGAAGCCTTGTCATGACATTAGAGCTTATTATCTTTCCTGGCTTCCTTTCAATACCTTGTATTTCAACTTCTTTTCCTTCTGAAAAAACTTTCAAGAAAATTTCTTGAAAATTAAAAGCCACTGTCCCCAAGGATTGTAACCATTGTACTCCCAGTACAACATCAGAACCTCCCATTGGAATGGAAAGCATTGGAATATTCAATACATATTCCCCCATGGTTAGCTTGATATTATGGCATTTTCCAGAGCAATTTATAGTTCCTCCATTTGCAACCATCACTAGACATTCTGGTGTTGGGTATAGGAAACAATTCAATTTTTTGGCTACCTTACAATGAATAAAATTATGGGTACTACCCGAGTTAATCAACACTATTACCTTTTTCTTCTTGATATTTCCTTATATCTGAGAGTTTGAGGAGTGGTAATTCCTGCTAATGCATTGCATGATATGGTCGGATTGATTTCTTCTTTCTCTAGGGTTGGTTCCTTGTGTATATCCTCTTCTTTTGAAGTTTCTTGTTCATTTTCTTCCTCCACTTCACAATCTATGTAAAATAATTTCTTCTCAGCACACTTATGAGCTTTAGTTTATTTTATATCACAATTGTAGCAAATCATGTTAGTTCCCAAATCCACCTTAGGCTGAAGTAAGGCAGAAAAAGGACAACACCAAACCACGCTCGGCCTCGTAGCTAGCCCTACGAGGACAGGAGAGGGCTCTCTCCGGGTCAATCTCAATGAAAATATTCAAAGGGGCTTGAGATGACTAAAACAATAACTGATCTTAGGCTAGATAAACAAATATGAGGGTTTGATTTTGATTTTTAGGGTTTTTTGCTGGAAAAGGGGAAAAACAATTTTTGGGCTTGGGGATGAGGCCAAATTCTTGCAGAGTTTCAAGTTGGGGCGAGGTAGGCAGCGGCTTTGATGTCTTAGATCGAATGAATGAATTGAAAATACTGCTGACGAGCTGAATATGGAAAGAGAGTGCAAGTATCCTCTTCAAACTGACGAAAAACACGTAAAACTAAACAAAATTTTAAGGCAGAGCACCAGCAAATCAATGAATTCTACCTCAAATACTCATTTGTTTAATTCAGAAGAATAGAGAATGGAAATGGCATACATATAACATTAATGAAACTTACAATAACATGAGAAGAACATCATCAAAACTCAGAAGCCACAAGGATCCCAACAAGTGCTGCAAAACTCTGGTCTTTCCTTTGCCAAAATCTGAAAATGGATATACAGTGAGGTGCCAAACTTTTCCCAAGTATCCAACCCTGAAAATGTCTCAGAAAATAAAATATATAGACCATCCTAACCCCATCCCATGCCTCTAGGGGTTGAGCTCATCCTTCTAGGAGCTGTTTCAACCAATTCTAAACATGGAGCTAAAATCTAGGCAGCCAAACAACGTGCCTCTATATGCTAGGAAACTGATCCATTCACTTAATTTTCACTTTTTAGTGAATGAATCCTCTAGAATAAGTAAAAACATGGAAAATTTACATCATAGTTATCAAATTACATCATGGTAGGTCAATCATCACATGAAAAAGTAAAACTAGTCAAAACTGGGCAAATTTCTGAGCTGAAGAGTGAAAATGAGGCAAAATTTCTCTATGCGTCGTGCTCAAAAACTCTATGCGTCGTGCCACTTTGAGCCTATTTTTGGGGCACTTCCTGAAGTTCAAATTGAGATCATGATAGCTCGTTAGAAAGCCTTGGATGTCTGCTATCTAACCCAATTGGAATTTTTCAATTTGGATGTCATTTGCCCCTCCAAAACTGCAATCTTCCAAGACTAGTTCCTGCTAGTGCAAAAAGTGGCAGAAAGGCCATTTTTGGAGTGTTTTTGGCCCTTAAGACCATCCAGAACTTGATGAAATCTCTCAACCATTTTTGAGCATGCATAATTTACCATAACAAACCCAAAAATGCAAATTTTTCCTCCAGAAGATGTCCCAATCATAAGCGCGTGTCGGGTGGCGCGACGCATCGGGCGGAAAAACCTGTTTTGCAACCAAAATTTTCAAAATGACAAAATATTCTCCAAATTTGCTGAAATTTGGAGTGAAGGTCTCCCATCATGTCTCATGCTCAGCCAAGGAATATTCGGCCAAGATTCGGAGTGGATCCGGCCTTTTCCGACGTTTCAGTGCTTTTCTCAACCTCGCCTTCAAGATCTTCATTTTTTCTCTGCAAACGTGTGTGCGGGCCCAATAGTGATTCTTCATGTGTCTGAGTATGTATTTTTCCCTATTGGCCTTCGCCAACAACTTCTCCAGATGAATTTTGACGCTCGTAACGCAAGTCTCTCGCTCGAAAGGTGTCATGTCACCTGGTCTCTTTCAGGCCAATTCCCAGTCTTCACGGATTCGCCGCAACTCTATGAGTGTCTGTTGATCCTCCAGTTGTTTATTCCGTTGCTCCAAGTAATTTATAACCCACTAAGCTCTTTGCAACTTCACGGTCAAAGTGTCAATCTCATCTTTTTGTTCCTGGATTATTTCTTTCAGCTTTGAGCTGGGAGAGCTCGAATCAACATCGATGAGTATAAAATCAGTGTCTTGGCCTCCTGAAGGGCCCTCATCATGCATAGGCCTCTTGCCTCTGTCCTGAACTTGTACCTGTGCTGATGTCAAAGGCGAGACCCCTTCCACGCCATGTGGAGATAATACTCGCGCTGCTGATGAAGATAACGAGACTCCTTCCACCCCTGGTGGAGATAGTACTCGTCGTGCTGCTGCAAATAAGGCTCTGTGGCCTCTCTGATATGTCACACACACTGGAGCACTGATAGGCTCGGTCTCAGGAACCTCAAACTGATGTGAAGGCTCTTCCTAATGATGAAAAATCTCGGGAGGAGGCTGGGGGGCTGCAAAGAAGTCACGGGAAATGAACTCATCCCATGTGATGCTCTGCAATCCAACCTGATGTACTACAATGATTTTAATGAGCGCATAATGATAAATGTTGTTATGCTGCTGCTCCGGAGTCTTCTTCTGCACAAGGGTAGTCATCCGCTCTATGTTTCGGCACATGAAGTATGGAATATTCATTAGTCGCACCCTCGTGAAATGCATCAAGAGTCTGACATGGTATGCATAAAGGTGCGAGAATCTACCCTCACAGCTGAAGTATCTAATGATGAGTTTCATTAATGGCGCATAGGACTCCTTCAGAAACCGAAACGGGAATACCCTGCTCAACTGCCTCAAATATCCAAGCCTGATGTAAGGTTCATAATATGCTCTATCTAGCTGTTGTCTCTTATTCCACTCCTCGCCAATGTTCGGTATCTCGGTCGCCTCAGAAATGGTCTCTGGTGTCAAAGTGAAGTTCACTCCAGCAAGGTTTACATGACCATCACGCAAATGTAGGAAAAATAAGCGAACCAACTCTGGATGGTGCTGAATCTGAGATATCATTTCACAATACCAAAAACATGAATGTTGCTAAAAACATGTCATTGCAAGCGGGCAGACCTGCAATTGAGCCAAATAAGTAGGCTCCTCCCTGACGTGCCTGCCACTCTTATGAGACCTCCTTGGTACATTCAGCTCTGTGGTTGAATCATTGTCCTGCTCATATCCCTGCTCATATGATGAATTTGTTTCTGACATGATGCTGAAAAGTTTGTCAACTGTATGTTTGGTTGGTTTGAAAATGAGCAATTGGTGTCTTTGTTTCAATGCCAAATGTGTACCGAAGGGATAATGAGGGACTGTGGTAAGTATAAACAGTGGGAAAGAGGACTGTAAAATGAAATTTATCATGTGAAAATAATCACTTAACTGTATGGGGATTAAGGATTTGGAAACTCTTTGCAAATAATATGGGAAAGGGAAAGAGATAGGAGTGGTAGGGTTTAGTAAATGGGAACAAGGGATATGAGTAGTTGGGGAGGTTAGGGCATAAGGGATTAACTATAATGGTAGAATTATAAAAGGGAAAGGATCAGTGATGGGAAAGGACATTTGGTATCCAAATTGCAATTTCAAAACACCAATTTCCAAAAACCAATGGAGCAGATTTTGATCTAAATATAGCGTTTATATTTTCAAACTTTAAACTTTCAAATCTTCCCTCCAAACATCATCAAATAAGATCTAACAGTAGGGGCAAGCATCACGCACTTACTTGGAGCAAACAAGTTTGAAATCGTTTGAATTTGGAGCAATGATGATGATTTTTAAACCCGTCGACCCTGTGCGCCGCGTGCAAGCCCAATGTGCCGCGCTCAATGGGTGCGTCGCGCCCTTAGGAAAATACACTGTGTCTTTTTTCTCTACGCGCCGCGCTCTGTGGATGCGCCGTGGCCTATCCCAATGCGCTGCGCTGTCTTCAAACACACAGTCGGCCCTTTAAACTCAGACTTCGTTCCTCCAAACTCCAAAATCGACTTTTCTCTTGGACTTGCTGAATATCTCTTGATGCAAATGAATGAATGGCTTTGAGAAATATCTCATATAGACATGGTTTTAATTTTTTCTTCTTCAAAACCCATTTTGTAATGTCTTTGACTTTGGCACTTTTTCATTTAATACAACTTTTGTTTTTTTGTTTCCTCACTGACTTTCTGGAGCTTGAATGATGAAATTGGTTGATTTTACATGGATGGTGGCATCGAAACTTGGCAAAGGATGACCAGAGTTTGCATGGTGAAGTACAACATGGTGGAAAGATACATTTTATTACAAAAACAAATTTAGACAATTTCTTCTTCAAAACAGAGTTTTGAAGAAGAAACATCCTTGAGCATATTAACGATGAAAATTTTTGAACTGAAAACTTATTAAAAACCTCCTCATGGCCTGTGTGCATTGTTTAACATTTCGAAAGACCAAACCCTAGACCTAGAAACTAAAATGACTCTTTTTGACCAAAACAGCTTCTATGACTGTAAATGACATGAACTGAACTTTGATGAATTTTGGGAAATTTTGACTAACCTAGCAGGTACAAGCATGAGGGAAAATGAGAAAACAAAGCCCTTCCGTCAGACAATGGCATGCCCCTAACAGAATGCAGATGAATGAGCGGAATGAGACACCTAAACAATGAAATGCAATAAGATAAATGATCTCTGACGGAGGGATGTAAAGACCGACTCTAACAAATCCCTTTTGCTCTTTTTTCTTCCAATTGTTGTGGTGTCAACCTTGTAGATTGTGGAAGTCTAGGAGTAGCAACACTTCCATATTTATAGATGTGAGTGGTAGGCTTCCTTGTCGCCATAATTTTACATTAAATTTTTCTTGCCAACCTGAATGCCTTCTCCAATGAATCAGGTTCCCAAAGGCGAACCTCATGTTGGATGTTATCCTTTAAATTCCCTATGAAGACATGAATCATGTGTTCCTCTGGAATATCAACTACCCTTATATTCAATTTTTTAAAGTCCTCAATGTGATCCACCATTGAACCCTTTTGTTTGAGATTTATCAATTGGCTAAAGCCAGTGTTCCTCTTTGTATCGTCATAATGTGCAATCATTTCCTCCGTAAAAATTGACCAAGTGAAAAAAAAAATTACGAGAGAAAAGTCGTTGATACCATACAAATGTATTTTTTTTCTAGATGTAAAGTTTAAATGCGTACATTTGTGTGTTTTTCACATTATGGAGATCAAAATATTACTCCATATATGGTATCCATGTTACGATATCCTTGCCATCAAACTTCCTCATATCGATATTTGGAATATGGTGGGTATTCCATCCAACATTAGAGTTTATGAAATCACAATTAACATCTATTTTTTTGTCAACATGAGTTTCCTCTAATATATTTTCTCCATTGATCATTTCTTGTATCAACTTTGTCAAACCTTCCTTAAACCTTACATGTCTTCTTTTAGATCATTCTTCATGTATTCCATGTTGTCTTTCATTTTTTCGTCGATGTCATCCATCTTAGCTTCGATGTAATCCATCTTAGGTTCCATGCCATTCATCTTAGATTCCATGCCTTTCTTCAAACCATCCATCTTACCTTCCACACCTTTCTTCAAAACTTCCATTTCATTTTTTTATGCTCTTTGCGATAGCGAAATTTGGTGCACTTGCTATTGTAATTTTGAAATATCATGTTGCACTTCTTCCTTTTCATGAATCATAGTAGAGCATTCTGAGGGCTTAATGGGTGTTGAATTATTTTTATGGGGAATTTTATAATCCAATATTAATATATATGCTTTAATATTCCCTTGGAATCACTTCAAACTGATTTTTCAAACAAGACTTCTACAATTTGAAAAAAAGATACACACCTTTTTCTTGCTTTTGAGGAGCTCTATATTGAAACTGAAGTATCTCTGTAATTTTGGATCTTCAATATCTTAAATTCAGTCATGAAGTATCCCTCTGAATATTCTTTCGAATGCCATAGGAATGACCTGATTTGGACGCTTCAAGACAAATTTATGCTCAATCTCCCACAATGACCTAATTATGGACTGGTTCAGTAGAGCGAACTTGTACAGTGTGCCACGTGCCACTTTTTCCTCCTTCGGCTCTAAAATTTGTATACAAGAAACGACATTCCATTTAATTTCGGCCCCTTTTTATATAATTCCAATCTGATGCTCAAAGAAAGAGTTATGACGATTTTCCCAAGGTCTCCTCTTTTAGATGAAATTCGGGAGCCTGCAAAAACCCTAACTTCCACAGATAATATCTTTGAAATTATTGCGAACCAAGATCTGAAATTTTTACACGAAATCCTCAGGATTTCTGCTTCTCGTGGTGAAAATTTCATCTTCTGAACCTTCGTAGAAAAAACGTTAAAGCGAAAATTCCACGATAATATGTTTGGAGCAGTGAAACCCTAAAATCCAAAGCTCTGATACCAAATCTTATGAAACCAGCTCCAAAAATAGAAGAAAAGAGAGATCAAGGCCTTATAAATCAACCACTTCAAGGGGAAACCTCCTTTACATTACATAAATGAACAATTCTTGGATGATACAAACGACAAAACCTCCTTTCTATATATAGGATTCCATGGGGTCACAATATAATCTTAGCCGACCTAACAATAGTAATGTAAGGGCACAATAATAACAATATGGGGGTTACAGGGGTACAACAATAACAATAAGGGGGATAAACAACAATAAGGGACTACACTAGTAATATAGGGATCTAACATTTTTTATGTATATAACTTTTCCTTTAGATGTATTATTAGTTGTGGTTTATTTATAGGTTTTCCAATTTTATATAAGACATATAACTTTTGTTTAACTTTTATTTGAGTAAATATTTTTTGTTTGTATTTATTTATATTTTATGATTAAATTTGATAATATGTATAATAAATTAATGTCTTTTTAAATTAATGTATTACAATAAATAAAATTATGGGTACTACCTGAGTCAATCAACGCTATTACCTTTTTCTTCCTGATATGTCCTTCTATCTTGAGAGTTTGAGGAGTGGTAATTCCTGCCAATGCATTACACGATATGGTCGGACTCATTTATTCTTTCTTTATTGTTGGTTCCCGGTGTATATCCTCTTCTTTTAAAGTTTCTTGTTCATTTTATTCCTACTCTTCACAATATATGTAAAATATTTTCTTATAGGCACACATATGAGCTTTAGTGTATTCGCTATCACAACTATAGCAAATCCCTTTTGCTCTTTTTTCTTCCAATTTTTGTGGTGTCAACCTTGTACGTGGTGAAATTCTAGGAGTAGCAACACTTCCATCTTTATAGATGTGAGTGGTAGGCTTCCTTGTCGCCATAATTTTACATTTAATTTTTCTTTACAACTTGAATTCCTTCTCCAATTAATCAGGTTCCCAAAGGCGAACCTCGTGTTGGATGTTATCCTTTAAAGTTCCTATGAAGACAGCAATCATGTGTTCCTCTTGAATATGAGCTACCCTTATATTCAATTTTTGGAAGTCCTCAATGTGCTCCACCATTGAACCCTTTGTTTGAGATGTATCAATTGGCTAAAGAAAGTGTTGCTCTATGTATCCTCCTAATGTGTTATCATTTCCTCCGTAAAAATCGACCAAGTGAAAAAAAAAATTATGAGATCACAGCCATTGATACCATACAAATGTATTTTGTTCTAAATTTAAAGATCCAATGCGTACCTTTTTAGTGTTTTTCACATTATGGAGATCAAAATTTTGCTCCATATATAGTATCCATCTTACGGTATCCTTGCCATCAAACTTCCTCATATCCATATTTGGAATATGGTCAGTCTTCCATCCAACATTAGAGTTTATGAAATCACGATTAACTTCTATTTTGTTCTCATCATGAGTTTCCTCTACTATATTTTCTCCATTAGGAATCATTTCTTGTATCAACTTTGTCAAGCCTTCCTTCAAACCTTCCATGTTTGCTTTTAGATCATTCATCATGTCTTCCATGTTGTCTTTCATTTTTTCGTCGATGTCATCCATCATTTTTCGTCGATGTCATTCATCTTAGATTCCATGCCTTTCTTCAAACCATCCATCTTAGCTTCCATGTCATTCATCTTATATTCCATGCCTTTCTTCAAACCATCCATCTTAGCTTCCATGCCTTTCTTCAAAACTTCCATTTCGTTTTTTGATGCTCTTTGTGAGAGTGAAATTTGGTGCACTTACTCTTGTAATTTTGATATATCATGTTGCACTTCTTCCTCTTCATGAGTCATAGTAGAGTATTCTGAGGGCTTAATGGGTGTTGAATTATTTTTATGGGGAATTTTAGAGCCCAATATTTATATCTATGCTTTAATATGTCCTTGGAATCACTTCAAATTGATTCTTCAAACAATACTTATGCAATTTCAAAAAAAAAATACACACATTTTTCTTGTTTTTGAGGAGCTCGATATTGAAACTGAAGTATCTATGTGATTTTGGATCTTCAATATCTTAAATTTGGTCCTGAAGTAGCCCTTTTAATCTTCTTTTGAATGCCATAGATCTGACCTAATTTGGATGCTTCAAGACAAAGTTATGCTCAATCTCCCACATTGACCTAATTATGGACTAGTTTAGTAGAGCTAACGTGTACGGCATGCCACGTGCCACTGTTTCCTCCTTCTGCTCTGAAATAGATACACAAAAAACTACAGTTCGTTTAATTTTGGCCACTTTTTACATAATTCCAATTCGATGCTCAAAGAGAGAGTTATGACAATTTTCCCAAGGTCGCCTCTTTTAGATGAAATTCAAGAGCCTGCAAAAACCCTAAATTCCACAGATCATATCTCAGAAAATATTTCAAACCAAGGTCTGCAATTTTTACACAAAATTCCTTAGGATTTCGGATTCTCTTGGTAAAAAATTCAGCTTCTGAACCTTCGCAGAAAAAATGTTACAACGAAAATTCCATGATGACTTGTTTGGAGCTGTGAAACCCTAGAATCCAAAGCTCTGATACCAAATGTTATGAAACCATCTCCAAAAATAGAAGAAAATAGAGATCAACACCTTATAAATCATCCACTTCGAGGGGGAAACCTCCTTTACATTACATAAATGAACAATTCTTGGATGATACAAATGGAAAAACCTCCTTTCTATATATAGGAGCCCATGGGGTCACAATAAAATCCTAGCCGACCTAACAATAATAATGTAAGGGAACAGTAATAACAATATGGGGGTTACAGGGGTACAACAATAATAATAAGGGGGGCTACACTAACAACAATAAGGGACTACACTAGTAATATAGGGACCTAACAATTTTTATGTACGTAAATTTTCCTTTAGATGTATTATTAGTTGTGGTTTATTTATAGGTTTTATAACTTTATATAAGACATATAACTTTTTTTTAACTTTTATTTGATTAAATCATTTTTATTTGTATTTTTTTTATATTTTTATGATTAAATTTGATAATATGTATAATAAATTAATGTCTTTATAAAATTATAATAATTATTTTGTATTTTAATACATGATTTTTTTACCAAACACAATTTGCTAATGTTTTCAACCTTCTTCCATGATTCTTTAACTAACTCTATAACCCATACAACAACTATATAAAATTGTTGGTGTTCCTATTTTTTTTTCATTTACTATTTATAGAATGGATAACCTTCTTATCAGATTCTTTAACTAACTCTATTGCTCAAACAAGAAGCATACTAAATCGTTGTTGTTACTATTTTTTTTTCATTTATTATGTATAGAATAGAGGGAATTCATGCTCATGGTTATCTATTTCTCTGCATAAAATTTTTAACTAGCATTTGCACCAGATGTTGCAAAAGAACGTTGTAAGGAAATAGCATATGGAGAAATAGCATAGATGAAGACATGTTTGATATGTTACAATTTGAGTGAGAGAAATAACATGGTGTTAAAATTAAAGTGAACTTCATTTTAGCTATCCTATTTATTTGAGTTTCAACATGTCAATTGAGGGAATTCTTAGCAGTTTCAATGTTGTACTTGTAACTTTCGTTATGTTTATAACCTTCTAGGGAACTAGCTAGCCTGGTAATTTGGAAATGGATGGTTGGTGAATGTAGGTATGGATCATTGATTGAATGTGATGGTTCTTTGGTATTGATGTTTTTTTAAGACACAATAAACCCCTAACTTTCACAATTAGAGCCACAAAAGAGTTTGTGAATTCCACGCAGTTTTTAGCATTAACAATATAAATTCAACCAAACTGGCATATTTCAAACAAGGGATGAAGCTGGGAGCAAGTCCTAGATGATTTTTGAAAAATAGATACCCCTATGATCTAACACATAAGTGAAATACAACGCATGTTATGCACCACAACCGCTTACCTCTAAGCCAAAATAGCTCATGTTATGCACCATAACTCCCTACCTCGGGGAGTGTTTCTCAAATCAAGTTCCCATAAAATCAAACAAAAAAACCATAAAAAATTTGACCCAGAAAACAGAGTTAAAACGAGCATTCACAATCATTATAAATGGTAACCAAGTTAGTCTATTATATAATCTAGTTATATAATATCAACATTTAGTCAACCTGGCCTAAAAGAACAAATTTAAGTCACAATTGGGTCCGCGTCCAATTCAATTCATGTATAGCTATAACGAAAATCTTGAGCTGGCTGGTCTCCCTTAAAATTGGGGAGTAGAGTAATGAACTTCATCCTATATCTAACAATAATTGTAGACATAATTGAATCTTGTAATCTTAACATGAGGAAAAACTCTAGTTAGCAACCAAAATACTCTAAACAATCTCTTGTATGTTGTAGATTCACATTACAAGAAGGAAATGAAAAAGGATAATAAACTCGCTTGTCCACATATAGGTACTACATACCTTAGTCGAGTTGTGCGTATAATAAAGGTCAAAGATAAAATTCCACACATGTTACAACAACAATATATTATAATCATTACCACAATCTCTAACCTCAATAATTCATTCAAACCATGCATAATGAAGGTTGTAGACAAATTAGTGAATTCTTTGAACCCAACAAACCTCAGAAATTCAATTTTTGTGGACACATCAACTAGCAGATGTGGAGCAGAGAAAAACCAACAACCCATCAAATCAATATTGTCAATGTATTTAAATATTTGTATGACATAGAGACAATATTCTCTTTTGCTCAAGATTTTTACACAAGGAAAAGAATTCTATATGGCCACAGACTATAAAGAAAAAAAAAATACATATAATAGAGAGCACTAGAGATGGAGATTTAAAAATTTACTACCAATATGTTTGGACACTCAACTTC
The DNA here is from genome assembly GCA_034641835.2 of Pinus albicaulis. NCBI lineage: Eukaryota > Viridiplantae > Streptophyta > Pinopsida > Pinales > Pinaceae > Pinus > Pinus albicaulis. The sequence goes on along the minus strand of CM076579.1, from coordinate 596,810,227 downwards.
ATAAATACAATATAAACAATCTCTCCCACTCAAGAGGCTAAACAAGGAAAGGCACTCTAGATGGCATTGAAGTATAAAAATAAATACAAACAAAAGGTTTATTTGGAAGATAGAATTGAAATCCTACAGAATATTTACTTTCATAAACAACCTTAAACCCTATCTAAGAGGTGAAGGCATGGGTTGTATAGCAGTGATGCAAAATTCAATTGAAAACTGAGTAAGAAAATTTTCAATCATACTAATTAGAGGAATTTTGAGGTCTAAAATGGCCCTCATAAGGAAATTATAAAATAATAGTGGAAACAATAAAATAAGATTTGATTACATCATCAAATTTTAGAGGAAAAAAATAAAAACTACTTTTTCAACTCATATTTTCACTTATCTCCCAAATTTTTTAATCAAATTTCGAGCAGGAGTACTCGTTGGATGAAAAATTTAATTCTTCATCAAAGGAATACCCATGTTGCATACTTTCAATGGACCTTTCTAAAAGAAAAATCAGAAATACATGGAAAACGTGATTGCAATCACGTTTTTAATGTATTTCTCATTTTTCGTGTCGGAGGATCCATCGAAAGTATGCAACATGGCTACTCCTTGGATGAGGAATTAAATTTTGCATCCAATGAGTACTCTCTCTCGAAATTTGAGTAAAAAATTTAGGAGATAAGCTGAAAATACGAGTTGAAAATGTAGTTTTATTATTTTATTATTTTTTAATCTTTTACCCTTTTACTTAAAAAATGGTGAATCATCTCCCATGGTTGAAATCAACATCTTGAATCCTATTTGTTCTTATAAAGTTTATTTTGTTTGTATATTTTTCTTAGGAGGCCCATTTTAGACCTCAAAATTCCCCTAATTTGAAGAATGTTTATGCTTTCAAACAACATAAACCCCAACACAGAAGCATGTCTTGCCTTGATTCTATTTTAATTAAATATGCAAACGCATCTTATCTCCAATTCAACCATACTATATACAAAAAGAAAACACTAAGCTTCAAGACCTAAAAGTTGTCAATAAAACACAATATTTTAAGAAATTCCCAACATTTATTCCTCACACACCATCCAAACGATACAGAAGAAAAAATTCAAGACGGGATAAAGGCCCTCATTTTATACACTCAATTTCATAAAGATAATAAAAACAATCTCTCCCACTCAAGAGGATTAACAAGGAAAGGCATTGTAGATGGCATTGAAATATAAAAATGAATAAAAATAGAAGATTACTTTGGAAGACAGAATTAAAATCCTACAGAATCTTTACTTTCATAAACAACCTTAAAAACTAACCAAGAGGTGAAGGCATGGATTGTATAGCATCAATGCAAAATGCAATTGAAAACTGGGTAAGGAAATATTCGATCATATGGAATGTTTATGCTTGTAAACAACATAAACCCTGACATAGAAGCATGGCTTGCCTTCATTATATTTTAATTAAATCTGCAAGCTTCTCTTGTCTCCAATTAAACCATATTGGATACAAAACAACAAGACTCGGTTTTAAGACCTGAAAGTTTTCAAGAAAACATTCATCTTTTAAGAAATTCCCAACATTTATTCCTCACATGCCATCCAAACGATATAGAAGAGATATTTCAAGATAGGATAAAAGCCATCATTGTATACATATTGTTTGAAAGGTTTCCTAAAAATATGTCAGTCTTATGGGAAAAATTATAAAGGAAAATTAGAATCTTAATTCTGGAAGCAAGCAAGGGTTGTAGATCTCATAATACAAAATTTTATGAACTTACTTCCCACTAAAATATTACCAAATGACTTTGAATGGGCAAAGCTCAGGGCCCAAAATTAACTCCATGGCTATACCCAACCACAATATCCTTTTGGGCTATCTTATTTTCTGATCTATTTTCTCTGATATAAAGGTATTTCTGTAAAATTCTTAGTGATACTTACGATATAGTCTTGAATCAATTGTCTTTCATGTCCTCTGGGTGTAGCGTTGCCTTTTTATTAGCAACTTGGTCTAATGGTTGTAATGTTTTGTAGTCAATTTTTGTTGGAATATTGTAGGCTCACTCAGATATAGTGTTTCAGCAAGCCGGTGTTAGTGGTCAGTGTCAAGCTAATTATTTACCTACTGGTGAGCCCTGGTATTGCACCAAGAGTGCTACAAATCCCAGGGGCTGCCCTACTTTACTTTATCAACCCGGGGTTCGTACAAACTTGGAGGTGACAGTGCTATATACACAGCAAATGCATTATGTTCGTGTCATCCTCTTTTGCTTTACGAAAGGGTGATATTTCTTAAACTATGATACAAACTGAAAAGTAAATTGCTGGAAGGAAATTATAGAAATGAAACTAACTTAATTTGCAGAAAGGAAATGACGGAAATGAAACTTATTTAATGTGTAGAAAGGAAATGGCAGAAAGAAACTAAATTAAATTTATGAAAAGAAATGGCAGGAAGGAAACTAAACTAAATTGTTGAAAGGAAACTAATTTAAACCACACTAACCTTGGCCAATCAGCTAAACACACCGTACTTATCTTATGCTCTATCTACCATGATTTTATCCATGCAGCTAAGCTATCCATGACTTAATTCTAATCGAAGAAGTGTTGATTTGCAGCTTGGAGAAGAAAGGGGTAAAGGTTCTAATGGAGGGATAAACACATGAAACCAGGCTTAGAAGTAGAAACAGCAGGTTTAAACCTTATTAAAGCTTTATAATGGCGCAAAAAGGCTTTGGAGAGGAATGATTTAAAAAGTACGATGGCGGAGTTGTGATGGAGAGTGATCGCAATCAAATTTTGGACGAGTGAAGGCTAACAAGAACAAAATAAAAGTGTGATTTGCGATGTGAAATGCGGCCGATGACGTGGTGATGGGACTGGTGGCGGAGAACGGGGCGTTATCGCAATCGGCGAACAAGAGCAGTAAGTGTTAAAGGAACAAAAAAAAAAGTGCGATTTGCGAAGTGCAATGGGGAAAAAACTGTAATTTGCGATTTGCGATGTGGTAAAAGTTGCGAAGTGTTAAATGCTATATCGCAGTTTGAAATATCGCAAAGGTTGAGGGGTAGCGGAAGTGTTGTCCAGGAAAAGTTGTGAAGTGAAAAATGCATTGGGCGACGTGGTGGTGGGATCGACAGTAGAGTATGGAGGATATCACAATCGAAAACTGAAAACGATGCGAAGTGCGAAGTTCGAAATGCAATAGCAAGAATTTCGAGGAGGAAAGGAAGAGTTTGATAACGATATCGCAATCGACAAAAAGGAGCTGTAAGTCTTAAAGAAAAAAGGAAAAAAATGTGAAGTGCTAAGTGCGAAATGCAATGGGATAAAAACTATGAAGTGTGAAATGCGATATCGCAATCGCAATATCGCAAAGTTGGAGAGATAGCGGAATTTTTGTTTAGGAAAAGTTTGCGAAGTGCCAAGTGCGATGGGTGACGTGGCAGTGGGACTAGCGGTAGAGTATGGAGAATATCGCAATCGGTGTCAGGAGTAGTAAGTGTTAAAGGAACCAAATAAAAACGGCAATTTGCGATTTGCGATTTCGTAATATCGCAATATCGCAAGGTTGGTGGAGAAGCGATAATGTAGTTGGGAGAAAGGTGTGAAGTGCGATTTTCGATTTGCGAAGTACGATAGCAGAATTTTCAATGAGGAAGGCAGAGGTTGAATTGCAATGGTTTTCAAGCATTTTGCGTTAAAAAGGGTAGGGCAATCGTGACCAACAAGAACAAATAAATAAGGCAGGTTGGATATTTTAAGTGTTTCGAGGGATAAAAGGTGGGTGCAACAGTTAGAATAAGCAGAAAACAAGAGGAAATGGAGGGCATGACAGTAATTCTCATACTGTGGATACAGAGATGGAGAATGAAGTAGGGAGACACCACAGAGCTTCTTTGGGTTTTTAGCAATAATTCTTGTGATCAACCTGCTAATCTATGCATGAAAAATATACAAATGCATAAAAACTATTGTGAAAAGGAAGACTGGAAAATCGTAATGCAACTCTACTTTTAATCTCGGAAACAGTGAAAAGAAATCAGTTTTTGGGTCTGTGGGAAATTCCGCCCTCCTCGAGCTCTATTGACAGAGATGAGAAGGGGGTCTTGATCCACAAATTTTTGGTTTTTCTACTCTATTCTATTACTCGCAAGAAAAATAAACCTAGAGCAACACACTGAAAGCGAAACTAAACAGTAACTTGAAACATAAACGAAATTATCAGAAGCGGAACTAATGGAATGACAGAAAGCAGAGAACAAATACAACAGAGAGGTTGAGGCACATAGATTGGGCCCTAACCCACAAGCCTATCTCTCTAAAACTTAAATCACTAAAATGAAATCAATCTCCTCATTTCATAAAATAATAGCCTCATACATTTCTGAAAGTTTGATCACTAAGTAAAATAATACAAAGCTCAATATCTTGTAACAAAGTTCCGACTAGAATCGACCCCTCCTAACTCTAGCTTTGCTCTATTTATTCTATAGGGCAGCTATCAACAGCTCCCTAGAAAATGGTAATTGAGTCCACTTGACTCCAAGTAAACAAATATTGGGTGCACTCCTCTTTGAGTTGCTTGGTTGCCTCTGGAATTTGAAATGTTGGAGAAAATCCTTGGGGATCCTTTAGGAGCTTTTGGAATTTAAATTGCTGGAGAGAATCTTTGGGATCCTTTGGCTGCCTTTGAGAATTAAGGAGGGTGGACAATCCTCCTATAATTTCTCTTTGTTGTATCCTCTAAGTCTTTAGGATAAAATCCTTATAAAATTTCTAATAATTCATGATTTTCTGCACTCAACCTCATATTAGGCACTCAGAGTATGTTAGCCTTAATCACCACCTATACTAGCATCATAAAACCAAATAATAATAAAAATGCAAGAAAAATAGATCTAATAAGGAAAAAAGGTGGCCATTAACCCCTCTAATATGTCTAATGATGGAGCTCATCATCACCCCCCTACTGAATGGTTGCTCATCCTCTGAGCAACTAATCCTCCTCCTGCATTTCCTTCAAGGCTTTGACAGCCCCCCTGAATTCCTAAGGAAGAAGTGTGGGAGTTTCCCCAAGGAGTTAAAAACCATTATTCTTTGCTGCATTCTCCCATTCTCTATCTTGTGCATCTGTTTCCTTTTCATCATTCAGCCCCAACAGAAAAGGTGGGATGATATTTATTCCCAACCATCGGAATTTTTTGGCCTGCATGGCCCTCCTGTATAATGGCGCCCTTTCCAATGCACCCCTCAGTCTTTCTGGAGTATGGTAATCCCTGTTCTTGAGGCTGTGAGGGAGGTTTTTCCATCTCCTCTGGCTGGCCATAATGCACTCATCTTCTATCTGCCTAGAAACATCATCAAAGTGGCCTATTACCTGTGTTTGAGTCTGAAGGTAGCTTTCAACTAGTTTAGAGTCCCTTTCAATCTCTCGACGGTTAAGGATGACTCCTCTTGAGCTGAAAAATTATGGCCTAATGTATAGGGGTTCTATAGTTCTTCTTCACATGACCGTCCATATCTCTTTTTCTCTAGTGTCTTCATTCATCATCCACGATACTAAATCCATCAACTGCATATCCCCCATTGTAGGATTGGGGTCCCAAGTATCCAGACTTGTCAGCACAAGGTTATGCACATAAAAATCTGCCATATTTTCCTGATCAACCATGCTAGCTTGCTTGTAGAAATCCATGAATTGCCTGCAATCTTGGAAAGGTAGGGATCCATGGGAGACTAGAGTTTTTATTTGAAATAGGAGCCATTGCTCCTTGAGGTACACATCATATGAGTCAGAAGGGAATCTGTGTTGGAGGGATTCTATGCATAAGTTTTCCATTGTGGCTAATTTCTACCATTTTTGCTGCAATTTATCCTTCAGTGCTACATTCTCTGCTTGTGCCTTCTGCAGCTACTCCTTCAGGACTATTTCTTCGATTCTTTCCTCCTCCCTTGGTGATTTGTCAATGATAATTGGGCTCGTGGGAGGAGTTTTTTTCTCTCTCTGACTTATCCTCTGACTCTTGTCAGCTCTGAAATACATAGAGGTTTGCCTTTTTCTCTTTGCGCTCAGAGGAGCTAAGGTGGTAACTACCTCTTTGTCTTGAGGGGATGTGGTGTTGTGATGTGAGTTTGCTTCTTGCTCACTTTTTGCTACCTCTATGACTTTTATTGCCATCTCTTCCATTTTTCTTTGGCCCTTTGTCTCTTCCTCTCCTTCTTCTGGTTCTTCTTGTTCCTCTTCTGGTTCTTCTTCTGGTGATGTTGTGTTGTTGATGCATGTTGTTCAAATACGCAGCCCACCCTAGGTACTGTTGTGTTGCGGGCTCCCTTCGGTCTCTTTCCCTCAAAAATTCTTAATTCACTAGTTTGGATGAGACAGGATCTCTTTTTATTATATTGCATAGCTAATTTTGGAGCACTTATGTAGCTTGGCCACAGCTCTAGTTTTCGTTAGAGACCATTGTTTCCTTCCCTCTATAATTCATGATGGACTGCGTGTTTCCTCCCCTAATTCTCCTTTACTCCACTTGATTTAAATTTTTTCCTTTTGCATGCCCAGGTAGTGTGGCTTTGCAATTCTCCCTAGTCATACTTCACGATGGTGGCCAAGCTAATTGGCCACCTTTCTGCCCCTTAAACTCTCTGCAAATTTAATTATTTATGGCTATTATGGATGCATAGCCAGGGGTGAGAAGCTATACCTGAGTTTTCCTTTTGTTGTCAAGGAATTTGTAGGAGCTAGAATTTGGAGACAAGCCTCTTATATGTTGTGTTCTTCCTTATTTTCCTATTTTTTGAGTGAGTAGCTTGTTGAATGAGAAACTCTTTGAGTGAGTTTTTGATCTTTCTTGTTGTTTCTTCCCAGTGTAGATGTTTTGTGGGGTTGCTCCAGATGCCATGGGTGGCACTCCTGTCTTTCCTAGGGTCTGCTTTATCAGCTCCTCCTTGTTTTTCTTTGTAGTCCGTAAACAACTTTGTTTTTTAAGGAACTTCTTGATGTTTGTAGAAATTTGTGGCTTGCTTTCTTTTGCTACATTGTGCTTAGGAATGGAGGAATATGTTGTATAGAGGTGATGGAAGGAGTTATGGAAATGAATGGAGTGAATGATGGGATGGATGATAAAATAGAAGGGGAGAGAAGATGAATTATTCACTGTGTTTCCAGAAACCATTAATAACCTGCAAAACAGCAAACACAGAAAACACAGAGATGCAGATGTATTTTTTTGTTCTTTTTTTTTTTTTTAAGAAAGTGGGCTACCTCCATGGAGTTTTTCAACCCACAAACTCGCCTTGGGTGCCTCAGAGAGGTTTTCACCCATTGATCTTTATTCCCTTTTCTTCCTTTTTCTCTGGTTTCTTTTTTTTTTTGAGCAAGTGAGCTGCCTCCATCGAGGTTTTCAACCCACAAGCTTGCCTTGGGTGCCTTAGAGAGTTTTTCACCCATGGACCTTTATTATTTTTTATTTTCTTTTTTTCAGGAGGTGTGGGAAATTATGGAGTTTCCCATCACATACACCTCTCTGCTTATTGAATTTATGAAATTTTCCCTTGACAAAGGCTTCTTGTAAATTTTAAGTCTATGAACATTGACAAGTAAGGGGATTCCTTCCTCATCTATGGTTCTGATTTGAACTGCGCCATTATCAAAAAAAAATTCCACTGTGTAAGGTCCTAACCATCTTGTCATCAACTTGCCTTTGAAATCTTTAAACCTTGAATCATACAACCGTGCCCAGTCTCCTTCTTGGAAGGTCTTTTCTTTTATGTTATTCTCATGCCAGACCTTCCTTTCTAGCTGAACTACCTCGGTGTGAAGAAGTGCTTGCATTCTGAACTCATCCAATCCATTTAGTTGTAGCAACCTCTCTTTTTGGGCATTTGATAGATCTAGATTTAATTCAACTACTATTCTTAAAGTATTGAATTCAAACTCAACTAAAAATAGAGCTTTCTAACCATAGACTACTTCATAAGGAGTGAATCATGTTGTTTTCTTCCAAGTAGTATTGTAGGCCCAAGTAGCTTCTACCAATCTGTCTGCCCAATATTTTCTGTTGTTTCTCACAACCTTGGTGAGGATGCTCTCTAAAGCTTTGTTAGTTACTTCTTCTTGGCCATTCGCCTGAGGGTGATAAGCAGTAGAAGTTCTATGCTTAATCTTGTGCTTCCTAAAAAGTTTCTCAATGAGGTGAGAGGTGAATTGTGCTCCCTGATTAGTGACTATTTCTCTGAGGTACCCAAACTTTTAAAACACATTCTCCCTCAGAAATTCTACTACTTTCTCCTCGGTTGCTACCTTCACTGCTTTTTTTTTCAACCCACTTTGTCAGGTAATCAGTGCAGACTATGATATACTTCTTTTGTTCAAATGGTGGATTGATAGGTCCAACAAATTCCATGCCCCACTTGTCAAATGTCTCAAGAGTGTTAGGTCCCTATATTACTAGTATAGTCCCTTACTGTTGTTAGTGTAACCCCCTTATTGTTATTGTTGTACCCCTGTAACCCCCATATTTTTATTATTGTGCCCTTACATTATTATTGTTAGGTCGGCAAGGATTACATTTTGGCCCCACTAGGATTAAATTGTGGCTCCATGGACTCCTATATATAGAAAGGAGGTTTTTTCAATTGGATCATCCAAGAATTGTTCATTCATGTAATGTATTGGAGGTTGCCCCCTCGAAGTGACTTATTTCTAAGGCGTTGATATCTCTTTTTAGGGGGGATTTTAGAACCCAATATTGTATCTATTCTACAATATTCCCTTGGAATCAATTCAAATTGATTCTTCAAACAAAACTTATGCAATTCAAAAAAAAAAAAAATACACACCTTTTTCTTTCTTTTGAGGAGCTCGATATTGAAATTGAATGGCTCTACTATGGCTCATGAAGATGAAGAAATGCAACATGACATAACAAAATTACAAGAGAAAATGCACCTTCTACATTTCAAGGGTTGATGAATTCCATTTTCAAACCCTTCCTTAGAAAATTTGTGCTAGTATTTTTTGATGATATACTAATCTACAGCACGTCTTGGAAGGATCATGTTCAACATGTTGACAGGGTGCTCAAACTATTGGAGGAGAAACTATTATATGCAAAAACATCCAAATGTTTCTTTGGAGTACAAGAGGTGGAATATCTGGGTCATATTGTATCTCACGAGGGTGTTAAGGTAGACCCTAACAAAATTAAAGCCATTAAGGAATGGAAAGTCCCCACAACCATAAAGCATTTGCGAGGATTTCTCGGGTTAACAGGGTATTATCACAAGTTTGTTAAGAATTATGGGAGAATAGCAGCACCTCTAACAACATTATTGAAGAAATATGCATTTTCATGGACTTTTGTGCAGTATCTCATCCATTTAAAGCAAGTACAGTTGCTACGAAATTTATGGAAACAATTCAAAAACTACATGGAAACCCGTAGATTATTGTAAGAGACAGAGATCCCATTTTTATAGGAAATTTTTGGAAGGAATTATTTTCTTGTTTGGGTACTCAACTAGCTCATAACTCATCTTATCATCCTCAATCTGATGGTCAAACAAAGATAGTGAATAAATGTTTGGAAGGATATCTTCGTTGTTTTGTATTTGATAAGCAAGCACAATGGGTCAAGTGGTTACCTATCACTGAATGGTGGTATAACACTTCCTTCCATACTGCAGAAAAAATGACCCCATTTATGTAACTTTATGGATATCATCCACCGTCCATCACATCTTCTTTAAGGGAAAATTCTAGGGTTCAAGCAGTGGAGGATCACATCGAGCATAAAAAAGAAGTTCTCCAACTCTTAAAGGATAACCTAAATTTGGCACAAAATTGAGTGAAAAAACAGCTAGATCAACATCGCAGTGAGAGAAGTTTTGATGTGGGAGACTGGGTATTTTTACAGCTACAACCATACAAACAAATGTCCCTCAAGAAATCTAAGAAGGACAATAAATTATCGCCAAAGTAATATGGTCCTTACAAGGTGTTGCAAAAGATTGGTACTATGGAATACAAATTGGAGCTTCCTGCTTCTTCGCTAGTGCATCCAATTTTCCAAGTTTCATGCTTAAAAAAGGCTATAGGGGACAAACTTCCAGTTCAAAAAATATTGCCAGAACTTGATAGGAAGGAAAAACCATATTGGAACCTGAAGCAGTCACGGAAACAAGAACTCGACAGCTACGAAATCGATCAATTTCAGAGTATCTCATCAAATGGAAGAACTTACCCACTCAATATTCTACATGGGAGGATGAGAATTTTATACAAAAGCACCCGTAGCTACTCAAGAGTTGAGGACAACACTTTTTTGAAGTAGAGGAGCATGTTAGGTCCCTATATTCTAGTATAGTCCCTTATTGTTGTTAGTGTAACCCCCTTATTGTTATTGTTGTACCCTTGTAACCCCCATATTGTTATTAATGTGCCCTTACATTATTATTGTTAGGTCGGATAGGATTACATTATGGCCCCACTAGGATTACATTGTGGCCCCATGGACTCCTATATATAGAAAGGAGGTTTTTTCAATTGGATCATCCAAGAATTGTTCGTTCATGTAATGTATTGGAGGTTGCCCCCTCAAAGTGGCTTATTTCTAAGGTGTTGATATCTCTTTTCTTCTATTTTTGGATTTGGTTTCACAACAAAGAGCCACCTAAGGGTGCAAAGGCATCTCATCCCTTTGCATGGGTTTCCCCATCCTTTGGCACTGGTCACACTTGTTGGTGTATCTTCTGGAATCTTGGTGAAGGTTAGGCCAATAGTACCCCGCCTGCAAAAATTTGTAAGCAGTTCTCTTTGCAGCAAAGTGGCCTCCACATGGGTTGTCATGACATGCAAAGAGGATATCAAAAAATTCTTCCTCCCTCACACATCTCCTTAGGATTTGATCAGGGCCTAACTTGAAATGGTTTCCCCCAATCCATTTGAAATGGGCACTTTTTCTGATGATCCTACTCCTCTCCCTGAATGAAATATTAGGAGGGAGTATCCCAGCGACCAAGTAGTTGGCTATATCAGCAAACCATGGTGAGAGTGTTGATATAGCAAAAAGATGTTCTTCTGGCAGCTGGTCATCTACCATTCCTTCTTCACGTGTAGGGAGAGATAATCTAGACAAAAAATCTACAACAACATTCTCCTTTCCAGGTTTATCAACAATAGTCAAATCAAATTGTTGCAAAAGTAACAACCATATAATTATTCTAGCATTAACATCTGGTTTTTTCATTAAATACTTGATGGTTGCATGGTCACTGTGAACAAATTTCTGATATCCAGTTACATAATACTTGAATTTGTTCAAGACATGGACAATGGATAATCTCCTTCTCAGTAATAGTATAATTCAGCTCGGCCTTGGACAAGTTCTTGCTGATGAAATAAATGGCATAAGGGATTTTGTCCTCTAATTTTCCTAATGTTGCCCCTACAGCTTTTCTATATGCATCAGTGTGGATGTGGAAAGGCAAAGTCCAATTTGGACCTCGGAGGATGGGGGCAGTGGTAAATTTTCCCTTAATGAGCTCAAAAGCATCTTGACAAGGACCGAACCAAATAAAATTAGAATCCTTGGGCAATAACCCAAATAATAGCGAAGCCATCTTGCTGAAATATTTGATGAATCTTCTATAGTAACCAGTTAAGCCTAAGAAACTCCTGACATCTTTCTGCTTTTGAGGAGCAGGTACCCTTTTGATGATAGTGATTTTGTTCGGGTCTAACTGTATTCTTGCTTGGGATATGGAGTGTCCTAATACAACCCCTTCTTTCTTCAGGAATTCACACTTTTCTGGGCTCAAGGAGAGATGCATCTCAATTCACCTTCTTAGTACTTTACCCAAATTGGAGAGAGCTTCCTGGAATTCATCCCCATGTGGTGTGAAATCATCCATGTGGGTTTCAACAGAGTCATGGACTAACTCAGAAAAGATGCTCAGGATGGCCCTTTTGAAGGTATTTGAAGCATTGCACAACCCAAAGGGTAGGACTCTATAAGAAAAGGTACCCCAAGGGTAGGTGAAAGTAGTCTTATCCTGGTCTTCATGGTTGATTTGAATCTGATTGTACCCATTGAACCCATCTAAAAAGGAAAATAACTTCTTCCCCACAAGGCCATCCAAGACTTGGTCTATAAAGGGCAAAGGGAAATGGTCTTTCTTGGTGGCTTTGTTAAGTTATCTTTAATCAACACAAATTCACCACTTCCCATTCTTCTTTAGGACTAGGACAAGAGGAGATACCCACTCACTGTCGGATATGGATATATGAACCCTGCATCCAATAGTTTCTGCAGCTCTTCTTTGACTATGTCCTTCAGAGTCGGGTTCATCCTTCTTTGGGTTTTTCTCACAGACTTGCATCCTTATTTGATATAAATATGATGTTTTCATGCTGAAGGATGTGCCCCTTTTATGTCCTTGTAATCCCAAGTAAATGCTTCGAGATTTTCTTTCAAAAGCTAGCATAGCTGCTTCTCTTCTTCATTCGAGAGGTTTGGGTTGATTTTCAGAGATCTGGATGGGCCAAACTCAATATCCTTGGTGGTTTCAAAGGTTGACTCAACTGAGTGCACTCCCATACAAGGTTGGCTTTCAGACTCTTTGACTAAGGTTTTGAGAGGAATGTTAGTGGAGGACTGGTTTTGAATGGCATGGTCGATGAGTTCATCTTCATCAAGCTTCCCCCCTCTAAGAATAGCATCTACGGTACACATAGGGGCAGTGTCATATAACTCATATTCTTCATCCTCCAACCATGTAGGGAGATCATGATCAATGGAAGGTTGGGCATGAGGATATAACACTAGTTGTTTAGACAAAGGCCCATTTTTTATAGTCATGTTTCCGGCCCGACAACTAATATAAGCATCATTAGGATTAGGTCGACATTTCGAACCAACTAATGTGGTTCATCCTCGGGACAAGGTGGAGAAACTAATCGATCTTTATGAATAAATAGAGGAGATGCATCATTGCCCGGAAATAGTCGTTAGGAACTAGTTGTTAAAAACTAGCCGTTGAGACTAGTTGTTAAAAACTAGCCGTTAGAAAGTTAGTTAAGAATTCAATTTAAATTTTTTATGAAAAAGGGGTTTACATTTAGTTAAGAATTCAATTTAAATAATAAAATTTATTGAATTTATTTAAATTATTAATTAAATATAATAGAGAGGGTTAAACCTTTTAATATATATATATATATAAAATAAATTAATTTAATTAAAAAGAGGTTAATAATTCAAATAAATAATAAATCAATTAAATTAAACTATGTTAAGAAAAAAGGCTAATTCAATTAAATATAGTAGGGATGGTTTTTTTTTAATTTAATAGTATATATACATTAAAATAGTTTTTAATTAATTAATTAATTTTATTTATTTAATTAAGTGGTTAATTAATTAATTGATTTATTTTATTTATTTATTTACTTATTTATCATCATTTTATTGTTATGTTTTTATTTATTAAAAAATAAATAAATAAATAAATAAAATTAAAAATTAAAAATTAATCCTCCCTACTATATTTAATTGAATTAGCCATTTTTCTTAACTCATTTTAGTTTAATTGATTTATTATTTATTTGAATTATTAACCCCTTTTTAATTAAAATTTTAATTTAATATCTATATATATATATATATATATATATATATATATATATATATATATATATATATATATTAAATCAAAAGTTTTAACCCTCCCTATTATATTTAATTAATCATTTAAATAGATTTAATTAATTTTATTATTTAAATTGAATTCTTAACTAAATATAAACTCTCTTCTTCTTTTTTAATAAAATAAAAAAAAATTTAAATTGAATTCTTAACTAACTTTCTAACGGCTAGTTTTTAACAACTAGTCTCAACGGCTAGTTTTTAACAACTAATTCCTAACTGCTATTTCTGGGCAATGATGCATCTCCTCTATTTATTCATCAAGATTGATTAGTTTCTCCACCTTGTCCTGAGGATGAACCACATTAGTTGGTTCGAAACGTCGACCTAATCCTAATGATGTGATTAATCTGAAAGACATTTTATCTACATTGTGGATCACAAAAGTCTTAGATCTAACTAATATAAGCATATGTGGTGGCTAACCAAGGTCTCCCTAAGATGAGGGGATAAACATTATACTTAGTTTTTGGTTGTAGGACCAGGAAATCTGTAGTATACTCCCAAGAGTCAATGGTAACCATAACATCCTCAACAATTCCTTTCAGAGTTAATGTGGACCATTCTGCAAGTTGCAGTACTATTGTGGTTTTCCTCAAAGTCCCTTGGAGGTTAAGTTTCAACATAGTTTCCTTGGTCATGATATTGATGGCAGCCCCTAGATTAATCAGAGTCTTGGGGACTATGACACCATCTATATGCACATAAAAAATTGGACAACCAGGGTCTAGGTACTTTGGAAATATCACCTTCCCCAACATCAGGTCACACAGTTGTCCTACCACATTGATGGTGGGGGTATCTCTCTTCCTTCTCCCGGGTTTCTTGAAGCAATTTTCTTTAATGAGCCTATTGTAGATAGGGACATCTTTAATGGCCTGGAGAAGTGGTATATTTACACACAAATTTTCCAATTCTTCCAGGAGTTTGGTCTCCTCTGAGGTGTGCCGACTAGGGTGGATCAAGCGCTCAGGAAAAGGAGGTTGTTAGATCTGAGTGTTACCTTCTTCTTTTTCTTCCTCAACCTCTACAAGTGGAGATGGAGGATGGTTGTCTGGGATTACTCTTCCTGAGCTGAGATTAACCTCTTGTATCTCCACAGCATAAGCTGGATGGGATATTTCTCCACTGGGAGCCTGATGTTCCTGCCTGTTGTTTGGGTTCGGATTGGGTTGTGCAGGTATAAGTAGCCTAGGTGGAGCAGCATGAGAAAGTTGAGGTTGAGGTTGGGGAGGAGGCATTAGAGCAGGTGGTTGATCTTGTTGAGGCCTCCACCCTTGGCATGGATTGTTCCACTGAGGTTTTTGTGGAACATACTTCTGAAATGGTTGGTTTACTGGATGAGAATGATATGAAGGGTTGTAAGGCCAAGTAGGAGGTGTAGACCAGGATGAAGGAGTTGGGATGTAATGAGGTTTCACGGGTGCACTCTGATTGTTGTGATAGTAAGAGTAAAGTGCACCTTGCATACCTTGTTGATATGACCGAGGACCTTAAGGCCTTCTTTGGTTGATGAAACAAACTTGCTCTCACATTGCTTCCCCACCTTGATATACAACTTTAAGTCCAGGTAAGGAGGGACACTTTTCTGTGGCATGATGCTCCTCACAGACTAAGCAAACCTCTATGAAATTCAGTGGACATTCATTTCTTGGGTGCTTCCTGGTACATCTAGGACAAAATATGGCCAGGTCTCTCTCTACTTCCTCTTGCTTCCTTTTGACCTACATTGTGTTCATTTGAAAAGCAAAGGTGTGCAACATGTCACTCTTGAAGTCCTCTAGCATGTTTCAAATCTCATGTTTTATGAAGGTTGAAGAGGAAGGGATATTGGATGTGTTGTGGCTAGCTCTGTCGTTCTTCCAAATGCCCTAGAATGGTTCTGGAAGACAGTTTTGATTGTTTCATAGGGTTTTTGGTAGATATCTCCTCCTGATATCATATTCAATGTTTTTATCATCTCTTCATTGATCCCTCGAAGAAGTACAAGTTTAAGTGATGCATGATCAAGAGTGCAGTTGGCTCTCTTATAGTTTAATTGAAACCTCTCTTCATAGTCCTCTAAGGATTCATCAGGTGCTAGAGTCATCCTAAATATTTCATCCTTAGTTTCCTTGGACCTACAGTAGTCTTTGTATTTGTTGTTGAAGGTCTCTTCCATCTATGCCCAGGTAGTGATGTTATACCCAGGCAGACCCATGAACCAACGCAAGGATGCATCCTTAAGGGTGGATGGGAATAGCTTCAACTTCTGATCATCAGAGGTGTAGTCATAAGTCTTACAAACAACAGCAAATTCAAACATAAATGTGTTAGGGTCCTCAAGTCCGTGAAAGTGTGGAAGAGTTGAGGAGCTAATGTTTTTCATCTTAGTTTCCCCATCTTCCTCTCTTATGGGAAAGGATCTTTGGATCCTAGCCATGGTTATGATAGGTGAAGCAAGTCCCTCAGTCAAAACAAGGTATTATTCTTCTTCGCCAATAGGATCCTAAAAATATTCAGAAGGCTCTCCTATAGGGGGTTTAATCTCACTGCCGCTGAAGAAGAGTGAAGGGTGTTTAGGAGGTGATGTGGGGGTTTTAGGTAAGATTTTTCTTTGAGTATTCCTACTCCTACGAGGCTTGAAAATCAGATTTTTTGTATTTTTCAATATTTCAGAACCAACATGAAAAAGGAAAGCAAAAAAGAATGCTAAAACATAATCAAAGCATCTATTAGACACCTCCCCGGAAACGACGCCAAAAAGTGGTGAGCCCTGGTATTGCACCAAGAATGTTGCAACTCCCAAGGCCTGCCCTACTTTACTTTATCAACCTGGGGTTCGTACAAACTTGGAGGTGACAGTGCTATATACACAACAGATGCATTTTGTTTATGTCATCCTCTTCAGCTTTACAAAAGGGTGTTATTTCTTAAACTATGATAAAAACTAAAAAGTAAATTTCTGGAAGGAAATGATAGAAAGGAAACTAACTTAATTTGCAGAAAGGAAATTACGGAAATGAAACTAATTTAATGTGAAGAAATGAAATGACAGAAAGAAACTAAATTAAATTGCTGAAAAGAAATGGCATGAAGGAAACTAAACTAAATTGTTGAAAAGAAACTAATTTAAACCACACTAACCATAGCTAATCGGCTAAACACGCCCTACTTATCTTATGCTCTATCTACCATGTTTTTATCCATGCATCTAAGTTATCCATGACTTAATTCTAATTGAAAAAGTGTTGATTTGCAGCTTGGAGAAGAAAGGAGTAAAGGTGCTAATGGAGGGATAAACACATGAAACTAGGCTTAGAAGTAGAAAGAGCGGGTTTAAACCTTATTAAAGCTTTATTATGGCACAAAAATGCTTTGGAGCAGAATGATTTAAAAAGTGTGATCGCGGAGTTGCGATAGAGAGTGATCGCAATCGGCGTTTGGACCGATAAAGGTTAACAGGAACAAAATAAAAAAGTATGATTTGTGATGTGCGATGCGGCGGATGACGTGGCGGTAGGACCGGTGGCGGAGTACGGGGCGATATCGCAATCGGCGGACAGGAGCAATAAGTGTTAAAGGAACAAAACAAAAAATGTGATTTGCAAAGTGCGATGGGGAAAAAACTGCAATTTATGATTTGCGATGTGGTAAAAGTTGCAAAGTGCGAAATGCGATATCATAATTCGCAATATCGCAAACGTTGAGGGGTATCGGAAATGTTGTCCAGGAAACATTGTGAAGTGCGAAATGCATTGGGTGACATGGCGGTGGGACCGGTGGCAGAGTACGAAGGATATCAGAATCAGCATCGAGAGCAGTAAGTCTTAAAAGAAAAAGGAAAATGATGCAAAGAGTGAAGTGCGAAATGCAATAGCGAAAATTTCAAGGAGGAAAGGCAGAGTGCGATAACAATATCGCAATCAGAAAAAAGGAGTGGTAAGTCTTAAAGAAAAAGGAAAATGATGTGAAGTGCGAAGTGCGAAATGCAAAGGGATAAAAATGCAAAGTGCGAAATGCGATATCGCAATCGCAATATCGCAAGGTTGGAGGGATAGGGGAAGTGTTGTTCAGGAAAATTTTTCGAAGTGCGAAGTACAATGGGACCGGAGATAGAGTATGGAGAATATCGCAATCGGCATCAGGAGCGGTAAGTGTTAAAGGAATCAAATAAAAACTACGATTTATGATTTGCAATTTCGTAATATCGCAAGGTTGGCGAAGAAGTGATAATGCAGTCAGGAGAAAGGTGCGAAGTTGAATTTGCGAAGTACAATAGCAGAAGTTTCGATGAGGAAGGCGGAAGTCGAATTGCAACGGTTTTCAAGCATTTTGCGTTAAAAAGGGTAGGGCAACCGTGACCAACAAGAACAAAGGAATAAGGCGGGCTCTATTCTTAAGTGTTTCGAGGGATAAAAGGTGGGTGCAACAGTTAGAATAAGCAGAAAAGAAGAGGGAATGGAGGGCATGACAGCAATGCTCAGACTGTGGAGACAGAGATGGAGAATGAAGCGGGGAGGCACCACGGAGCTGCTCCTGGGTTTTGGCAATAATTCTTGCGATCAACCTGCTAATCTATGCATGAAAAATAGACAAATGCATAAAACTACAGTGCAAAAGAAGACTGGAAAATGGTAATGCAACTCTACTTTTAATCTCAGAAACAATGAACAGAAATCAGTTTTTAGGTCTATGGGAAGGTTCGCCCTCCTCGAGCTCTATTGACATAGATGAGAAGGGGGTCTTAATCCACAAATTTTTGTTTTTTCTCCTCTATTCTATTACTCGCAAGCAAATGAAACCTACAGCAGCACACTGAAATAGAAACTATACAACAACTTGAAACATAAATGAAATTATTAGAAGCGGAACTAATGGAATGACAGAAAGAAGAGAAAAAATACAGCAGAGAGGTTGAGACACATGGATTGGGCCCTAAACCACAAGCCTAGCTCTCTGAAACTTAAATCAGTAAAATGAAATCAGTCTCCTCATTTCATAAAAGAATAGCCTCATACATTTCTGAAAGCTTGATCACTAAGTAAAATAATACAAACCTCAATAGCTTGCAACAAAGTTCCGACTAGAATCGACCCCTCCTAGCTCTAGATTTTCTCTATTTGTTCTACAGGGAAGCTACCAACATCTCCCTAGAAAATGGTGATTGAGTCCACTTGACTCCAAGTAAACAAATATTGGGTGCACTCCTCTTTGAGTTGCTTGGTTGCCTCTAGAATTCGAATTGCTGGAGAGAATCCTTGGGAGTTCTTTGGCTACCTTTGGAATTTGAATTGTTGGAGAGAATCTTTGGGATCCTTTGGCTGCCTTTGAGAGTTAACGAGGGTGGACAATCCTCCTATAATTTCTCTTTGTTGTCTCCTCCAAGTCTTTATGATAAAATCCTTATAAAAATGCTAATAATTCATGATTTTTTGTGCTCAACCTCATATTAGGCACTCAGAGTATGTTAGCCTTAATCACCACCTATAATAGCATCATAAAACCAAATAATAATAAAAATGCAAGAAAAAGAGATCTAAGAAGGAAAAAAGGTGATCATTAACCCCTCCAAATATGTCTAATGATGGAGCTCATCACCTGCTTCTCAGCAAGTTAATTCAAGTGAAGGGTCATGTTTTAGATCACAAGCTAGTAATTTTCCATATGTCAATGAGATTTTGACTACTAATTATCTAGATGGTCAGAATGGAGAGAAACAAGTCAAATCGAGATGGAAAGATAATTCTCTTACTTTTGTCATAGATTCTCTTCTTGAGTCATTTTCTGCCACTGGAGAGCAACATGGTTTTGATGATGCATACTTATCTGTATTAGATGATAATTATCTCATGGAGGATTTTGGTCAAGGGTTTGATATTGGTGAATGTAGCAATGAAAAATATTTATCCATCTTTTCCAACACAATTGATATACTAGATTTTGACCTTGATCCTGAAGCCTTGGAATGGATGGGCTTATGTGAATAGTAACTAACAACAATATTGTGTGTTTCCTTGGTGGATTTTGTAGTGTTGTAGTAGGTAGCATATTGGTCATGGCGATGATCTTTGGTTTGTCAACTTTTTTATTTCCCTAAATATGTTTAGTTTATGTATAGAAATGAAAGTTTTGATAGTGATGAGAACAACTTATTTTAGTGCGACAAGGACGAGCCTTTCATATCAGAGTCGTTAGTGGGTTTTCTTTGTGCTTTGAACCTTCCAAATTACTGGTTTTATGTCTTCTTGCGCGACCTTCTTCCCTGTCTACACTCTTTCTAGGGTATCAAGTGTAATTCATAGAGTTTTGGAGGTGGAGGTCTCCACGAGGCCTTTTATTAAATAGTTCTAGGAAATTGTTACTCTATTCTTCATATCTTTATTCATAATCTTTCCATGAAGAGATACTTGGATATGCAGCGAAAAGATACAGTGTTTTTCTATCAACCTTTGTTAAGATCCTTAATGATCTTGGTTATTGTAAATATCTTTGATTCTCAAATGAATATCAAGATATTATTCTTCTTTAAAAAAATATAGAAGATAATAACATTCAATCCTGCTGATGGAAAAAAACCTTGCTGATTTATAAAATTGTAACATGGATGATTATGACGCATTGAACTTAAGAAAAAAAACCTAATGATAATTAATATCAACCATGTTAAACACGGAATGGTAAATGAAGAAAGTAAACACACAAGGAGAAAGATAAGCGTGAGTTGTTTTATTATTCACCATAGATTCACATTTATATTACATTGGTGTGACTCTTGGATTCCACATTCCAAGGTCACTTGGACTCCTTTGTGATTGTTCGCCTTCCACACCTACCCATAGAGGATTAGGTGTCCAATATTCCCCCCGTTAATTTGAAGGGGTATGTGTGAGTCCAAGAAGAGAGTTGTAATACAAATCTGCAAAGTATGCATGGCAGCGCTTAGGCTGATTCAGCTCTCTAAAATGATGGCATAAAAAGGTGGTTTAAGGATGACCGCCAACACTGGAATGCTTATTGCAGTTCCCGGAACTCTTCCAAATCTGGAAAGAAGTTGAGGGCTTCTGCTAGAGGAAGTGTCCCTCATATTTCATGGTTTAAGGATGACCACCAACACTGGACTGCTTAATGCATTTCCCGAAACTCTACCAAAGCTGGCAAGAAGTTGAAGTCTTCTGCTAGAGGAAGTGCTCTAAATTATTTGAAGAGGAAGAATATGACCCTCGCATAGATGGTTTAAGGCTATCCACCAACCAAATGCATGCTCATGGGCATCCATGTCTCTGGCTACAACTCTGAATCTGGAATGACAGGTTGTGGCTCAGGCTCGCTTGATGTGACTTCGAAGCTTGTAGATGACCACCATTTTCCCCCCTGTCAGGTACAAGGTGAGATGATGGCGAAAACTCAACTGAAATATTGTTCAATATTCTAGAACAAGTTCTGAAATATGACTTAAACATCTTCTTGGTTGTTGATGCCCATTGCCAAGAAGTGATCCATCCAAGATGAATCTTTGTTCTTGCAGGAGGCTTGTTTCTGAAGCATCTGTGTGAAGAATGGGTGTGGTGACCACAATGCTTACATGGGTGAAGATCAAAAAAATGATCTTTCATATGGCCAACTCGACAATGTTGGCATTTCACAATTTGTTGTTGTTGCTTTGGAAGAGGAGTGGGATCTAGAACAGCTGAATGTGAACTGTCATAAAGGAATCTGGCACTCTAAAATTTGATAGGCTTGGAGTAGTCTGGAATATGAAAGGACAATTCCTTGTCATATCCAAGACCAGTTTTGTGCTTGTTGTGGACAAGTTGTTCCCAAGGTCTGATGATATGCTTGGGAGGTGTTGGTTGGATTTTTTCTTCTTTCTGCAAATTTGCGCTTCATATGGGTACTGCATCTGCAATTTATTATTGCTGATGGGAGTCTGTCTTAGTGTTCTGAACAAAAAAAATTTCAGAATGATGACTCCGCTGATGTAATTTATCTTGCTGAAGCCAAGATTCAAGCTGCAAAAAATCAATGTTTTCTTGTGCATTTTGTAGACATGTATGAATATTGGAAAGGGCGTCCTTGCTGAGTTTAATTTTGTCTTTGACATTATATTGTATCAGAGTTTTGAGAAACTCTAATATTTCACCAATTAGAGCCATTTAAAAAATTCAAAATGCGAGTACAGTTTTCGATGCTTAAAGCTCAATCTAACACCACCCTGCCATCCTTTACAAAGAAAAGTAGAACAACAACTCTTGGGCTCCCATATCAGGGATAGTGACCCAATTACAATAACTTTCAAACACTTTATTTCTTCTAATTCATTTACAACTTTATGTCTGATCCTTTAATGTCCAAAATATATATTGTTGTTACTTTAACTTTTAATTTTCAATACAGACCAAAAGAAAAATCATACCTCCTCTAATCAACCTTAATGCTTGCTTCACCTCAAAGTAGGCTAAACAAATAGATTCAAGGTAGGCCTAGGTCTGCTTCAGGATCGTGGATTTTCCTTTTCCTTATAAAACTTCATAATTTGATCTATCTAGGAGCTCGGGTCTGCCTCTAAAAACCTCATAACATGCTTTGGTCGAGAATACGTTTTCCACAGAGCCATAGTTTCAAAAAACCCTAATTGGGGGCCTCCTCTATGCAATTTGAGTAGACTGAAATACCTCGAGGCAAGCCTCACCAGGTCAAAAAATAGTCTCAAAGGGCTTCTGTTTAGTCCTCGGGAAGACTGAAATTTGTGCCTCAAGGAGGCCGAATTGTGCCATAGGTAGGCCGAAAAAACTTGTTAAAAAATGTGCCTCAAATTTCCTTCACACATATCTTCTCAAAACAATCCTGTCAATGAAACACCATATCGAGAAATATTAATGAACCTACTCCAAAAGATATGTCTCAAAAGCGGCCTTCTTCTAATCAGAGGGAGACAAAGTTGTGGATTATGTGAAGAGGGAGTAGAGGTTGCTTGGTGTATTGTTGCACGCTAAAGGTCGTGCAGATACCAGAGGAGTGATACCAGAGAGGCGTTAATGGCATATTGGGATTGTGTTAATGTAGGCAGGAGATAATGGGAGAACGCAACGAGGATGGTGGGCTACGGGCGTGAATGGTAGACCTGGGGAATAGGAACTTTGTGATAAAGCGGAGCCAATGAGTCAATTGTGTGGAGGAGTGTGGAGCGCCGAGAGGGGCAGAAGAAGGCAATGAGGCTGATGCATATGGAGGTGAGAGATATTACAAGAGCACAAGAGTGTAACGCTACATGCTAAGGCCGAGCACCAGAGGCCAAGGGTGCAATGAAAGTGACTGTGTAAGAAATATATGGAGAGACAGAGCCTTCTCTGTAGAGCCCAAGGAGAAATGTCCTCATGGCCCCCACCAATGTAGAAAATTCCTCTCAGTGCGTTCACCACTAGCAGTGACAAAGTCTGCTCAGTATCAATCTCGTTGGTGGAGGATTTGTAGCGAAAGGAAGTTTAAGGAGATATATCAATGGTTCATTCATTACTCCATGCACCATTCCGATGCAATAGTGTCTAGATTCAGGACCTGTGTTCATCGCAAAGAATCAACAACTTCTTTGAATGGCAACGCTTCGCTTCACTCTGATCAAACTCATAGTTAAAAAAGGGACACATGAAATGCAAATGGAATGCGATATTACATCTCACTAGGCAAAGATAGCTATCACAAAAGTTCAATTTCCTATAGAAATCGTTGAGGTCAGACTTGCAACAACCATCGTGGTCTTATTCACTATAGGGGCCTTAGATTGTGTTGCCAACACACAAGTCCACGTGAAGACTGCTCATCAAAAAAATAGGCACATTCAAGTAACAGGTAGGATAGGCACATAGAGAATAGGTGCTGATAAAAAACAATTAAGAACTCACCACATTTCTCTGTCCAATTTTTCAATTATTAGCAGATTTTGCAAGTTCTTTGCCTCTCAGACATGCAATTCAGGCCAGAGGAGTCACATGAAATTAGTGGAGCATTAAGATCCCTCGGACAGGCGTAAAGTGAGGAATATAGCGCAATTTCTTCCGGTAGGTAGAAGCAAATGCGTTATAGAACTAAGTCATTGAGGGGAATTCAAATGTTAAACATGTCAAACACTCATTAAATGCATTAAAACTCATTCAAGGTGTAGAGGTATCGATGATTGGAGAGAGGGAGTCGAAAAGCCTAGAATTGCTGACAGCTAACAGAGACGCATTTTAAGCATTGAATTGATAGAGGAGATAGTGGGACAGGAAACTACGCAGAGTGAACAATTAGCGCAGGTCTATAATGGCCAAAAAATAACAAGTGGCTCTCAAATTGGAGCAAGGCCAGCTATCGCCCGCTCTAATACCATGTTAAACACAACATGGTAAATGGAGAAAGTAAACACACAAGGAGAAAGATAAGCATGAGTTGTTTTATTATTCACCATAGATGTACATTTATATTACATTGGTGTGACTTTTGGATTCCACATTCCAAGGTCACTTGGACTCCTTTGTGACTGTTTGCCTTCCACACCTACCCATAGAGGATTAGGTGTCCAACAAGCCAACGAGACATGAACCCAACTAGGTTAATAACATAGAAATTCGAGGTAAGTCGTGTATAAAATTATTAATACTGATGTATTACCGGATCCTCCTGATCTCACAATATTTATCTTCTTGCAAAATATAGAATCCTTCCACTGTTAAACTTGCAGAAATTTAAAACTCGATTGCAAACACATGTGAATAAATTCGATTGCACATAACACAGTTGTTTAATGAGAAAGCTTAAAGCTAAAAACCCCAACTATCATATATTATGTATATCAATGGAATCATGTAATAATCTCATGCAAAGCTTAGTACATCAAGCTCTCAGTACAATGTAGATTCATTACACACTGTCATGTAGAAATTTGCATCTCTATGCACCAATTTCTTACCTCCTGATAGCCTGCCTCCACTATGCAATCCCTAAAGAAGACCCCTGAATGAATTTGAATTGGCCTTACCTTGACTGTGCAATCCTCATTGGAAACTCCAATGTGTGTCAGATGCATTGAATGCATCACTATAGTCACAATGGATAGTCCATCTCACCCTTTCACCTATCTCTCCATTGGGTCTCCACTGGAACTGACATGCACTGTAGTTAACTGTTGTTTATGTTCAGTTGTTAGTGGGTTATTAGTTGTGAATTAATTAACTAATTAATTCACTTAACTCTCACTAGTGTATCATTCAGTTAGATTAGATACAAATAGCTCAACTGAGTTTAACTCACTTAACTGAGTTAAACTAAATAAAAACTCCATAAACTACTCTTCCAACTTTGTCATAACTTTTCCACTTCAGTTCTAACTGATTCCTCCATGCATGAGCCACCAATAAACCCTAGGAATTGCATAGTTCCTTCAGCCCACTGATTTTCCAAATCTGTTCACTGAAATAAATTGCTCCAAGAGAATAAGTTGATGTTTATTGTCAGATTATTATTAAGAGCTAATAATAATTGACATGCATCAATTTTTAGATCGATGATCTATAAATAGACTTCGCCCAATATTCTAAAAATAGAATTTCGTCTATTTTCCACATTTGACCAACCATCTACAAATAGCATCCTACAACTTATAGAATATGCTCACCATGTCTAAAAATAGACATACACCTAAAAATAGCCTGCGGGCCCCACTTATTGAAGGTGCTTACTTTTCACTAAGCTCATCATCTTGTTGAATCTCAACAAGTCGTGCAACACCCTTGCAACACAAGAAGACGAAGAGGATCACTTTTCTATCTTTTAAGTCAATTTCTTAATTACCTTTCATTCATTTTATTCCACTCTAATTAGGAATTTGACTCATTTAGTTCTACTATAAGAAAAGCTTCTTAAACAAAACTTGGGCATTTGGAAAATATATATGCAAGATAAAACAAATTTTTTTGAAGCATATTTATTAAGAACAATGAAATGAATGTCATTCAGAAGATTTATAACAGAAAGGATATCAAGTGGAATCCACAAATGCATTCAACAACTAGGAATTTACATACTCAGAATGCTAGATTAAATATGTATTTATATGTGTTACAATTTAAATATATTGCAATCAAGACAAAATTAATGGTTTTGATATGAACATTATGTTATTGCTTAAAGTGGTGATATAGAGGCTTGGTGTTTATTTACTGGAAAAAAATACATACCACCATTAACAATGACACTGGTTATTTTTGTATTGTCGCTAGATGACAACCTTTCATCGCCCTATATGAAGCTTTAAACAAAGTACAATCCTATATTGAGTGCACAAATTTGATTAGACCATGGCCCTCTTCTAGAGAACTTTTCCCTTGGTCCATAATTATGATATTCACCATAGAAAAGTGTATCGAGAGAAAAGGATCTATTACAGGGCATCCACACCCTCAGGTCTGATGATTTTGTCAAAATAAGAATGCAAGAAAATTGTTCTTGAATACCTCTTCCACAGTTTTCCCAGATACACTGAACATTCGGATTGGAATTGAAATCCCTCATGTATTCTTTGGTCCCATCCATGATGTAGTGTTAAAAGACTAGCCATGTTAATTGAGCAGGGTACGTCTGACCCTGTGTTGTTATGGGATCTATCTCATTAGACTTTGATTTAAGCTAACATGGGCACACGAGAATGGAAAATTTTTGGAATAGAGTTGTCACGTAGCTTGTCAAATGCTTGACATAGAGGATTTATGATCCACGTTTGACACAAAAACATGAGAGACCAGTTCATCCACCTATGATACATCCCAATCCCAATTTTTATTAGGAAGATAGTAATAAGGTGCAGGACTAGAGGATTTGGATGATCTCTCCATTGAAGGAGGCCTCCATAGGACCATATAGTTCCCATAAGTATCTAGGGCATCCACTATACTTAGAAAATTATTGGTAAAGTTTATAATCATATCCACCTTTTGGATGAAATTGGATATTTTCTATGTAGTATTGACATACCTGAGATCATAGCTACATTCGTATACATAAGCCAGTTATATGCTCAAAAAATATTTCAAATCTTTTATCCTCTTCTCCACTGTTATAACAGCACTGATTTTCTCAATTAGAGCCACAAAAGGGTGCATGAATTATAGGCAGTTCTTAATAGTGGTTATGACGTTAGTGTCATGGTTATAAGTGTCAAGCGGAGTTTTGGAGAGCACATGGGTTTTTTTGGTCAGTCTGACGCTAGAACCACAACTACTTCGATGATCTCTTCGGCTCCAACATTTAAAACTACTTTGGTAGGAAAAGGCTTGCAGAGGTTTGGAAATTGGGTTTCCTGGGAATAAAATGACCATTGTTTTCATCATGGGTTCTGGGAATCGATCAATACCTTGACCGTAAGGGTTGAAAAAAAAAACCTATGTGGAAAAACAACAGGAAGTTACCTTTAGTGTTGGGAGCATAATATTGACATCAGAACGAGTATTCTTTGGAATATTCTTCAACTGATAAAGCTTTAAAGAATTAACACAATGTTGTACACCTCGAATGGATGGAAGGGCTTACCTGTGGAAGCGAAATACGTGAGAGTAAGGGTTACACGTACCCGTCAACAGTTCCTTAGCGATGTCATAAATGACTTAGCCTGCTAAACTATAAAAAACATGATTTCCTCATGAATGTCAAAGAGAATCACCATACCCAAGCTCTGTTGGATGAGCGGTGAATGCAAGTGGGGTGGGTGAGTGCGGCTAAGTAAGGGTTTCTTACGCCCATAACGAACCTTTGTTGATGAGGGATGTTGAATCCATGCCCTACTAACCAAGGTCAGATATGTTTCCACCTCACCAAATCAATTCACAATTCAAATCAACTGGCGAACATAATATAATCGTCTAACAAAAGATTGAACGACGCAGACAGAGGATAGAAAGGAAGCAGGGGAGTTGTTTTCAAAAGGAAACGCCTTACAACATAATAATGACAATGATATTACTTAAGAAGAAAATGCCACTATTATATTAAATGATTATATTTTTATCATAAATATTTTTATGATTTGTTAATAACATAACATCATCCACATAAATTAACAATAGCAACGCATAACTTCTTATATGCATACTTCCTTTATTATTTATGATTCAATTTTCTAACTAATTTATATATAAGTCTAAAAGTCAAATACATGAGACATTCTTATTTCATTTCTATTCTACTCTTGATTTTGACTCGTCCTTCTAATTTTATCATTTATTGGAACCCTCAATTTTACAATGAACTTTTCATAAATTTAGAAAGTAGTTCTTCTCCACTCTACCTAAATTCCTACTCTCTCCATTATTTTTCAAATTTATTAGAAAATGTATGATAATTTTTAGAAAAAAAAAAGAAAGAAGCATTAATAAATATTGTTTCTTCATCTCTTTTTCAAAACATGGACAAGTTATGAGATGGTCAATGGTTGAATGCTTAGGGAAAAGAAACCCAAGAAAAATCGTTCATAGTTTTCACATTATTAGTCCCTGCCTAGGCAAGAGTCTAGCATCATGTTTAGTGCCATGTCAAATTGATCAATACTATGTAATTGTGCATTGTATTAAACAATTTGTACTTCAGATGCCACATCTATTTAGTTGTATATGCACATAATGTAAATATGATTTGAACAAGTCCTCCAAAAGTTACTACTTTGTAACTAAACTACACGATTTTGTTTTTTTAGGAAAACTTAAGTTGTCAAACTTTATCATATAAATATGAATATAATTGTGCTTTGTAAAATAATTTCAGAGAATAATCATTTTTTGTTAGCTTACATATATGAAAAATATATATTAATCTTCTCCATATTATAATAATAACAGTTTAATTTTTTCATAATATGTTTTATATGTATCATGCTAGTAGCTTCTATATGCAAATTTTGTAACAACATAATCCTTAATTTCAATGTCAGAAACTACGTTTCCTTGCAACATTTGTTTAATACTTTAATTATTTTATAAATCTCAATTTGTTCAATATTTTGTTTCTTTTAAAAATGTCACGTTGTAGCAAAAAATTGAACATTAAAAAAAGTGTATATCTCCCTCATACATAATTGTAAAAAAACCTCTTAACTTAATTATTCAAATAAAAAATTATTACTATTTTATTTTTATTGATTTTAAATTTTTTCATTAAAAGCTAAGATCCCAATGTTATAGTCCATCCATAACTAAAATTAAACTTTCAGATTTAAAATTAATAAGTGATTATTCCTGGAACCTCTTACTCCAAAAATTACCAATTTTAAATGTAAAAGACCCATTTCCTTCCCCTTTCTCCTTATTCATTTTTCTCACTCACTTATGCTATAACACCCTATATTTTAACACATCATCTTCCTAATTGACAGAGCCCCTCTCCTCCTCTCTCACTTGTTTTTATATTTTCATAATTATTCATATCCCTTATATTTAGAAGGTGTACGGGTAGGCTAACTATGTTGTAATCTTCTTTTCTTCTATCAATTTAGTGAACCAAACAATTAAAGTTCCATTCAATTTGGGCATTTATTAGATTTTCTAAATAATTATATATGGGAAAAAATCTTAGGAACAAATTTTATCATACAATTCAAATTAACACTAAATTTTTTGGTTAAATTCATTTGTTTTTGGGTGTGAAGATAAAATCTCTTTATTATAAAAAATCTATACCACCATTAACAATGACACTGGTTATTTATGTACTGTCGATACATGACAACCATTCATCGCCCTACATGAAGCTTTGAACAAAGTATAATCCTATATTGGGTACACAAATTTGATTAGACCATGGCACTCTTCCAAAGAACTTGGCCCTTGGTCCATAATTTTGATATTCTCCATAGAAAAGTGTATCGAGAGAAAAGGATCTATTCCAAGGCATCCACCCCCTTGGGTCTAATGAGTTTGCCAAAATAAGAATTCAAGAAAATTGTTCTTGAATACATCTTCCACAGTCTGCCCAGATACACTTTGTGAACATCCATATTGGAATTGAAATCCCTCATGCATTATGTGGTCCCATCCATGGTGTAGTGTTGGAAGACCAACCCTGTTGATCGAGCAGGGTTCGTCCAACCCTACGTTGTTATGGGATCCGTCTTTCCAGACTTTGATTTAAGCTAACAAGGGCACACGAGAATGGAACAGTTGTGGAATAGAGTTGTCATGTAGCTTGTTGAATGCTTGATATAGAGGATTTATGATCCACATTTGAAACAATAACGTGAGACACCAGTTCATCCACCTATGATACATCTCAATCCCATTTTTATTAGGAAGATAGTAATAATGTGCAAGACTAGAGGATTTGGATTATCTCTCCATTGAAGGAGGCCTCCATAGGGCCATATATTTCCCATAAGTGTCTAGGTCATCAACCATACTTAGAACATTACTGGTTAATTTTGTAACCCTATCCACCTGTTGGATGAAAGTGGTTATTTTCTATGTAGTATTGACATACCTGATATCATAGCTACATTCATATACATAAGCCAGTTGCACACTCAACCAAGATTTCACATCTTTTATCCTCTTCTCCACTCCTATAGTAGCATTACTTTTCGCAATCAGAGCCACAAAAGAGTGCGCAAATTATAGGTAGTTTTTAATAGTGGTTATGGTGTTAGCATCATGGTTAGAAGTGTCAATCAGAGTTTGGGAGAGTAGATGGTTTTGTTTGGATCGGTCTGAAGCTAGAACCATAACTGCTCTGATGATCTCTTTGGCTCCAGCATTTGCAACTACTTTGGTAGAAAAATACTTGCAAAGGTTTGGAAATTGGGTTTCCTGGGAACAAAATGACAACCATTTACCACTGTTTTCATCACAGGTTTTGGGAACCAATCAAGACCTTGACCGTAAGGGTTGAAAAAAAAACACCTATGTGGAAAAACAATAGGAAGTTACCTCTAGTTTTGGGAGAAGAAGATTGATATCAGGATGAGTATTCTTTGGAATATTCTGCAACTAATAAAGCATTAAAGCATTAACACCATGTTGTAGACCTCGAATGGATGGAGGGACTTACTTGTGGAAGCGAAATATGTGAGAGTTAGGGTTACAACTACCCGTCAATAGTTCCTCAGTGATGTCATAAATAAATTGTCCTGCAAAACTATAAAAAAAATTGGTTTCTTCATGAATGTCAAAGAGAATCACCAGAGTCAATCACCAGAGTCGAGCTCTGTTGGACAATTAGTGAATGCGAGTGGGGTGGGTGAGTGTGGCTAAGTAAGGGTTTATTATGTCCATAACGAACCTTTGTTGATGAGGGATGTTGGATCCATGCCCTACTAACCAAGGTCAGATCTATTACCACCTCGCCAAATCAATTCACAATTCAAATCAACGGGTGAGCATAATCTAATTGTCTAACAAAAGATTGAACGGCGAGGACAGAGGACAGGAAGGCAGCAGGGAATTTTTTTTCAAAAGGGAACCCCTTACGACGTAATAATAACAATGATATTACCTAAGAAGAAAATGCCACTATTATATGAAATGATTATATTTTTATCATAAATATTTTTATGATTTGTTAATAACATAACATCATCCACATAAATTAACAATAACAAAGCATAACTTTTTGGAATCTATGCTTCTGTGATCCATCATATAAATTGTAAAAAATATTTCGGTAATAATCACATGCAATGGAACGTTGTCGACGCGTTTTGAACCAACCAGTGTGGTTCATCATCAGGATTAGGTGAGAGATCAGATCAAGACATTAAGTTTAAATAGATGTAGAGATGGCTAAACTAGCCGTTAGGAAAACGACTACTTTGACTTTTTTTAAAATATTTATTTATCTATTTTTAAATATATATTATATTTTTTAATTAATAACGGCTAGTTTTACTTTTATTCACCTAAAAAAAAAAGATCATACTAAATAAAATAAATTAAAAATTATAAAACATAAAAAATATAAAATATAAAATATAAATAAAAAAATATACATCTATTTAAACTTAATGTCCTGATCTGATCTCTCACCTAATCCTGATGATGAACCACACTGGTTGGTTCGAAACGCGCCGATAATGTTCCATTGCATGTGATTATTACCGAAAGATTTTTTACAAAGCATAACTTCTTATATGCATAATTCCTTTTCTCTTTATGATTCAATTTTCTAACTAGTTTATATATGTCTATATGTCAAATACATGAGACATTCTTATTTCATTTCTATTCTACTCTTGATTTTGACTCGTCCTTCTAATTTTATCAGTTATTGGAACCCTCAATTTTACAATGAACTTTTCATATAATTAGAAAGTAGTTCTTCTCCACTCTACCTAAATTCATAATCTCTCCATTATTTTTCAAAGTTATTAGACAATGTATGACAATTTTTATAAAAATCAAAGAAGCATTAATAAATATTGTTTCTTCATTTCTTTTACAAAACATTGACAAGTTATGAGATGGTCAATTGTTGAATGTTTAGGGCAAAGAAACCCAAGAAAAAACGTTCAGAATTTTCACATTATTAGTCCATGCCTAGGAAAGAGTCTAGCATCATGTTTAGTGCCATGCCAAATTGATCAATACTATGCTCACTGTGGAGATTCCGAACTCAGCAACTCAAAACTCACACCACAGAAATATGATATCTATAATTGTGCATTGTATTAAACAATTTGTACTTCAGATGTCACATCCATTTAATTGTATATGCACATAATGTAAATGTGATTTGAACAAATCCTCCCAAAGCTACTACTGTGTAATTAAACTACACGATTTTTTTTTTTAAGAAAACATAAGTTGTCAAACTTTATCATATAAATATGAATATAATTGTGCTTTGTAAAATAATTTCATAAAATAATCATTTTTTGTTAGCTTACATATATGAAAAATATATATTAATCTTCTCCATATTATACTAATATCAGTTTAAAGATTTCATAATATGCTGTATATGTATCATGCTAGTATTTTCTACATGCAAATTTTGTAACAACATAATCCTTAATTTCAATGGCAGAAAACTACGTTGTCTTGCGACACTTGTTTAATACTTTATTTCTTTTAAAAATCGCAATTTGTTCAATATTTTATTTTATTTTAAATACCATGTTATAACAAAAAAAATTAAACATAAAGAAATTATATATCTCCCTCATACATACATAATTAATTGTAAAAAAAATCTCTTAACTTAATCATTCAAATAAAAAATTATCACTATTTTATTTTTTATCAATTTTAATTTTTTAATTAAAATCTAAAACTTAATCTTCCCAAACCTTGATCCCAATGTTATAGTCTATCTATCCCTAAAATTAAACTTTCAGATTTAAAATTAATAAATGATTATTCCTAGAACCTATTACTCCAAAAAAAATACCAATTTTAAATGCCAAAGACCCGTTTCTTTCCCCTTTCTCCTTAAATCTTTTTTCTCCCACTTATGCTATAACACCCCATATACTAACACACCATCTTCCTAATTGACATGGCTCCTCTCCTTCTCTCTCACTTGTTTTTATATTTTCATAATTATTAATATCCCTTATATTTAGAAGGTGTAGGGGTAGGCTAACTATATAGTAATCTTCTTTTCTCCTATCAATTTAGTGAACCAAACCATTAAAGTTCCATTCAACATTTAATAGATTTTCTAAATATTTATATATGGTCAAAAATCTTAGAACAAATTTGATCATACGTAAACTTTGGATTTTCTAAATATTTATATATGGGCAAAAATCTTAGGAACAATTTTTTTGTTACGTAAACTTTGGATGATGTGAAATTCAAATTAACATTAAAATTTTTGGTCAAATTCATTTGTTTTTGGGTGTGAAAATAAAATATCTTTATTATAAATTTGGTTTACTTCAATGTAATATAGTTTTCTTACATTCTTTTATTTGTGTTTATTCACATAGTTCCTCTTTCCCTAGTTTCGTGTTTTTTACTCTCATTATTAATCCCTCTCACTCATCGTAGTAGTTAGCTATTTAGAGTGTTGATATGTTTTTAAGCTTAGTTTAAGTTTTTATGTTTCGGTTATTTTTTAAGTAATTTTTTTAATCAATTTTGTTTTAATTGAGTTTAATTTTAACTTTTTATGTTTTGACTATTTTTTAGGTATATTTTTAGATTAATTTTATCCTAAATGTAATAAAAATGGTTGAGATTTTATATTTAAGTTGTTGAATTTATATAATTTAAGTGTTTCAAGGTTTTTTTTGTTAGTTGAATCTATTTATATATTCAAAATTATAATTTAAATAATAAAAATTGCATGTTATAAAAAGAAAATACAATAGGCACACAAATAAACACAAACCACGATAAAATTAGAATATATGAAACACAAATTATGAGAAATCAAGAAGACATGAGACACAATTTATGTGGTTAATCCAATATGAGCTACATCCATAAAGAAATATGATCCAACTGGATATTGGTGGCCACCCGCCTATTCCACTTGGACCCCCACCATTGTTTCTTTCAATTTTTTAGTTTCCTTAATTGTAGCACAATTTACTATTTTTGGCAGTTTTTCGGGTCCTGAACTTCCAGTGCCGTTTTGAGGCCCTAAACGACATTTTTTTTGGAAAACAGGAAAACATGAACATATGATTGATGTTTGCAATAGAAAGTTGTAGTCCTCAGATAGATATTTCTAACGAAGTATTTTGCAAGTCAAACATAGATCGTATGCCAAAGTTACGATCCCAAGAAGTTGATGTACCAGTTTACCCCAATGGAGCCCACAGATTTGGCGATTCATCTCCTAGGGTTAGGTTTTTGGATGTTTAAGGTTTTCCATTGTTTCTCAATAATAAATAGGCCCTTGAGCCTCATTG
This sequence comes from Pinus albicaulis, assembly GCA_034641835.2. Taxonomy (NCBI): domain Eukaryota; kingdom Viridiplantae; phylum Streptophyta; class Pinopsida; order Pinales; family Pinaceae; genus Pinus; species Pinus albicaulis. The sequence goes on along the minus strand of CM076579.1, from coordinate 596,775,665 downwards.
TAACACATTTTAGAGGCATATAGTCGCCACATCTCTTCTTAGAGATAAGCTACCATCGCCTAAGCTAGTTTATTTCCATTATGTATGTAAGCATATTTCAATTCTTTGATATTAATGAAATGAAATTTTATTTATGTCGTGTCTATGTGTTTATGTTTATATATGTATTCTATTGCATTCCTGCATAAGACTGGATCAGTAGTATTAGAGGAGTTTGCTCTTTCTCTTTTTTTTCTTTGCATGTCCCCAACGAGGTTAGGGTACAGGGAGTTAGGGCTCGAACCGGTTGAACCTTTGCAAGATCATCCTCGCAAACCCCGACGACCTCCCATGGCGAAAGAAAAGAAAGATGATGAAGCAGAAGATCCTTTCAAAATATTGCTCGAGGAGGCCCTCAAGAAACAGAGGAACGCGATGATAGATAACTTTTCCCAGATCCTTCGACGACTACCCACAGGTGACACATCTTCATCTGGCAACCACTCTAGAGGTGCCACTCCTTTTAAGGTACAAGTTAACTTTAACATTCTCGTATTTGAAGGCCACATAGATACAGAAGCCGTAGATAGATGGTTAAATCTGTTGTAAGGATATTTTTCAGTTCATGACTTTTCCAATTGGGAAAATATTTCTTTTTCACTCCTCAAAGCCTCCCCCCATGTCAAGGACCGGTGGGAAACTTACTGTGAGAAAAAGGACGAGAGGGAATCCTCACTGTTTTCAGCCGCACCCACCTGGAATTATTTCTGAGACGCCATCAAGGAACAATATTACTGTTAGTCTCTTGTATTCTACATTATCACTAGATGACTATGGATTTTCTACAATCTACTGAAAATAACATTCCCTGACTATCATTTATTTTCAGAAATATCACTGCCTTCATTATTTTCCTTCTAACCTATTCACTATGTCTCATTTTACCTATTCAGATCACTCTCTTACTTTAAGAATTCCATGTTTGTCCCTAAAAACCCTCCTTCTCACCTCTTTCCCTACCTGAAACCCCACTCCCATCGCTAAAATCCTCTCCCTTTTCATTCATTTCCCTTCTTCCATTAAAGCAATGTAAAAACCCATTTTTACATTGTTTTACAAGAAAATTTGATTTCATTCGAGACCCACTCCTTTAAATAAACCATGTTTGTTTAAAAATACTTGACCCCGTTATATTAAACCCTGCCTCCTTTTCTATATTAAAGCCCTTGCTTTAATAACCTTGCTCCCCGCTTTCATAAATCCTCGGGTCCCACATAAACATTAACCCCCCCCCCCCCCGCTCTAAACCTAAACCCCCCGTCCCCATATAACCTTGGCCCTCACCCTTTAAGTGCTTCTGCTTTAAAATACCTTGGGCCCCGCAGTACAAATACCCCGCTTTTTTATGTTACCCCCCGCTTCAGAAAATCCCCACGCTAACATTTAAACCCACCGTTGTATTCAAAATCCTGGCCCCACATCATATTATGGCCTACTCATTCATTCCACCCCGACCACCGTCGGATCTTCGCCCCCCAATCCAATGGCCATTGTGCCATATCGTAACCGCAAACGCCTGAAACTTAAAACCTTTGAGCCTTGCGAAATAGGCGGTATTTACCCTCGTCATTTCCGCCACGCATCACCCCCACCTCTTATCGCATCCTCGCAATACAGACCGCCTCACTGCCTACGCCCCATGTGAAAACCGCTAAACCACTCCCACGCCATAAACCCGAAACCATTGACCCCTTTGAATGTTTCAAAGCCCTGTGACTCTGCAATAAGCCCCAAGCAACCATAAAACCCCTGTAACGCGTCCAAAAGACCTGGAAGGCCATAACCAAACGCAAAAACCTTAAAACCTCCACTGTCTGGACTTTGTCCATAAGATTCCCTGCTACCTGTGAGCCACCATTTCTCCCCATCCCGCAGGATCGTGTTTTTATTAATAAATTGTTTTATTTTACAGGTGATCGATGAAACAGAAAGGAAATAATCGTATTGCGGTTCTAAAGTCCAAAAATCATTTAAATTGGGTTCCTTGGATGAAGATCTAGAATTCCTTATTCATTTAAAGATCAGTAGCACCAGATTAATCCAAAATCAACAATGGATCATGACCATTGATGATCATTCAATCACTCCAAAGGTAGCAAGAGATTCTTCAAAATATAGGGTAAAGAAAATGAAGAGAATTATACAGTAGTGGCGCATGCAGAGATGAAGACAGATTTGAGATTAAAGGAAAAATCAAGGTTTAAAGACTAATAAGAGCTTAAAGACAAATCAACAAAGAAAGACAGATCCGAATGACAAAGAAAATCACCATTTACTTCTTCCAAATCACATTGGCCACCTACAGCCACATTTTGATTTAAGACAAGCTACATCAGTTAATGTTTTACTTAGAGATATTTTAGCAGCTCAGAAGTTATTGCAAAAAGTTAATGTTAAAGGCATAAAAGTCAAAAATATCTAAAAGTTAGCTCAGCAATAAATTAGAAAGTTATTATTACAGCGAGTTAGTCAATGATATTTTGCCTTGGGCCTTGCATGGTCTCAAAGGTCAATATATTTACTCTATAATAAGTGCAGTCTGAAACCATAGAATAGGATCACCTCCTCAATCTGCAGTTAAATACTACATGTATGATCCATTATTTTTGTTGGTTGGTTGGTTAGTTGGTTGATTGCTAGACTGGATTTTGACCAGACTCTGAGTTGCAAAGGTTATTGCACTAGAGCATTGTAACTGTTTTGGACATCAGTAATACAAGCATGTTCACAGGATTCTTGAGCTATGTTAATGGTGATTTTATCCCTCTTTGTCAATATTTCTCTTTGTTTTCCATATTGTACCTCAATTTCTCTTATAATAGAACATAAATTTTAGATTGAGATATGTTGTTTTGGCACCTCAACTCTTTCTGTCATTATTATCTCTATGTTTTTTTCTAAAAGTAATAACTAGAGAATTCTTAACTACTCTCTAGGATTACTGGATTGTTGTCTTCAGATTTTCTTAGTAAAGTATAATTAAAGATTTCTTAACTGCTCTTTAGTTTTACCAAACTGATATCTTAAAGGCCTTCTTTGAAGTATAATTAAAGAATTCTTAACTGCTTTTTAATTTCACTGAACTGTTATCTTAAATGTTTTCTTTGTCTAAAAGTGATAACTAGAGAATTCGTAACTGCTCTCCAGGATTACTGGATTGTTGTCTTGAGGTTTTTTCTAGTAAAGTATAGCTGAAGAATTCTTAACTGCTCTTCAGTTTTACCAAGCTGTTATCCTAAAGGCTCTCCTTGTTTGAAGTATAGTTAAAGGATTCTTAATTTCCCTTTAGTTTTACTAAATTCACAACTTGATGTCATCTCATATTCATTTTACCTAAAGGATCCATTTGATGTAGTTAGCTTGCCCTATGAAAACCCTTGAATATTTGATGTACAATTAAGACCTATTATGACTCCATATCCCAATGGATTAAATCTTCTCACATTCTATTTATTCAACCGAAAAAATCAATCAAAACAAAACAAACAACCCCAAAAATTCATAACTAGCCTAAAATCAGAAAACATAAGCATAAAGATAAATCAGTTAATTATAAACATAGAAAGAGCCCTCTCAGAGCCCAAGAAGGCTAGGTCCTTGGAATCCAAAGCGGTTTGATGTGGTTCCCTGCTACTTGTTCTTGCCAATCTTGCAAATCACAGGGAGCCAACATAGTGGCAACCATACTAGGGAATATACTGACTTATTCAATAGCTTAATATTTCTCAAGAACTCAGGAAACCCCACTTAAATTTAGATGACTCAAATATTCGCCAAGACTGGTATCTGGTTGTTGATGGTGGACAACAACCAGCCTAAAGACAGTTAAAAAATCATCCACCTGGTGACTCCACTGGTTTTCAGTAGGCCTGCTGACTCCACTGGGAAATCATTGAGAAATCCTGGCATTATCAAAACTCAAATAAGAACCCAATCAATATACTTTGTGAATTAATCATTTTTTCTTTCACAGATTGGTTAGTTTTCAAACTATTATAAAAATTTCAAACCTCTCTGAACCTTAGTTCCAAGTTCTGGCTTCTAAAATAATTTGTACCAGATACTATCCTGACCGAAACCCTCCTACAATAGTTGACAATCCAGAGCACATCCTAAGGAAATATCCTAGATCTAAAAATCCAACTGTTAGCATACCTATTCACAAAGCAAGTTCCTTACCTGAAAACTTTAAAGACTTGCAAAATATCCTATCTGGCTCACCCCTAGAACAAAGCTTGTCCAGGACTAGATCCCAGAGTTGGATAACCCAGACAGTTTTAGACCCATCCATCTTACAACAGAATCTTGTTGTACTAATTTCAACCCCCATTCATATACCCCATGTTCACCTTCCTCCATTTAAACCTCCACCTTCACTTTCTAACCCTCCTTTGTTTCCCCAACCCCCAACCATGGCAACCTAGTATGCCCCATTAGTCCTACCATTGCCCTTATTGCCTCTACCACAGGATTATCATTCCAAGATCCCCTTATTTTATGAGTAGTTCTACAACTTATCAACAACATGTGGATAGAATGGAGCATTATTGTGATCGAGAAGAGATAGATGATGAAACTATCAAGATGAGAATGTTTGCCCAAAGCTTAGGGGGAGAAGCAAGAAAATTGTTTGAAGGCCTAACCCCTACTACTATCCATGACCTCCCTGCTTTCATCAACTATTCCTAAAAAAATGGGAAGTCAAGAAGAACCCTTTCCAAATCTTATCAAAATATGAAAACATTAAAAGAAACGCTGGAGAGAGTGTCTGAGATTATTGTACTAGGTTCAATAGTGTATATAATGCCCTCCCTACCCACATGAAACCTCCACAAGGTCTAGCCCTAATGAAATTTCCAGATGGTTTTGACCCAGAGATGGCTTACCAACTAAGAGAAAGAGAACCTCTTACATTAGAAGATATGCAGAGGGGTGTAGTAAGTGTGGAAGCAAATATGGTTTCCAAAAGAGCTAGAATAAAAAATTAAAAAAGAGTCACATATAGGGAAGAGGTTGTAGCCTCCACATCTGATACTAAGATCAATAACCTTGTTAGAACTATGGAAGGGATGATGGAGTGAGTAAACATGAATGAGAGAGTTTACCCCATAGAAAACCAAGCAGCTCCTCAAAACATAAATCAAAACTAGAACCAAAACCAAAACTTTAGAAGAAACCCCCCTCAAATAAGACAGAGAGGACTTGACCAGCAAATCAGGCCTCCTTTTCAAGAAAACTATGCTGATGAGGATGAGGGGGTGATTGAAGAACCATAGGAAAGTCATATCAATCTAATGGGAGTTAACAATGAGGATACAGTTTTCCTCACTGAGGAGGAACAAGGCATATTTTCCCCAAATGAAGAAGAATGCCTAGAATCCGAAGATTATAAACAAGGATTCGAAAATGCCATCATGGAAGTACATAGGCAGTATGACCTCAGAAGCAAGAAAGCCCAAGAAACTCCCAAGAGGAAGAACCCTGAAATTTCTGCTAGGAAGACCCCTGAAAATTATCCTAAAAAGATAGCAGAAACTTCAAACACAATGGTTAAAGGTTCTGATAAAAATAAAAACAAAAACAGTCCAAAAAGTAGCACTAGTACATCAACTATTAGCCCTAATAAAACTGATTTAACTGAGATCCCCAATGTAAAATAGCAAGATAAAATTGTTGTAAAACTAGTGTCTGATAAAACTGATTTAAATCTGCCAAAAACACAAACACCATTCAGTATTGAGAGTGAAATTGCCAAGATAAAAATCTCCATCCCTCTTACTAAGTTAGTTGGCCAAGATGTATATAGATCCCAAGTTTTGAAAGCTTTAAACATAGGAGAAAATGTTGATTCTATGAATTTAAATGATGAAAAACCTGAACTTTCATTTGGACCAGAGGTAGAAGGTAAATTCCAAGAAGGAGGTGTTCCTCCATTTTATCTCAGTTTAAATATTCATGATAAAATCCTCCACAATGCCATGTTAGATTTAGGAGCTTCCCATAACCTCATGCCAAAGGTAGTTATGGAGAGTCCAGGCCTTGAGATAACTAGACCATACAAATATTTATACTCTTTTGACTCCAGTAGAGTTAAATGTCTAGGCCTAATCAAAAACCTCTATGTCAATCTAGCACAAATACCAGCCAAAAGCCTAGTAATGGATATTGTAGTGGCTGACATTCCCCCTAAATATGGCATGCTCCTATCACGCTCTTGGGGAGCTAAACTTCAAGGCACCCTCCAAATGGATATGACCTATGCTACCATACCAGTCTTTAGCCAACCAAGAATACTATACAGGGAAACTCATATGAAATACAAGGTCAACAGTCAAGAAAAGCCTAATAACTCCCCTCTCTATTCTGTCCACATAGACCTTGATTCATTTATCCTTTACAATGATGAAAACATTAATGAGCAAGTAGCAGTTGATGAAAAATTGGTGGAAGAAGAAGAAGAAAAGGAGGAGGAACAGTCAAAACAGGTAGACCAAATAGAAAATGAACAACATAATGGTGAACATAAATATGAAATTGAACCTCTATGGAGTATGAGATTTTATGGTTCTTGTGGAAAAAATGGTTCAGGAGCAGGTGTTTGGGTACACAACCCTGAGAAAAATCATGTCGAAGGTAATTTATATAAACTGAGCTTCCAATGTACAAATAACATAGTATAATATGAGGCACTCCTCCTAGGGCTACAATTACTCAAGAAATTAGGAGCCAAAAGGATCTCTTTCCATGGGGATTTCGAGCTAGTCATTAGGCAGATTAAGGGAGAATATTCAGCTAAACATCCTATATTAAGAGCATATAGGAACGATGCCCTTGACCTCCTAAAAACATTCAAAGAATACGATCTGGCCTTCATCCCAAAAAATCAAAATATCATTGCCAATGGACTAGTATTTGCAACCAGTACTAGTCAAAAACCTCATCATAACAAACAATACACAGTACAAGTCAAATATAGACCAGCAGTCCCTGATAATATAAAATATTGGCAAGTTTTTTAAGGTGAAAAACAGATTGAAGATTTCCTTTAGTCCAGAAATGGGTTTGAAATGCCAAATTCAGACTCAGATCATGATGAGGACTGCTCTGCTGAGGAACAAACATACAAAAAGGAGCCCCCCGATGATGCTGATATAAATTTGTTAGAAAAAAATGACCCACATGAGACAGAGCTGTGTACAGATCCAAAAAAATAAGACATTAAGGTGCTGCAGTTCAGAGATAACACCTTGTCAAGAGGACTTGTCCATCTAAAATAACTTTTTCATTTTAATGATGTTGCTAAGAAACCAAAGATGGAATCCATTGAAGAAAATATAAAAGAGTGCAATATAGGCAGTGAACAAGAACCCAAAATGATAAAACTGTCAAAGACACTGCCAGCTCCTATAAAACGGAAATATATTGAGCTATTCAATGAATTCATTGATGTTTTTTCTTGGAGCTATGAAGACTTGAAATCCTATGATACAGATATCATTTCGCACAAGATTCCTCTCAAAGAAAACCAGAAGCCCTTTAAACATAAATTACGCAGAATAAATCCTGTCCAACTGCCACTAGTTGAGAAAGAAATAAAGAAAATGTATGATGCTGGAATAATAGTCCCACTCAAGTACTCAAAATGGGTTTCAAATATTGTATCAATCAGGAAAAAGACAGGAGAGATTAGGCTATGCATAGACTTCAGAAATTTAAACAAAGCATCCCTAAAAGACAACTACCATTTACCAAAAATGGATCACATATTGCAAAGGGTCGTAGGCTCCAAAATTATATTTCTGCTTGATGGCTTTTCAAGGTACAATCAGGTGTTGGTACATCCAGATGATCAACACAAGACAACATTCACTACACCTTGGGGCACCTTCATGTATGTTAAAATTTCTTTTGGGTTAATGAATGCTGGAGCTACTTTCCAAAGAGCAATGCATATTTCTTTCTCAGAAGAAATAGGTTTCTTCATTGTGATATATCTTGATGACATCACAATCTATTAAAAAACCGATGAAGAACACTTAGCTCACTTAAGAAAGGTCTTTGAGAGATGTAGAAAGTATGGTCTGTCTTTAAATCCCAAGAAAACTTTGTTTGGCCTTCAAGAAGGAAATATTTTAGGCCACATCATATCTCAAGAAGGGATCAAGATTGACCCAAAGAGGATTGAAGGAATATTGCAAATTGGTCACCCAAGAAACATCAAAAAGTTGCAATCTTTCATTGGAAAGATAAATTTCTTAGGAAGGTTCATACCAAACCTTGTAGAGCTTCTAAGAAACATTACTAACATGCTCAAAAGAGAAACATGAGTCAAATGGACCATAGAAGAAAAGCAATCTTTTGATTTTGTGAAGCAAGCTCTTGCCCAAACACCTGTTCTAATCAGCCCTGACTTCACCAAAGATTTTTTCATTTTCTCCTTTGCATCAGAACACACAGTTGTTGTTGTCCTGCTGCAGAAAAATATAAAAGGACAGGAGTAGCCCATAGCATTTTTCAGCAAGGCACTAAGAGATGCACCTCTGAAATATAATATCATGGAAAAGCAGGCTTTTGCCTTAATCAAGCACTAAAATATTTCAGAGTCTACATTTTTCACTCACACGTCATTGCATTTGTACCTCACACAGTGGTTAAAGACATACTTACACAAGATCCTGATGGAAAAAGAGGTAAGTGGATTGTTGTCATATTAGAATATGATCTGGAAATCAAGCCCACCAAGCTGATCAAAGGAAAAGGACTGGCTAAACTGATGGCTAAAACAAATTTTCAAGCGTTAGACATCAATATGATTGATGCATTGGATGAACAAGAGGAGCTGGCAACTCCACCTATTGAGGGAGAATTTCTGAACTCACCCTGGTATGCTAATATATTATATGTGCTTTTTAATCTAAATTCTCCTCCTGGTTTGTCCAAAACAAAGGCCAGATTCTTGAAACTTAAGGTTGTAAATTTTTTCATTTTGGATAAATTTTTGTATTGGAAAAACTCTAGTGGTTTATTGCTTAAATGTTTGCCTGAAGAAGATGCTGATAAGATTAAGCATGAATTTCATGAAGGAGAGTGTGGAGGTCACCTCTATTGGAAAATCAATGTTAACCAAATCCTTAGGGCTGGTTTCTATTGGCCCACCCTCTTCCAAGACATCCATAAAATGGTAGTTGCCTTTCATAAGTGCCAAATATTTGAGGGAAAAATAAAGTTGTTGCCTTTTCCATTACAGCCAATCTCTATTGAAGCTCATTTTCAACAGTGGGGTCTAGATTTCATTGGATAAATCCACCCTTCCTCCTCTGCCCAGCATAAATGGATCCTTACTGCAACTGACTATTTTACAAAATGGATAGAAGCCATTCCTTCCAGGACTGCCACAGACTCAATGATTATCAAGTTTCTTGAAAATAACATTCTGTCTAGGTTTGGATGTCCTAGGAAAATCATTACTGACAATGCTGCTGCTTTTAGATCCAAGAAAATGGTGGATTTTTGCCTCAAATATCACATTACTTTGCGTCATTCTATAGCTTATTACCCTCAAGGTAGTGGGTTGGCCGAATCCTCAAACAAGAGTTTGGTGAACATCATTGAAAAATTGCTTGAAGAAAACAAAAAATCATGGCACATAAAATTGGTACATGCACTATGGGCAGACAGGCTAACAAGTAAGAAGTCAATTGATATGTCTCCCTATTAGTTGGTCTATGGAACAGATGCAGTCTTCCCAACAAGCTTGGGAGTGCCAATAATGAAGCTCATTCAAGAGGTGCAGTCTGAAGAAAATGGCATACAAAGGAGAATAAACCAAACTATCCAGCTACAGCAAACTAAAGAAGGAGTATACAACAGAACACAATTGTTACAAGAAAATATCAATCAACTCTTTGACAAAAGGACCAAGGAAAATGATTTTAGCATTGGAGACAAAGTGTTGAAGTGGGATTCAAGAAGAGAGGACAAAGGAAAACATGGGAAATTTGATCATCTATGGAAAGGTCCATACATAATTCATTCTTCAAGAGGTAATAATGCATTTTTCTTACAAGAACTGGATGGAACGAAGTTATTTGGAGGTCCTTTCAATGGCATGATGCTCAAGCATTATTTTTGCTGAGGAATCTCGGTTTAAAGTTTTCTTCATTGTATATAACATTGCTTAAACAAAACATCTCATAAAAATTGATACAAAAAGAAAGAAAGAAAAGAAGAAAAGAGGGCAGATAAAAAAGAAAAGGTAAGCCCATACCAAAAATGAATATTTATGAAAGTGTGCAAGTCCAAATGCCACTACTTTTGAAAAGGTCTTGTTCAATCATACAGCCTAAACATGATTGTACAAATTTTGAATTTTTTGCTGATAAGTTAGAAATGAAGGTTTGCCAAACTATTTAAACTTGACTTATCAGTTGGTAGATAGAAAATGACATTGGTTCCAAAGTCTAAATCTGAACCAATAAGAAAAGTGAGGGATAAGTGATAAATGAAAGATCCAAGATCAAAGCCCTCAGTTTTAGTTTACTTTTTGAAATAATATTGTGTGTAGCTTGTCCAAAATGCCACAATTCATAATGATAAAACTACTTAATCTTGATTCATTCATGCTTTAAATTTCATGTTGATAGTTAGTGAATTAAAATCTGTCAAATTGTTTAATCTTGACAGATAAGTAGTTAGGTAGAGAATAAAAGAGCTCATCAGTCTAATCCTGAGCCTTCGGAAGTTATAAGGGTAGATTTAGATAGTTTTCTTTTCAAAAGAAAAAGATGTCAATATTTGCAAGTCTAAATGCAATCAAGAAATGAAGAAAAAATGTTAGAGTAGGTGATGGGTAGGCATAATTAAGTTGCAGGAAGCATGGTTTTCAATGCTTAAAGGTCACAATTACAAAATTTGCAGCAGTTCAATAATTACAGGATGAAAATCAGCCAAATACATACAAGCCACTAATCTACGAAATCTAGAGATCTGAGGTTCTTGACACCTCCTAAAGGAGCTGCCCTCCCTAGCTGGAGCCACTGTTAGTCTCCTGTATTCTACAGTATCACTAGATGACTATGGATTTTCTACAGTCTGCTGAAAATAACATTCCCTGACTATCATTTATTTTTAGAAATCTCACTGCCTTCATTATTTTCCTTCTAACCTATTCACTATGTCACATTTTACCTATTCAGATCACTCTCTTACTTTAAGAATTCCATGTTTGACCCTAAAAACTCTCATTCTCACCTCTTTCCCTACCTAAAACCCCACTCCCATCGCTAAAATCCTCTCCCTTTTCATTCATTTCCCTTCTTGCATTAAAAAAATGTAAAAACCCATTTTTACATTGTTTTACAAGCAAACTTTATTTCATTCGGGACCCACTCCTTTAAATAAACCCTATCTGTTTAAAAATACCCAACCTCGTTATATTAAACCTCGCCTCATTTTCTATATTAAAGCCCTTTCTTTAATAACCTTGCTCCCCACTTTCATAAATCCCCAGGTCCCACATAAACATTAACCCCCCTGCTCTAAACCTAAACCCCCCATCCACATATAACCTTGGCCCTCACCCTTTAAGCGCTTCCGCTTTAAAATACCTCAAGCCCCGCGATACAAATACCCTACTTTGTTATTTTACCCCTGATTCATAAAATCCCCGCACTAACATTTAAACCTACCATCGTATTCAAAATCCTAGCCCCACATCATATTATGGCTCGCTCATTCATTCCACCCCGACCACCTTCGGATCTTCACCCCCCGATCCAATGACCACAGCGCCATATCGCAACCGCAAACGCCTGAAACTTAAAACCTTTGAGCCTTGTGAAATAGGTGGTGTTCGCACTCATCCTTTCCTCCACGTGTCACCCCCACCTCTTATCGCATCCCCGCGATACAAACCGCCTCACAGCCTACACCCCATGCGAAAACTGCTAAACCACTCCCACACCATAAACACGAAACCATTGACCCCTTTGAATGTTTCAAAGCCATGTGACCCTACGATAAACCCCGAGTAACCATAAAACCCCTGTAACGCATCCAAAAGACCTAGAATTCCATAAGCAAACGCAAAAACCTTAAAACCTCCACTATCTAGACTTTATCTATAAGATTCCTTGCTACCTGCGAGCCACCATTGCTCCCCATCCCGCAGGAACATGTTTTTATTAATAAATTGTTTTATTTTACAGGTGATCGATGAAACAAAAAGGCAATAATCGTATTTTGGTTCTAAAGTCCAAAAATCATTTAAATTGGGTTCTCTGGATCATGATCCAGAATGCCTTATTCATTTAAAGATCAGGAGCACTAGATTAATCCGAAATCAGCAATGGATCATGACCATTGATGATCATTCAATCACTCCAAAGGCAACAAGAGATTCTTCAAAATACAGGGTAAAGAAAATGAAGAGAATTATATAGTAGCGGCGCAGGCAAATATGAAGACAAATTTGAGATTAAAGGACAAATCAAAGTTTAAAGACTAAGCAAAGCTTAAAGACAAATCAACAAAGAAAGACATATCCGAATGATAAATAAAATCACCATTTACTTCTTCCAAATCACATTGGCCACCTACAGCCACATTTTGATTTAAGACAAGCTACCTCAGTTAATGTTTTAGTCAAAGATATTTTAGCAGCTCAGAAGTTATTGCAAAAAGTTAATGTTAAAGGCATAAAAGTCAAAAATATCTAAAAGTTAGCTCAGTAGTAAATTAGAAAGTTATTATTACATCGAGTTAGTCAGTGATATTTTTCCTTGGGCCTTGCATGGTCTCAAAGGTCAAGATTACATTTACTCTATAATAAGTGCAGTCTGAAACCCTAGAATAAGATCACCTCCTCAATCTGCAGTTAAATACTACATGTATGATCCATTATTTTTGTTGGTTGGTTGGTTAGTTGGCTGATTACTAGATTGGGTTTTGATCAGACTCTGAGTTGCAAAGGTTATTGCACTGGAGCATTTTAATTGTTTTGGACATCAGTAATACAAGCACGTTCACAGGATTCTCGAGTTATATTAATGGTGATGTTATCCCTCTTTGTCAATATTTCTCTTTGTTTTCCATATTGTACATCAATTTCTTTGATAATAGAACATAAATTTTAGATTGAGATATGTTGTTTTGGAACCTCAACTCTGTCTGTCATTATTATCTCTATGTTTTCCTCTGAAAGAAATAACTATAGAATTCTTAACTGCTCTCTACGATTACTGGATTGTTGTCTTCAAATTTTCTTAGTAAAGTATAATTAAAGAATTCTTAATTGCTCTTTAGTTTTACCAAATTGTTATCTTGAAGGCCTTCTTTGAAGTATAATTAAAGAATTCTTAACTGCTCTTTAATTTTATTGAATTTTTATCTTAAATGTTTTCTTTGTCTGAAACTGATAACTAGAGAATTATTAACTGCTCTCTAGGATTACTAGATTGTTGTCTTGAGGTTTTTTCTAGTAAAGTATAGCTGAAGAATTCTTAACTGCTCTTCAGTTTTACCAATTTGTTATCCTAAAGGCTCTCCTTGTTTGAATTATAGTTAAAGGATTCTTAATTGCCCTTTAGTTTTACTAAATTCACAACTTGTTGTCATCTCATATTCATTTTACCTAAAGGATCCATTTGATGTATTTAGCTTGCCTTATGAAAACCCTTGAAGAGTTGATGTACAATTAAGACCTCTTATGACTCCATAGCCCAATGGATTAAAGCTTCTCACATTCTATCTGTTCAACCGAAACAGTCACCAAACAATCAATCAAAACAAAACAAACAACCCCAAAACTTCATAACTAGCTTAAAATCAGAAAACATTAGCATAAAGATAAATCAGATAATTATAAACATAGAGAGAGCCCTCTCAGAGCCCAGGAAGGCTAGGTACTTGGACTCCAAAGCGGTTTGATGTGGTTCCTTGCTACTTTTTCTTGCCAATCTTTCAAATCACGAGGAACCAACAATTACCATGTCGGGAGCTATGAAGATAAATACATAAAGTAGACCATGCTGCGTCAGGGAAAGGACCAAGATGTGTCAGAGTTCACAAATGGGTTTCATGCCCTTCACACGATGCTAGGTATCAAGGATTCTTAGAGGCATTTGGTACTCAAGTACCACGGCTTACATAAGTACATCCAAGATGAAATGGAGTTCCTGGACATCTCCTCGCTCGGTGTTGCCTATCGATATGTTATTAAGATCGAGCAAAAGTTTAAAAAGAAGAAGCGATATTTTGGTTTTGTGAATCTGAAGCAAGGCAAATGTGCCCCCAAACCACTGAATAAAGAGCAAGGCTAAGATGGGGCAACCTAGAACAACCCATCAAAGCTTCAAGAAAAGAACAACACCACAAAGACAAAGAAGGACACGGGAAAGTGCTGTGAGTTCCATAAGAGCTCCACTCACACACTAGTCATGAGTGTCAAGCCAAGCATTCATGGGTGGCTGAGATGAAGGCTTCTGAATCAGATGCATGTTCTGACTATGAGTCAGAACCCGACAGGGGGAATTAAAAATGGGAATTGATTATTGATGTGGAGCCCAGTGCCACTGTTGCCACCACCAAGATCCATAAGGATGAACCCGAAGATCCAGAGGAGGGGGAACACCTCTTCCACTCCAAGATGTGGGTGAAGGGTTCTCCACTGCAATTCATTGTCGAAAACGGGAGCCAAAAGAATCTCATTTTAGCAGAGGTCGTGAAGCGGTTGGGCCTACCAACCAAATCACACCCGCAATCGTACACAATCGGGTGGCTTCACCAAGGACGAGATCTTCGAATTAGCTAACAGTGTCACCTCCCCTATAGCATGAAGCCCTTCACAGATGAGGTATTGCATGATGTTGCTCCTCTTGAAGTTTGTGATGTATTATTAGGCCAACCGTACTTGTGGAAGTGTCATGCTATTTACGAGTCTATGCTTCAAAAGGCTGTTATTAATTTGGGCAATAAGTTGCATAGGATGCCAAAGGTAGAACCGCCTACTGTCGTCTCTTTGATCACTGCGAAGAAATGCAGTAAGATCATTTCCTAGACTGGGAAATTTGTTTTCCTTATGAATCACCCTTAGGGAAAGAAGAAGATTGTGGTCACGACCTCCAAATAGGGCTCCTTGCGCAACATCAATAGATGGAAAAAGTCATGGAGGGGTACAGGGACATCTTCACCTCATCCGCAGGGGTAGCTCTACACTCTCAGGTCAAAAAATCCATCGATTTGATCCCAGGCCCACCGCTACGAAATGGGTTGATCTATCAAAGCTCTCTTCTAGAGAATGATGAAATCAAGAGGCAGACATAGGAGCTGCTGCAAAAAGGGTACATCGGGCAAATTTCATCACCTTATGGGAGCTTGATCATGTTGGTACAGAAGAAGGACGGGACCTACAGAATCTGTATTGACTATCGGGCGTTGAAGAAGATCATTGTCTGGAATAGGTATCTGATCTCACAAATTTATGACCTTCTGGACCAGTTCAAGGGGTCCAAATATTTTAGCAAGATTGAATTGAAGTCTGGTTATCACTAGGTACCAATCGAACCCTCTGATGCGTGGAAGACTGCATTAAAATCTAAGGAGGGCCTTTTCGAATGGTTGGTCATGCCTTTCAGGTTGGGGAATACACCCAAAACCTTCATGAGGTTGATGGATGACATCTTGCATACCTTAACCAACTCATTCGTGGTGGTATATTTAGATGACATCTTGATCTTTAGCCAGAGTTGGGAAGATCACCTCCACCAAGTTTGACAGGTCCTCCAAACACTGTGGCAATGCAAGTTGTGTGCCAATTTGGAGAAATGCACTTTTGGTATGACCCAGGTTCAATATCTGGGGTACATCATTAATGAGCGGGGTGTACATGTGGAGCCAACCAAGATACAAGTCATCTGGGATTTTCCATACCCAACCACTCTAACAGAGCTTCAAAGCTTTCTGGGTCTTGCCAACTTCTACCGCGGGTTTGTGTTGGGGTTCTCTCATGTCACTTGGCCTTTGAGTCAAGTCACCAAGAGAGGAGCGAAATAAAAATTATTTTGGTCTGAATCCCAACAGAAGGCATTCGCTGAGTTGAATAATCACCTCTTCTCTACACCAATTCTCACATTATCAGACTTGCAACAACCATTTGAGATTGAGATAGGTGCCTCTGACTATGCTATTGGTGCAGTTCTTACTCAACAGGGGCATCAAGTGGCATATCACAGTGAGAAACTTTCAGACATTTTCCCAAAGTATCCCACCTATGGTAAAGAGATGTATTCCATTGTGCAGGCCTGCCGATAATGGAAGCATTACATTATGGGGAAGGAAAAGGTCATCCACACAAAACACCGACCCCTACAATTTATCCAGACACAAGGGAAGTTGCAGAATGATCGCCATTAGAAATGGTCCACATACCTGCAAAAGTTCCATTTGAACATTAAGTACAAGAAGGGCAACACCAACAATGTTGCAAATTGCCTCAGTTGACCGCTGGTCATGGCGCTGACCATTGTGCTCGATTCTTGTGGACACGAGACTTCGGAATGACCACATCTCTACAAGAGTGATCATGAATTCGAAAACACATACCAGACTTTCCTGGAAGGTAAGAAAGTTCCAAATTTTCACCTCCACGATGCACTGTTATGCCACCTGAGACACCTCTATGTTCCTTCAAGCGAGCGTGCCAGGATTATTTGGGAAGCGCACTACAGTCGGGTCACTGGACATTTTGGGGGTAGAGAAAACAATGGCAGTGTTGCAAAGGTATTTTTATTTGCTGAACCTTCGACAAGATGTTGAGAAGTACATGAGATCCTACACTGTCTGCGCCATTTCCAAATCAAAAATCAAGAAGCAAGGCCTATATATTCATCTACCTACTACTATTTGACCTTGGGAATCCATCTCCATGGATTACATGCCAGGCCTTCCTTCTACTAAGTATGGAAACAACTGTGTTTTCATGGTCGTTGACAAATTCTCTAAGATGGTCATTCTGGTGGTCTACAAGAAGAGCATCATCGCAGAAGCCAATGCGAAACTCTTCTTTGAATGAGTGTGGGTACGCTTTAGGATCCCATAGTCTATTATCTCAGACTAGCACAACAAGTTCCTAAGTACATTTTGGTCAAGTCTCTAGTTGATGTTGGATTTTAAGCTCACTAAGTCCACGAATTTCCACCTCTAAACTGATGGCCAAATATAGGTCATCAACATGATGATCGTACACATTTTGTGCATGTACAACTCGGAACATCCACACACATGGGATGAAAGTCTCCCCTATGTCCATCACAACTACAACAAAGCTCTCCATAGCTCAACTAGCCACAACTCCTTTCAGGTGGGGCTGAGATTCCAGCCACTATGTCCCATTGATGTGGCCATACCATTTGCAGCTACCCATGCAGAGTCGGCTCATGTCCAGTCTGAAGCTGACAAGGCCAAAAACTTCATTGAGCGCATTGAACACATCTGCCAACAGGTTCATGACATATTGAACAGAGCCAATGCTAAGTACAAGCAACGACATGATCAACATTGGGTGTCACACAAGTTCCAGGTGGGCTACAAAATTTGGCTACATTTGCAGAAGGAGCGCCTTTATGAGCCACACCGCAAGCTTCGCCCACTTTGATATGAGTCGTACACCATCACCAAGGTTGTAGGGGACAATTCCTTCGAACTTAGCATACCACCATTCCTTGGCATGCACCCAATGTTTAATGTGGACCGCCTTCGGCCATACTTTCCACCATTACTGGACACATCCAACATTGTGGAACAACTCACTCCAACAGAGTTGAACCTAGACTGCGTGGAACAGGCCACAACTGATTGGATTATGGACATGCAGATCAAGAACACTCACCAACAGAAGATCCAACTGTATCGAGTTGTCAAAGTTGGCCAACTCCTGCACCAAGGCAAGTGGCTCACTAGGGACCAAGTTCAACAAAAGTTTCCCCATCTCATGGAGGCACTCAACGTAATGGGGATCATTGCTTCCTAAGGAGGGAGGACTGATCCAGGTGGATATTGGTGGCCACTCACCTATTCCATTTTCTACCCCCACCATTGTTTCTTTCAGTTTTCAGTTTCCTTAATTGTAGCACAATTTACTATTTTTGGCAGTTTTTCGGGTCCTAAACTTCCAGAGCTGTTTTGAGGCCCTAAACGACGTTTCTTTTGGAAAACGGGAAAACATCAATATTTTATTGATGTTTGCAGTTGAAATTTGTAGTCCTTAGATAAATCTTTCTAACGAGGTATTGTGCACGTCAAACAAAGACCGTATGCCAAAGTTACGACCCTAAGAAGTTGACGTATGAATTTACCCCAACAGGGCCCACAGATTTCACGATTCATCTCCTATGGTTAGGTTTTTGGATATTTAGGGTTTTTCAATGTTTCTCAATAATAAATAGGCGCTTGAGCCTCATTGTAACACAATTTAGATGCATGTAGCCGCCACATTTCTTCTTAGAGATAAGCTACCATCGCCCGAGCTAGTTTGTTTCCATTATGTATGTAAGCATATTTTCGTTCTTTGATATTAATGAATTGAAGTTTTATTTCTGTTGCATTTATGTGTTTATGTTTATATTTATATTCTATTGGGTTCCTGTATAAGTCCAGATCAAAATGATGACACCTTTTATTATAACATTAGTAAACTTTGTGGCATTTTTAGAGTATCCTCCTCACTTTTACCATTCTCACAATAGCTCAAAGACAATTTATGATGGAGACAACATATCTTTGAATAGACTAAATTATATGAGAATAACATGGACAAAACCATGGGTTAGAAACCTTGAGCCTATAAATAGCAAAGAATAAATTAAGTATTTGACACGATCAAATTTGCTCTAATCTTATAATCTCACCAGAAATTATAAGAGAAAAAATTAAATCTGTTACCAAAAAGTTGTTGAGATACTCTCCCTAGTATGGAAGAGATTCTAATGTTACATTATGTAAACATTTTGACTCAATCAAATTACATAAAAATAAAATAAAATAAAATAATAAATAATAGTTAAAATATTTTAATTTGGTGTAATTATATTTAAAAAAATAAAATTTTAAAAATAATATAATAATAATTATTAATTATATCCATTTTAATTTATAATTTACCTAACTACACATTTTTTTTTGGTAGAGTTAAAGAGATTTGATCTTTCGAATAAATTTAAAATTAAAAATTATATAAAATTTGTAAAAAAAATTAGAAGTTGAAAAAATTATGAATAGAAAGGCTTTTTTTTCTCTTATAAAAAATTAAAAAATCAAAATATTAAATATTAAACTGCACCTATGCGGTTAAGAAGCTTTTTAAGAGAGGAACTACTTTTTGGAGTCGTCTAACGAGCCGGAGGAATTGCCCGGACGGTCAAAATTGGCCGGAATCCGGGCCAAAAAAATTTAAAAAATCTTGCAGAAACAGTGTTTGAATCCTGATTTTGACATTGGAAATGGATTCAGCACCATCAAAAACCTGTACAACACCCAAAATATTTAACTTTGATAATTATAACATGGATTTAGAAAAATTCCTGCCGGATTTTCTGAAAATCTTATCGGAATTTTCATGATTTTCAGGGCGATTCCTCTGGCTAGTTAGACTACGGCCTACTTTTTATGGACCCTCCTTGATACACGTATACAGATATGTTATTCATTTTATATCACTAATAAAAAGTTATGCGGCTTCGTCACCCATAGAAAGGACGAGTGTATTGTCCTGTTTGGTGGTTTTTCACAAATCAAAATCTTTCCACCAAACTTAGATGTTGGAGCATGATATAGTGTACATGAATTTCAAAAATAATTGATATACGAGCCGAGTTATTACACCTGCCACGCATGGAAGCAAATTGCAATGCAAAGGAACCAAAAAGTAAGATTTGGTTTTATATCCTATGGTCCATGGTTTAATAAAGTAAGATTTGATTTCATATCCTATGGTCCATTTTCTTTTTAATAAAACCATGACTACGACTACCGTTTTATCGTATTTTCACATGCTTTATACTTTTCCTCTTCCTGTCAACGTCAACGTGAGTGGTCTACTTCCAAGTTCCCAGACCCTGTCTCTTCGCTTCACAGAAAAATCGACCTCGGATTCCCGCGGTCGTTGCCTCCTCGCCAACAAAGCTTTCTTTAAATTAATAACAACAGAAGACGAGACCGCTTTTTCCGTTCAAAGAATCTCGAAAGTGGAACTCACTGGTCCTTATCGCCAGCCTGTAATTTTCCACGTGGACGGTAAAAATCGTTTTCCGAGACGCGATTGGGGTAAACCGAATCCCCGTCATGTGACGCCAAGAATCTGACCGCTCTTACGACAGAACGTCGTCGGAAAGTTTGCCGTAATTATTTTTGCATTTTTTCTGGTTAGAATTGTGACTGCAAGAATCTGACCGCACTTCCCTTAGATGACAGAACGTTATTTGAAAGTTTGCCTTAAATTTTTTGCAATTTTTCTGGTTAAAGAAACTCTTCATAATTTAAAGTGTCTGTATAGATTTACTCCAGTTTAAACAATAAAATTAAAAATTTAATAAAAATATATTTTCACCAATCCCAACCCAAAACTCCAAAATAATATCTAAGAGTTAGACGAGGCCGGAAAATTTAGGTAAGTGGCAGCGGTTCCTCGAATTTGATTTTGGAGATCTTCTAGATATGTGTGTACAGCAATTTTGACGGACAAAAAAATGAGACACTTGCAGTTTTGTGCAAGAAAGGGGAGAGATTTTCCAATAGTACTGCTGGGATATTCCGTTTCCATTGGACGCTCAGTGTTACTGTGTGAAGCGACAGATATTATATGGGAATTTCATAGTGTCAGGGAGCCGACAACAATTAGTTTAATTATTAATGCAATGGCAGAAGACAGCTATTAATCTGGGCGTTTTATGAGTGAGAGCGTGAACATGCCATCCTCTCTTCCCATGTGCTCTGCGTCAGATGGTTAGGCATTTCGCCAACAACTTTGGTCCACGTGTCGCGATAGAGTTGGAGATCTGTGAAGGGTACAAACAATTTCCTCGTGTTTAAGAAGTGGTCATATCGTGAGCCTCCGTAGGGGCTTAATTTGCCTCTGCTTTTCCAATCCATTGTCCTTCTATTCATCAAAACTTGAAGAACCCACTTACCTAATTAGCTGTAAACAAGCGTCCACCTACCCAATTAGCTGTAAATGTTAAAGAATACGTTAATCTTGTCATGTAATAAAAATATATTTTGTAGCGATGAGTTGGATTAGACTTCGTGAAAAATTAGAGTTCAGAAGATTCTTTGATTTTTTATTTTTTTGGGTGGGAATTTTGTGACATGATATTTTATTAAATTATACATAGTAAAATTACATCTAGAAAACTGTGAAATATTTAAATTATAAAAAATTAATAATTTTAAATAATTTTTAATTAAAAATTAAATAAAATTTATAAAAAATATTTAAATACCAAAATATTAACTACTTAATTTATATTTTTAAATTCTATTATAATTATAATTTTACATCTAATAACAATATTTAGAAATACCATTTTAATAAATAAACAAATTTAATATTTTTAAAAATTAATTAAAAATCTTTATCATTCATATCAATTTACTGTTAACATTAAATTTCAGTTTATTTGAAAATTATAAATGCTTAAAAGTATCTTGTTGTTATTATTATGTGTTCTTTCAATTCATTTGGAAATTATAAATGCTTAAAAGTGTCTTGTTATTCTGATATATGCCTTTTTTTAATGTTTAGGTAAATAATTTGAAGTATTTGAAACTGTGTGTTTGATATGTTAATGGATAAAAACCAATTGTTGTTTTTTTTTATTGTATATATGTACTATTTTTTAATATTTTAAATTTAAGTTAATTATTAGTAAAAAAATAAATGTAAGTATTATTATGTGATAAATCAATTCATAGTTTACTTGTCTTATTTTTTGGAAAGTTTTTTGATATATTTTCTTGTTTATTTTGCTTAAAATCTGGCAATAATTCTTTGGAATCACAAGTTCGAGTTGAAAACTCTCCACATTCCGAATGTCCAAGTGGTTTCTCAAGATGTTGAATTCAATTTTAAACAACAAAATAAGATTTGGCCAAAAAAAAATTATGTGATTCCAACCAAAATGTCCAAAAAGTAACATGTTTAGACAACATCATAAATTAGGCATGTCACCCAAAATGATCTTACTCCCCTTTACGAAATTCAAATGAGAATGTAATTTTATTTGGAAGAGCAAATTGGGGTGATTAGGGATATAAGATACAAAGTTGATTTTCTTTTGAAAATAAATTTATGGTCATGTGTTGAAATTTTAAGAGAGACCATGTGTATCTAAGTTCAACTATTAAGTTATAAAAATGATAACAACATTAAGATATTTAAGTGTTGTTGGGGCGTCTTTGTGGTGTAATTTCTCCTTGGTCCTAATGTTAGTAGTGGAGTACCACTTTGCCACAATTAATTTTACTCTTAATATCCAACTAAATCTCAAATTGGGGCCTTTACTTGGATTTCTAATGCAAATTTATATCCATGATTTATATATGCACAAACATAAAGCCAAGTACATACAACACTCATCCAATTCATGCAAATATGTAATATTTGCCTAAAATGTATAAATACGCTATTACAAAAGTGAATTGACAATTTAATGAATGGCTCATATCCACATTACTTTTCATAAAGAGTCATAAACTATTTTATACAAAAAATTCACAATTTAAATGAATTACATGTGATATTACTAAATCATAAAAGAAAACATTCTTCCAGAAATCCACTATGTATGAATAATTAATCAATGTTGAGCTATCAATAGTCACTACAAATGCTACCCCCAACTTCACTTGTGAGGTCTCCAAAACCAAAAACCCCTTATAAGTTCTTTGTCTCACTCAACTCATCTCTACTATGAATGAATAATTAATCAATGTTAAGCTATCAATAGTCACTATAAATGCTACCCCCAACTTCAGTTATGAGGTCTCCAAAACCAAAAACCCCTTATAAGTTCTTTGTCTCACTCAACTCATCCCACCACTTTGATGCCTTTGTAGAAATTTGATAACTGATATGTTATCCACCGACATTCTCCTAATCACACAATATTTTAACTTCATGCACAATACAGAATCTCTTCTACCATTGATCATTAATTGCGGAAATAAAAACAATCGCATGCACACATTAAAACCATAAACAATCACACATATGAACACAGTATTTTGTGGGAAAGCTTAAAGCTGAAAACCCCCAACTATCTATATATTATATGTCATAGAGATCATGTAACAATCATTATACAAAGCTCCTCACAAGCTCTCAGTACAATCTCCAATTGCTACACACTAATCAAGCCCAATCTAGCAAATCACATGCTCCAATCTCTGCCACATGATAGCCTGCCTATACTGCGCAATCACTGCTGAAGAATGGCTCATAATTAACTTTGAACCACTTGGCTTGTACTGCGCAATCCTCATTGGCCTCTCCATCAATGTGTGGTGCAAAACTCATGCACCAGTATAATCACAACTGATAGTCACACTACTCTTTCACCTACCTCTTCACTGGTCTCCACTGAAACTGTCCATGCACTGAAGTTAACCGATGTATTCTTTAGTTGATTAATGAGTTTATAATTAGTGAATTAATTAATAATTAATTCACACCACTCTCACTAGTGTATCAATCAGTTAGACTAGATACAACTAGGTCAACTATGTTTAGCTTAGTTAAACTCAACACAACTCCATTAACTTCCTCAATCAACTCCACCAAACTCTCTCACATGAGTTCTAACTCAGTCCCCATGCAATAGCTCCACTTTAACCTCAGGCCCTCAGAATAGCGTAATTCCTTCGTCACTTCGTGCGACACATCTGTGCACCTAATCGAAGTGCTCCAAGAGAATAAGATAATGTTTAGAGTCCAAATATTATTAAGAGCTAATAATATTCGACATATCTATTTTTAGATTGGCACCCAAAAACAGATTCCTCGCCTAACATGTCTAAAAATAAGTCCACTGGCTTTTCCAACTTGACCAACCATCCACAATAAAGATCTTGCAACTCATGTAATATGATCGACATGTCTAAAAATAGCCCCTCGCGGCCCACTTAGTGAAGGCGACTTCTTTCCACTAAGCTCATCATCTTGTTGCAATCTCAACACTCCCTCTCAGCAAGATAAGGATTATCTGCCACCCCTATCCTACCTCTTTGGTATATGAATTTGCTCCTGGTGAGCGCCTTCATCAAGATATCAGCATCCTGAATCTCCGTGGGAATGTATGAAAGTAACATGATCTTCTGCTACACACAATCTCTGATATGATGATACCAGATGTCAATGTGTTTATATCTATCATGAAATACTGGATTAACCGAGATTTTGATGCAACTTTGATTATCACAATATATCACAGTAGGATCTAAGTGTGAACCGAACAACTCGACCAGGATCTTCCTCATCCATATAGCCTCGCATGCAACCAAACTCGCCAAAATGGACTTTACTTTACCTTGAATTCAGTGCCACACAGCTTCAAAAACTTCCTGCTATACCAAGAAACTGCTATCGACCCGATACTGAAAATCCCTCTAGATGTGCTATTTCTGTCTGTTGGGCTCCCTGCCCAATCTGCATCTGTGAAGCCACACAGATTCACCTCATCCGAATCTCTGTACCATAATCCATATCCTGATGTGCCTCTGAGATATCTCAATACATGCTTGCCTACCTTCCAGAAGAGCTTGGTTGGCTTAATCATAGCTTGTGAAAGCTGGTTAACAGCATAGCATATGTCGGGTCGTGTATTGACCAGATACATAAGCGACCCCACCAACTGTCGATAAACAGTGGCATCCACTACCTCCACCGAAGTAGCATCCTCCTTCCTCCATCCACTGTGAAGAGGAGTATCATTAAGCCATACCATGTACATGTTGAACCCTCCGTATCTCCGGCGTACTTGCCTCGAGAAACAAACAATCCATCACTGCGCTACCAAATTTCCAATCCCAGGAAATAATGAAGGAGGCCCAAGTCCTTCATCTCAAAATCCTTTGCAATATCAGCCTTGCATGAGTGTATCAACAATTCATCACCCGTCAAAATAAAATCATCTACATAAACTACAATGATCAGCAACTTACCCTCCACCACAATCTGGTATAGGTTTGGATCCACCTCACTCTTGGAGAATTCAAATCCGGTGAAATAATTGTCTATCCGTGTGTACCAAGCATGAGGTGCTTGTTTCAACCCATTCAACTCTCTTTTGAGCCTGCACACATGCGACTCGCTACTGAAGATCTCGAAACCTTCAGGCTGCTCTATGTACACCTCCTCCTTAATCACTCTATTGAGGAACATGGTCTTCACATCCATTTGATGAATGTGCCACCCCATCTGTGCTGAGAGAGCAAGAATCATCTGTATGGAAGAATACCTTGCGAAGGTGCAAAGGTTTCCTCATAATCGATCCCCTCAATCCGTGAGAAGCCTCGGGCAAACAAATCTTGCCTCGTATTTCTCCACACCCCCCCGGTACCGCTTGCTTCACTTTGTAGATCCATCTCAAACCCACCACTGATTTCCCCTCTGGCCTCGGGACAATCTCCCATGCACTGTTTCTAACAATCGAATCATACTCTTCCACCA
The DNA here is from genome assembly GCA_034641835.2 of Pinus albicaulis. Taxonomy (NCBI): domain Eukaryota; kingdom Viridiplantae; phylum Streptophyta; class Pinopsida; order Pinales; family Pinaceae; genus Pinus; species Pinus albicaulis. The sequence goes on along the minus strand of CM076579.1, from coordinate 596,749,909 downwards.
TGGAATCTACCCATGTGGGATCATCCACAACTTCCTCGAAAGAGGATGGCTCTGTCACAATACACTTGGTCACAAGAGCCATGTATCCAGTGTACCGATCAGGTTACTGTCTCTATCTGGGCTGTGCTGTAGGTGCTCCTACAACCTTCTATGCAACTTGAGCTAGTCGCTCAGCTTCTGTAGTGCGCTTCTGCCCTTTGATGGTTGGCGCTGCATGAGTGGTCTCTTCCACTCCATGAACCTCCTCTTGTGGCTGATCCACATCCCGTGGCTCATCCTTAGGAACTAATATCTCCTCATCTACATGCAAGTGTGGCTCCCTCTCAAGAGAACACTTCGTGGCTTTCTCCTCATGAAATTTGATATCCCGTCGCACAACAGTCTTGCAACTGTCTAGCAAATACACATGATAGTTGTGGGGCGTATCAGTGTACCCCAAAAATATCCCAATCTCTGCGGTTGGCTCCAGCTTCTTCCTAGCATCCTTCGTCACATTAATGTAAACAGTGAACTAAAAATCCTCAAAATGGGAAATATCAGCCTCTTCGTAAAAACGCTCCCCTACTCATGCCAAGTATCCTCATGTGAACAATTCGGCTTTGCACATAAACCGCAAAGTATTGCATGCCTCAACCCACAAGTGTATGGGAAGGCCCCGATCATGCAACATCGCCCGTGCAGCACCCACGATCGTTCTATTCTTTCGCTCAGTGACCTCATTCTGATGTGGGTTATGAGGCGCTATGAGCTCTCTTCGAATTCCTTCTGCACTGCAAAAGTCTCTGAATTTGACAGAGATGAATTCACCACCATTGTCGCTCCTAAGAGCCTTCACCTGCTTCCCCGATTCTTTCTCAACTAGTGCCTTGAACTCACAGAGTTTTGAGTATGTCTCGCTCTTCTTCTGCATGAAGAAGATCCAACACTTTCGAGAAAAATCATCAACAAATATCACATAAAGCATCTATGCGTTGTCATGCCGAAGCTACCGAGAAAGGTCCACACACATTTATGTGAATTATCTCAAGGATTTTTGTGGCGTGACTATCCTTCTCATGAAAGGTGGCTTTCACAAATTTTCTCAAAGTACATCCCTTGCACTGATCTGACTGCACAAGTGTACCTTTGGGAAGCCTGGTAGAAATCTCCTGCAAAATTTTCAAAGCACCATGGTGAAGATGGCCCAATCTCCTATGCCACAATTCGCCCTCATCCTGGCTCACCACTCCTTCTACTTTTCCTGCCATTTCTATGCAGCCATCTACCTACAATTGATAACGGTTCTTAACTTGAACCCCTATCCTCCGGGTTTCACCAGTTTCCTTACAGTGCAGGAAAGCCTTTCCCTCACTAAAGACAACATCATATCCCTTGTCTTCCAACATCGCCACGGAGATCAGATTATTCTTCAATCCCGGAACATGCATGACATCCTTCAATATGAAAGGTTTGCCAGACTCCCTCTCAAAGGTAATGGTATTGATACCAGTCGCACTGTATCTACCATTATCTCCCATCTTGATGTGCACTCCAAGATCCTTCTCATTCGGATCAGTAAACAAATATTTGTCTCCAGTCATATGGAAAGACGCACTAATGTCAAGAAACCACACTGAACCCATCACACTTGAGACCAAGCATGCGATCAACAAAAAATACAGCTCAAACTGCGAGGCTAAGGCCTCTCCAACTACAGATCTAGCAGCTTGCTTATTTTTCTTCTTCTGTGGACAACTAGTGGCGTAATGTCCGTATTGGTGACAGTGAAAGCACTTCACCTTGGACATGTCCTGCTTTTTGCCTTTCACACCGGATTGAGAAGCATGCTTATTGCTCTTCCCCTTCTTTGATTTTGCAGCCAAAGCGCAATTTTCTTCATCTGAGTTCTTTGATGAAGATCCGTCCCTGGTACTTCGCCTCATCTCCTCTTGCACAAGATCCGACCAAAGTCGCTCCCATCTTGGCAATTTCTCCGACCATCGACGTAGCCCGATAGGAATGCCAACTCTTCGGAAGCCCAAGGAGAGCCAAGCTCACCAAGTCCTCATCATCAAAATTCACCCCCACACTTCCTAGCTCATCCCTGCATTGGATGAACTTCGTGAGGTACTTGGGCATACTGTCGCCTTTCACCATTTTTATGTTCCTGAGTTTGTCCTTGAGCGCCAACTTCCTCTGGTCGCTCTTGCTTTGAAATAAATATGTCAAATCTTTCCACATAAAGAATGGAGAAGCTTTACCATGAAGGCTGGACACTATGTGATCCTTCACACCTTCCAAAAGAATGCTTCGACATTTTTCTGTCTTCTTTTGCCATGCGTCAAGTGCGGCACCATCGCTAGAAGCAGGTTTTGGAATTTCTGCATCTATGAACTCTTTCAACCCATTGTCATCCAGAAGACCGGTTCCATCCTCGTCTTTCCATGCAATATAATTCGAACCGCTCTCAAGGGCATACTCCAATCGCAACTGGGTTGAAAGACATTCACCACCACCAAGAAAAACACTCTGCTGCAAATTCAATTCCACCACCAAAACTCAACCGCCTAATGTTTTGTAATTGCTCCAACAACAACATCACCGATACCATGTAGAAATTTGAATAACCGATATGTTATCCACCGAGATTCTCCCCGATCACACACTATTTTTAGAACTTCATGCACAATACATAATCTCTTCTACCATTGATCACACCGTGAAATAAAAACAATCACATGCGCACATTAAAACCATATAAACAATCACACAAAAGAACACAATATTTGCGGAAAGAGAGAGCTAAAAACCCCAACTATCTGTATATTATATGTCATAGAGATCATGTAAAAATCATTATACAAAGCTCCTCACAAGCTCTCAGTACAATCTCCAATTGCTACACACTAATCAAGCCCGATCTAGCAAATCACATGCTCCAATCTCTACCACCTGATATCCTGCCTCTACTGCACAATCACTGCTGAAGAATGACTCATAATTAACTTCGAACCACCTGGCTTGTACTGTGCAATCCTCATTGGCCTCTCCATCAATGTGTGGTGCAAAACTCATGCACCAGTATAATCATAACTGATAGTCACACTGCTCTTTCACCTACCTCTTCACTGGTCTCCACTGAAACTGTCCATGCACTGAAGTTAACTGATGTATTCTTTAGTTGATTAATGAGTTTATAATTAATGAATTAATTAATAATTAATTCACACCACTCTCACTAGTGTATCAATCAGTTAGACTAGATACAACTAGCTCAACTATGTTTAGATTAGTTAAACTGAACACAACTCCATTAACTTCCTCAATCAACTCCACCAAACTCTCTCACATGAGTTCTAACCGAAGTCTCCATGCAATAGCTCCACTTAACCCTCAGGAATAGCGTAATTCCTTCTGTCAGCTCCTGTGCCACATCTGTGCACTTAACTGAAGTGCTCCAAGAGAATAAGATAATATTTATAGTCCAAATATTATTAAGAGCTAATAATATTCGACATATCTATTTTTAGACTGGCAATCTAAAAATAGATTCTGCCCAATATGTCTAAAAATAGAAGTCCATCTATTTTTCCAACTTGGCCAACCATCCACAAATAGCATCCTGCAACTCATAGAATATGATCGACATGTCTAAAAATAGACATAGTCTAAAAATAGACTTTGCGCCAAAAATAGCCTGCGGGCCCACTTAGTGAAGGCGACTTCTTTCCACTAAGCTCATCATCTTGTTGCAATCTCAACAGCCTTAGATAAAATCTAAATGTTTAACATAAATTCTATCAACTAAGATCAACTTCCAAATACTTAACCAACATTTTATCAATTCATTAATCTCTCTTTTATCCATTCACAACCCAAGCTCAATAATTCCATTGATATGCCCTTAAAAAAATTAATCTTAACAATTAAAACACTTATTCTAAATATCAAAATCAATAAATTACTTTTTGTAATACCTCAAATAACACTACCTTTAATCATACTTAAAATATATTTATCTTTCACTTACACCTTCACTTTCCCTGACCATAAATTTCTTACTAAAATTTTTAATAAGCCATCATACATGTAACACAAACTCACTCGTTAATAAACCATCATGCATGGTAACACAAACTCACTGGTTCACTTTCCATAACCATAAATTTCTTACTAAACAATTTAGTTCACAAGTTTCACTATTTCCAATGTAAATCAAAAGTAACTAACAATAGTAATGTAAGGCAATTCAAATTATAAAGAAGAACGGAATGAAAAAAGAAAATAAAATGAAAGGAATAGAAAAGCATTTCCATACAAAGCCATATTACACTCGGTATGCATGATTAGTACATGTCCTCTTCAAAAGTACATAATAATAGATTCTGGTGGGAGCACATATGGACAAAGTGGTAGTGAGTTTTCAAATTCCACATGCTCAAAAGAGAGCAGTTCTTCAAGTTGATATATGACAATTTTGGAATATTTTTGAGTCAACTTGTTATTTTTTTATTTTTTATTTTTTCTATTTATTTATTATTATTATTATTTCATCATAGACTTATAGCACTCTTAACAACTATCTTGAACTAATGTATTATATTTTATATTTATTTTTTTACATGGAACATACATGATAAGTAAACTAAGTTTGTGTTCAAAATTTCCATCATATCTAATTATATGTCTGGGATGTCTATCATTTGTTTTTGGTAGTATTTATTTTATAATTTTGAGCTAGAAATTTGTGCAAGGAATTTATAACCAAAGAGTAAATTATATTTAAGTTTATTTAACTGGTAAATAATCATATTAATATATTGGTACATTAAAAAAAAGATATTACATTTATTGTATCTTTGAGCATTTACTATGTACATATTTTTTTTATAAATATAGGAGTGCATGTTACAATAGTAAACTTAATGAGCACAACACAAGTAGTTGTTGGAGGAAAGGTTGTGACAACTATTTTGGAAATGAGAAATAGAATTTGAGCAACACTCATTCACATGTTGTGCATTGTATTCACAAATCAATGAGAGGTCGATTTGGATATTAGACATTGGGAATCAACATTTAAGGAGGACTTGAAAAGAGGTATAACAAGGTTAGTGGAGAAAATGATGCAGGTAGGATACACATGGTTGGTAGTAGAGTCTGCAATGTATTCACAAATCAAGGAGAGGTCGATTCGGATATTAGACATTGAGAATCAACATTTGGGGATTTGAAAAGAGGTATAACAAAGTTAGTGGATAAAATGATGCAGGTAGGATACATATGGTTGGGAGTAGAGTCTGCAATGTATTCACAAATCAAGGAGAGGTCGATTTGGATATTTGACATTGGGAATCAACATATAAGGATGATTTGAAAATAGGTATAACAAGGTTAGTGGAGAAAATAATGCGGGTAGGATACATATAGTTGGGAATAGAGTATGCAATGTATTCACAAATCAAGGAGAGGTCGATTTGGATATTAGACATTGGGAATCAACATTTAGGGAGGATTTGAAAAGAGGTATAACAAGGTTAGTGGAGAAAATGATGCAAGTAGGATACATATGGTTGGGAGTAGAGTCAACAAGGAAACTAACCCTTGATGCATAGTGAAGGAGCTTGAATCTAGTAGAGTAGACCAAGTCCATAATTAGAGTCTTACCATTATCATAATCTCTTCAAAAAAATTGCACAAATGTAAACTGTATTGTTTTATGTGATTATTTAGTCTTGTAAATTATTTAATAAGATATCTCTATTTATATCAATTTACTAATTAGTTAAATCAATTTGGAAAATTTAAAGTAATCTAAATACTCTACTTTATAGCCTTTTTATGTCCATATTTTTTAATTAATTTCACTTGAAATATATATAAATGAAATTGCAAATTCTTACTAATTTTCTTTTAAATATTAAATCTATTTATATATTAAAAAATATAAAAGTTGTAAATTAACCTAATTAAATTTTAATTAAAAATATAAAAATAAAATTCTTTGAAAAGGAAAAAAATAAATTTCATAAGGAAAAACTAACCATCCACACACCATATATATATATATATATATATATCAAATAAAATACCCATTCTTCATTATATTGAAAAGGAAATTGCCATGTAAATGACATTCCAAAAGAGCATCAAATCAAATATAGTTATTGTCAGCCTTAATCCTCTACATATCCCAACAGGCCAGCCAAGACCAGCTTGCACTTGACTATAATAAGCACCCTCTTTAGACCATAAATGCGACACAACTTAACCAAGGCCAGCTTGCACTAGACTGTAATAAGCATCTTCTTTAGGCCATAAATGCGAAATGCGATACAACTTTTACATCATAGAAAAATCCATGCTACACACAACCACTTTTATATTATAGCAAATTGGATGCTACTTTCATTTAAGTTGCGTATTGAATTTGAGAAGAGATATTTTATTTTAAAGCAAGCACAAACGCGAAATTTAGAGTTAATTAAATTTATTCTTTCTAATGAGTCTATTTATTTTTGATGAGATTAAGTAAGTTAGTTTTTTTTTTTTTTTCATTTGAGTTTCTATTGATGTATTTTTTAAAAATTAATTAGAATTAAAAAAAAAATATAATTTATAAAAGATAAATAGTGTTAATATGCGTTTTTTTAAGTCATAGATTAATTAATTTATGTTTTTAAAGTTTTTTTTTTTAAATTTACTTGGAATTTTTTGGAATCATAAGTTTTATTTGTGAACTATTCATAATTTTAGTGTTTTAAGAGTTTTTCATGTGTTAAATTTATTTATGTATTTAAAAACTGATTTTAGATCATAAAAAACACTATATAAAATTGAGAAATTATGAAGTGGATTGAAACTAGTGAAATGAATCACATAGCCTAACCAGGACTTCCTTGGAGGTCACCCATCCCAGAACTCCTCTGGCTCAAGTGTGCTTAACTGTGGAGTTTTCCCTACAATCAAGCCTACTTAGCTTACTACCCAATTTGCAAAACCTTAACAAGTATTGTGCCTCATAAACCATTCAAGTAGAGCTCCCTTACTATTTGTATTTTAAGTATGGGAGGTTTCCTCAATGCATTATATTAGATATCATTTTTAGGATTCAACTACAATAAGTGAGTCATTCATACATGACCAAAATCTAAATCTTTATATTATATTCATAGAAAAAAATTAACATATTTTCATTTTTCTAATAGAAAATTTTAAATATTAACTATTTTATATTTCTCATAATAAAAAATAACAAGTAATATTATTTTGATTAATTTTAAATAACATAATATATAGAAAATAACATCATCCTCATTAATTTTAAAAAAAGAATATGATAACTATGAGCCTATTAAAAAAGAGAAAATGATATCTATAAACCTATATCAACTAACATTTAATAATATATTAGTATCTTACTTCGAGATAAACATTGATGCCAAAGGTTGAAAACCGCTCTTCCTATTCCTCATAATACGGAAAGGAATGTGGGCATCAAATGCTCCAACTGTGGGAATCACTCTGATTCGCCAATATCATGTGTGGACTTTATATATCATTATGTCTGCTATTTGCATTTTCAAAACTTAGTTGGAGATATTTTTTAAATAAATAAGAGGTCCAGACTAGGTTAAAAGCCAGAGCAACAGCATCTCGGAGATGCTTTCTCCTGCCATATTTTCCTTTTTGTCATCGTCAATGACAGGTGCCACCAGGGGAGCACGCATCTTCTGCATGTGTTGATAGTATATAATAAATGCTTTGTCTGTGTTGATGGATGGGATGCAGGCATCATTGCCTTTATCAATATTATTAATTTAATTGGGAATTAATTTCCATTCCGTGTTGGGTAGTTATATTTGGGTCAAACTTCCCCGATTTCCTCCTTCCTTCCCTGGGTTCTTGCCCCTTTTTTAGACCCGCCTTCTCAGGTTCTCATCTTGCCCACTTCCTTTCAGGCCTCCAAAACATTCAGTGTTTGAAATTAAGGCGAGAGGAAGTGGGGAATTTTTCAGATCTATGCTCATGCACAATTTTGTGCTTTGAGCCTGAGAATTCTCAGGGCTCGGGATATTTCCATCTAGTTTGGTGGAACCCTTAGACCTGTGTTTTCAGAGCGCAGCAAGAAAAGATTTGGGTTTGTACACGACCTGTTGTGAATGAAAATAACTCAAGGAGCCCATCAGGGTTTTCTTCGCCATTAGAGCTTGGATAGGTTATTCTCCATTTCAGAGAGTCTGCCAGAAATCCGTGTTGAAGAGGCCGGTATTAATACAAGCACAAGGAGTCCTGCGCAGGTACCTATTATGGATGTTTTAGAAATACTGTTTTAGTGTGAAGATTCCATGGAAAAAATATTTTTTTTTCTCTGGTTAAACCAGACCTTGAACGTTACGAGTTATTATGCCCCGATCTTTATTTTACATATCCTCTGTACTGAATTTCTCAGCTGGCCTAGTAAATTTATTTTTCTGGTCTTTAATCTTTGTTTGTATTTTAGCCCAGCAAAGTTTTTTTTATCTGATATTTAAGTTATATCTGTTTCCGGTAGAGCAGTTGTGGACGAGAGTAATAACTAACTAACCGTGGGTGGTATTGACGCAGATTTGAATTGGGATTCGAAAAAACAAAAAAATGAAGGAAATGGGTAGGCTCAGGGCTGCAATCTTGAGAGAAAAATCCGAGGAGGAAGTTGTCATCTGCCCGAAGCCGCGAAGGCTTGGCTTGGTTAACCAACCATCCTCGGATCTTTCAAAACCCTTGAGATGGCAACGCAGGTGAGTTTTAGCTTCTGTCTTATTAGTCTGTATGAGAGCTTTAAATATTTCTTGATTACAGTTTTAGACCAAGTCAATTTTTTTCCTAATCTACATAAATCTTAAAATAGGCCACTGGATCAACCCTTTTCTGCAGTGTTGCGTGCTTCTGCTGCCGTGATTTGTTTATTTTTTCATTTTTTGAGTTTTTTAGATTGATCTCCTTTGCATTTCTTTCTTCCGGCATGTACTGTCAAAATGTGAAACTGGCATATATCTACTCAGAGGGATATTATAAAACAACAGGTGCAAACCTCAATCGCTCTGTACCCTTCGTAAACGTTGAGCTTTGTATCTTTCCTTTCTTCTTTGATAGGTTTGTACCTTGACTTTCTTCTTTGATCCCTCTCAACGTGCTACAGATCCATCTTAACATTAACTCGCTGATATTGGGTGACATAAAAAAACTCCAATTTTTGCATTTTTCTTTTCTTCTTTGATCCCTAAAGCCTTCCTTCTTTGATCCCTCTCCGAGTGTAATTCCGATAGATCCAAGTAACTTGGATCTGTATCTTAGTTTGTTCAGAACCTATGATCTGTATCTTAGTTTGTTCAGCACCTATGCACCTAAGACCAAAAGATCCAAGTAACTTGGATCTGTATCTTAGTTTATTCAGCACCTATGCACCTAGAGGGACATGCACTTTGCATTTCTTCTTTGATGTATAAATGTAAAGTCTTTAGTCTTTCTTCTTTGATCCCAAGTGCTCCCATTTGCAACAGATCCAACATCCAAGTTTAAGATTTTAAATTCTTTTCTTTGATCCACCTCCAAGTGCAATCGATTCAAGTTTAAGAAGGGAGATCAGATTGAAGTTTAAAATGGATCTACAGTAGTGTATTTGTTATTTATTAGTTTATAAATCAGTATTTTTACTTGTTAATTTATTTATTTATAATGGTGGTTTAATAGTTTATCTATAATGGGTTGTCTAAATCCGACAATTAAGATATATAATACTTCATCCTCTTTAAAATTAAAAGGAAACCCTCATATATTATTTATATTATTCTATTGCAAACATTGCAATGTTTGCACCTTGCCTTTTTTTCCCTCTCATATTAAGCACCTAGACGGACATAAGAAGAGGGACATAAGAGGAACATAAAAACTGCAGTTTTTGAACCATGCCTTTCTATTCTTTGATCCCACTGGACGTGCAATAAATCCAAGGTTAAGATAGATTTAAAAAAAATTTAAATATGCACCCTCATATATTATATTTCTAAGTCCAAATTTAAGATGGATTTTTTTTGTTCCTTTATTATATTTCTAAATCCAAATTCAAGATGGATCTTTTTTAGTTTCTTTAAATCTTACCTAAGCCTTTATAAAATTTTAAAGATACACCCTCATATATTATATTTCTCCGTAAACATTGCAATGTTTGCACCTTGCCTTCTTTGTCTTCCACAGTAAGCATATTAAACACCGTTTTTGCACCTCGCCTTTCTTCTTTAATCCCTCGAGAAATCAAGTTTTTGCACCTTGCCTTTCTTCTTTGGTCCCTCTAGAAGTGCAATAGGGTTAAGTTTAAATTCAGTTTAAGATGGATTTATTGTAGTCTTATTTATAATTATAAAGATACACCCTCATATATTATATTTCTCTGTAAACATTGCAATTTTTGCTCCTTGCATTCTTTGTCTTTTACATTAAGCATATTAAGCACCTAGACGGACATAAAAAAATTCAAGTTTTTGCACCTCGCCTTTCTTCTTTAATCCCTCGTGTTTTATATATTGCCTTTCTTCTTTGGTCCCTTTAGAAGTGCAATAGATTTAATTTAAAATTCAGTTTAAGATGGAATTGTTGCAGTTTATTGATATTGTTACTTTAAATCTGGTAAGTATGATATATAATACTAAATACATTTTAAAATTATAAATATACCCTCAGAACATATAATTATTTTATTGCATATAATACTTCATACATTTTAAAATTAAATATACCCTCAGAACATATATTATTTGGTTGTAAACATTGCAATGTGTGCAGCTTGCATTTTTTATTCTCGATCCAAGTTTAATATGAATCTCCACCAGGTTAGTTGTAACTTATTTAAATCTTCTATAATCCAAGTACAATCAGTCTCTTTTTAAATTTTAAGTAAAAGGTAATGAACATTTAATTTTAAGATGAAAGGTAATGAACATAAACTTATTTATTGGCATTATAGTATTATACACAAATATCTTCCTCGCACACAGGTTTCTGGAGCAAAGGTCAACCATTTCAAGGATTGTTTTGAATGTTTTCTTTGCACTTCAAGGATTGCTTTGAATGTTTTCTCTCTGCATATTTATGCTGTTCCACTTGTTGATCACAAATGGAATTTGTATGGAAGATTTAAGTTATTGTTGCACCGCACACATCGTTTGTGTTGTATTCTATATGCGTTGTATTATACGTGCCTCCACTGATTTTTGATTCTGCTGCATGAACAGTCATACTCCAGAGCACAATGAAATGAGCGCAGGATTTGAGATTTTGGACATAATTCTCAGCAAGGTATTTAATTTGGTGCATTCAGAATGCTGTATGAAATCAACTCATACCTTTATTTCTGCTCCAAATTATTTGTGGAATAGGTCATTTGACTGAAATCTGGTTCTTTCTGCAGAGTGGGTGTAGTGATTCATCAAACCTCGGATGTTCGCCACCATATTTTTGTGGTTCTCCTCCAAGTCGGGTTGACAATCCTCTTGTTCATGATGTGCAGTTCATTCATCAGAGAGTGGCAAGCTCACCCTCTACTATTTCAAAGCCGAAGTCATGTGTTAGGCAATCATTAGGATCTAGTCCTGCTATTCGGATTGAGGGTTTTGATTCCCTGGACAGGGATACAAGATGCAGTATTCCAGCAATGGCGTAATCATCCATTAGCTCAACCTGTTGATCTTTCAACTGATTACTGACTAATCTGCGGGGCAATCCAGCAAGAGAACGAAAAAGATATGAGAATCTATAAAATATTTGTACATCACTGTATTCATATGAGGGCCTTTTTTACAATGCGGTAGGGTTGTTTGGAGAATTAGAACCTGATTAAAATGTAGGTGGATTCAAGCTTTTAGTGAAATGAGGCTCGGAACGCAAGTATGCTGTCCACTTTGAGACTCATTCTTTGTCTGAGGCTATAGTATCTGAAGCCAAAGCCTTTTAATCTTTGGTTTAGATTTTGTCACTTCAGTATGCTAGAGTGTTGCTGTCATTACTTGCACAGTGAAAAAGTTGTGAACCAAGTCTTAGCAGCTAAATCTGCGGCTGAAGAGTTGTATATATCTCTTCATATATATAAATAATACATAATGTTTACATCTTAAAATTATACACAATGGTTACATCTTAAATTGAAGTCCTCAATAAAACTATGTTAATTTGTATTGGTTTTCTCTGTTTTTAACAAGTCTATGCTACCTGCACACCCTTCTACTAGCCTTCAAATAGTATAAGTAAAATTGTCTAACAGTGGAATTTTTCTGAATATTGAGAATCTTACAGGACAGGTATTGTAGTCTTATTGATTTTTGTAAAGCTGCTTTTGGACCAAGCTACATAGGTTGACAAAGATTAATTCTCTAGCAGTGGAACGTTTTTGAATATTGAGTCTTACAGCACAGATATTGTGGTCAAGTTATTTTCTGTAAGCCACTTTTGGGAGCAAGCATGACTATGCCACATAGGTTGACAAAATCGCAATGACTATGCCACAGAGGTTGACTATGCCACATAGGTTGACAAAATCGCAATGACTATGCCACAGAGGTTGACAAAATCACAATGGGTGCTCTTATACATAGGTTGACAAAATTACAATGGGTAACTGTTTTGTTTCAGATGGTATGGTTACCAACTTCCCTGTACCACATGGTTTACTGTTTGGTCTCAGCTTTATGGTTATCAATTTTAAGCACTTTTGACTTAGAACATTTAACATTTGGTTTTACAAGATGCGGGATGACATTTTCTATATTAGATAATCAATACCTACAGTGCGACGGCAGGGTATTGCCACCGCCGTAGTTTATTGTTTTATCAGATGGGTATGGTTATCAATTTAATTTTAAGAACTTTTTGACTTCCTTGGAACATTTAACATTAGATTTTACAAGATGCCGGATAACATTTTCTATATTACATAATAATCAATACCTACGCTTTCTATATTAGATATGCTGAATATTGTTACTGCCGTGGTTTATTTTTTTATCTCAGTTGGGTATGGTTATCAATTTTGACATCTCTACAATATTTAACATTATACGCTTTGTTGGCAAGATCCTGTGTTTGTTTATCTATAAGGGTAGTTAGCAAGATGCTTATAGATAAACGGTGTATTACTTTGTTGTTAATCCTCAGCTGATGTAACAGGTGCCTTAACATGTAGATAGTAACTAAACATTGGAAGTGCATCCCAGGTCCTGTGTTTTAGTTTGTTGTTAATCCTAAGTTGATGTAACAGGTCAGGTGCCTTAACATTTAGATAGTAACTAAACATTGGAAGTGCATCCCAGGTCCATTTACATAATAAATGTACATTGGAGGTGCAGGGACATCCCTGAGGTGTCTTGGAATCCTCTTTATAATATATTTGTCTCTATATTATCTAGAAGTCTGTCATGATCAAGTGTATTTGCAATTGTATTTAGAATATATTTGTCTCTATATCATTTAGAAAAGTCTGGCATAATCAAGTGTACCATAATCTGCTCCTTACTCATGTAATCAAGCTTGCCATGAACTGTTCCTTACTACCATAATATTACTAACGTAATCAAGCGTGTCATAATCTGTTCCTTACTACTATGATCTTCTCCTTACTATCTTGTTAGAGATTAACTGGCCCGTACTAGATTGTGCAGATGGATAGTTATTTTAATTTTCTTCTGCTGAGATGTCACCAATAACTGGCCCATACTATATTTGGTGCAGATGGATAGTTATTTGAATATTCTTCTGCTGAGATGTCATCAACAGTCATAACAGATTGTCCAGATGGATGATAATTTGAATTTTCTTTTGTTGAGATATTGACAGTCATTATGTTGTAGACCTCCTTACTATGAGTATGAGTACCCAAAATGGTACTGAAAGATGGGTGAAATATCAACATGAGACTAGAAGATGGTGGTTATGTGAGCGTACCCAGACCTCTTATTATGATTGTACGCAGACCTCTTACTATGAGTGTACCCAACATGGCACTGAAAGATGGGTGATTTCGTTGTGGGAAATATCAACATGGTATTGGAAGATGGTGGAGATCTGAGTGTACTCAGACCTCTTACTATGCATGTACCCAACATGGGAAGATGGTTATATATGAGTGTACTCAACATGGCACTGAAAGATGGGTGAAATATCAACATGGTACTGGAAGATGGTGGTTATACGATGGTTTGAATTATCTCTGGTTGAGTTGTAGACCTCTAAGCGGTCACGATGTTGCATGACCTCTTACTATGAGTGTACCCCCACATGACACTGAAAGATGGTTGAAATATCACATGGTACTGGAAGATGATGGTAATTTGAAATTTGTTTTGTTGAGATGTTGTAGACCTCTTACAGTCATCATGATCATGTTGTAGATCTCTTACTATGAGTGTAACCAACATGGCACTGAAAGATGGGTGAAATATCAAGATGGTACTGGAAGATGATGTTGTTTGAATTTTCTTTGGTCGGAAGATGATGGTTGTTTGAATTTTCTTTGGTTGAGATGTTGTAGACCTCTTCGCAGTCGTGATTTTGTAGACCTTATTATGAGTGTACCCAACATGGCGCTAAAAGATTAATGGAATATCAACATGGTACCGTGTATACTCAACATGGCACCGAAATATTGGTGAAATATCAACATGGTACTGGAAGATGAAATATCTGAAATATCAACATGGTGCTGTAACATGGTTATTTGAATTTTATTTTATTGAGATGTTGTAGACCTCTTACTATGCGTGTTCCCAACATGGCACTGAAATATGAGTGAAATAGTACATGGTGCTGGAGGATGATGGTTATTTGAATTTTCTTTTATTGAGATGTAGTCCTCTTACTATGAGTGGAAGATGATGGTTATTTGAAATTTCTTTTATTCAGCTGGTGTAGTCCTCTTACCATGAGTGTACCCAAAATGGCACTGAAATATGTTAATGGTACTAGAAGAGAGTGGTTCAACCAACATGGCACTGAAATATTAACATGGTACTAGAAGAGGATGGTTCAACCAACATGACACTGAAATATGAGTGAAATATTAACAAAATGTTGTGGACCTCTTAGCAGTCATGATGTTATTTGAATTTTCTTTTGTTGAGATGTTGTAGACCTTTTATGTTGTAGACCATTTAGCAGTTATGCTGGGAGATGATGGTTATTTGTATTTTCTTTTATTGAGTTGTTGCAGACCTCTTACTATGAGTGTACCCAACATGGCACTGAAATATGAGTAAAATATTAACAGGGTACTGGAAGATGATGCTTCTTTGAGTGTGCCCAACATGGCACTGAAATACGAGTAAAATATTAACAGGGTACTGGAAGATGATACTTATTTGAATTTTCTTTTGTTGAGATGTTGTAGACCTCTTAGCAGTCATGATGTTGTTATTTGAATTTTCTTTTGTTGAGATGTTGTAAACCTCTTAGCAATCATGATGTTATTTGAATTTTCATTTGTTGACATGTTGTAGACCTCTTAGCAGTCATGATGTTATTTAAATTTTCTTTTGTTATGACGTTGTAGATCTCTTACTATGAGTGTACTCAAAATGACACTGAAAGATATTGGTAAAGTAAAATATTACGAGGTACTGAAAGATGGTTATTTGAATTTTTTTTTAAAAGATTTTGTAGACCACCTAGCAGTAATAGAACTCTGACTATGAATGTACTCAACATTGCACTAAAAAGATGGTTGAAATATCAACATGGTACTGGAAGATGATGGTTATTTGAATTTTCTTTGGAAGATGATGGTTATTTGAATTTTCTTTTGTTGAGATATTGTTAGCAGTAGTGAGATATGAAATATCAAAATGGTACTGAAGGATGTGCGAAATATACTTTTGATGGGTGAAACATCAACATGGTATCTTTGATAGGTGAAATATCCTATCAACGTGGTGTATGGGTTGAATGTCAACATGGTACTGAAAGATCGGTGAAATATCAACATGATACTGATGGATGTGTGAAATATAAATGGCTTGGAAATTCGTTTTTAATTTCTTAATGATGCTGTAACATGGTTATTTGAATTTTATTTTATTGAGATGTTGTAGACCTCTTACTATGCGTGTTCCCAACATGGCACTGAAATATGAGTGAAATAGTACATGGTGCTGGAGGATGATGGTTATTTGAATTTTCTTTTATTGAGATGTAGTCCTCTTACTATGAGTGGAAGATGATGGTTATTTGAAATTTCTTTTATTCAGCTGGTGTAGTCCTCTTACCATGAGTGTACCCAAAATGGCACTGAAATATGTTAATGGTACTAGAAGAGAGTGGTTCAACCAACATGGCACTGAAATATTAACATGGTACTAGAAGAGGATGGTTCAACCAACATGACACTGAAATATGAGTGAAATATTAACAAAATGTTGTGGACCTCTTAGCAGTCATGATGTTATTTGAATTTTCTTTTGTTGAGATGTTGTAGACCTTTTATGTTGTAGACCATTTAGCAGTTATGCTGGGAGATGATGGTTATTTGTATTTTCTTTTATTGAGTTGTTGCAGACCTCTTACTATGAGTGTACCCAACATGGCACTGAAATATGAGTAAAATATTAACAGGGTACTGGAAGATGATGCTTCTTTGAGTGTGCCCAACATGGCACTGAAATACGAGTAAAATATTAACAGGGTACTGGAAGATGATACTTATTTGAATTTTCTTTTGTTGAGATGTTGTAGACCTCTTAGCAGTCATGATGTTGTTATTTGAATTTTCTTTTGTTGAGATGTTGTAAACCTCTTAGCAATCATGATGTTATTTGAATTTTCATTTGTTGACATGTTGTAGACCTCTTAGCAGTCATGATGTTATTTAAATTTTCTTTTGTTATGACGTTGTAGATCTCTTACTATGAGTGTACTCAAAATGACACTGAAAGATATTGGTAAAGTAAAATATTACGAGGTACTGAAAGATGGTTATTTGAATTTTTTTTTAAAAGATTTTGTAGACCACCTAGCAGTAATAGAACTCTGACTATGAATGTACTCAACATTGCACTAAAAAGATGGTTGAAATATCAACATGGTACTGGAAGATGATGGTTATTTGAATTTTCTTTGGAAGATGATGGTTATTTGAATTTTCTTTTGTTGAGATATTGTTAGCAGTAGTGAGATATGAAATATCAAAATGGTACTGAAGGATGTGCGAAATATACTTTTGATGGGTGAAACATCAACATGGTATCTTTGATAGGTGAAATATCCTATCAACGTGGTGTATGGGTTGAATGTCAACATGGTACTGAAAGATCGGTGAAATATCAACATGATACTGATGGATGTGTGAAATATAAATGGCTTGGAAATTCGTTTTTAATTTCTTAATGATGCGTGGAATATATTTTTGCAAATGGCTGAGAAATTCAACTTTTGGCCATTATATTCTCTATAATATATGTACCATAATCTGCTCTCTTCCTCTGTTGTCGTAGATTGCTTAGCTGCGCATGAATTGTGCAGACGGATTGGTTGTTTTCTTTCAGTGTATTTGTCACTGATTATCCAGAATGGTACTATAACTGAGCTGAGAAGCTTATTCTACAGCTTATTAGTACATTCTATAGTTATAATTGAGCTGAGAAATAATTGAGCTGAGAAGCTCATTCAGTACATTCTACAGGGGATGTGTGAGTTGTAAATTTATATCATTTTTTGATGTGTAAGTTGTAAATGGCGAAGGGGTTGTTGGCAAACTTTTCTTATTTTGAATTCACAGTGATAGGTCCTGGGTTTTGTTTTTTTCTTTCCATAAATCAATACCTTATCTGGGTGTACAGGCCTTTCTGCCTTTTGTCTCTTTTTACAGGTCTGTGGTAATCCAGACAAAGTCTTTTTTGGTAAATCTTACTGTTATTTTGGATATGGGAAGGTGCCACAACACAGGGCAGTCGAGATCTCTCTGTTTCTCTCGATTTTAGAGGATATAGAATAGGATCTTTCTTCTATATGTTATGAAAAGGATGTTTTATCAGTTAAGTAGTTTTTCCTTTTTGCTGATGTGGTTGTAGGTTTATTGAAACACATGATATTAATGAAGGCAAAAGGGAATTTGTAAAGAGGCAATAGGGTCGATTTTCAGATAAAATCATTAATCCGAATGTCAATATTTCTTTTTTTGAAAGTGCTGATATGGAAACAGGTTCATGAAGACAAATTGTAATGGGCCCTGAGGGTCTATATTTATGATAGAATCATAATTCTGAATGTAAAGTCGATAATATGAAGACACAGTAACAAAAAGAATGATGTAAGGTTTTTATTTACAAACAACAAAGTTTTGTTAACAAAAAGAATGATGTAAGGTTTTTATTTACAAACAACAAAGTTTTGTACTGGTACATTATATAAACCAGGGTATTTTTCACGCTGAAAAAAAAGGTTGTAAATTTGTATCATTTTAGCAAAATGATGTTGATGGGCATCAAATTTTTTTAATTCTATTTGATTAAAAAATCACTTTTTAATTGTATTAAACAAAAAATCACTTGCAACAAACAATTTGCCCATCAAATTCCATCTCTATATGAACTACATAAAATTCCATAAAATTCCATCTCTATATAGACTACATAAAATTAAGTTCCGATCTCTATATAGACTATTTAGAGATGTGCACTGATGGGTGAAAGAGGCAATGTAAGTAAGAATGGATAAAAGATCAATGTACTGTGTATGAATAGTCACTGTCTTCCAAATTGTTAGCTACCGAATGCCATGATAAGGGAGGATGGACATAGTTTTCTGGTCACCGCCCTCGATAGAGCCTCGTGGGGAACGCACACAGCCTATATATCTAGATTTTTGGTCACTGCCCTAGACAGATCTTCGTGGGGAACGTGCAGTCTACCTCTTTCCTTTCCTTTTGGGTTTTGACTTTGGGAATATAGCCCGGAAAATATGCCGGAGCTAACCGCACCGTGCCGGTCCGCCATCATGACATGGAAAACGGTCCTTAATCTATTTCAAGAGATGGAAAACGGTGTCTTCAACTGCACTCTAAAGCTCTTCTTGGATTGAACACTTTTGAAAACGGTGTTTCAACTGCACTCTAAAGCTCTTCTTGGACTGAACACTTTTTGATGGTCTTTGTTAAGATATAACTTAATCAAAAGTTATAATTCAAGTGCACTCTAAAGCTCTTCTTGGACCAACACTTTTATTGGTCTTTGTTAAGATATAACTTAATTCAAAAGTTATAATTCAAATTTTTGTGGTTCATATTTTCTTTTGGTAAGATCCCATTCTTTATTTATTTATTTTTATAAAGAATTTCAATTAAACTTTGAAGTTAATAATTTAAAATGGTTTAGATGTATTTATTTATTTATTTTAAAGAAAAATAATATATATATATATTTTTAGCAGTATATTAATCTGTGTTTGTACGCATATGCAGAAAAAAATCAGGATTTTACAATATCAGTTCAGAGCTATACATGGGCAACTTGGCATGTTTGCTGATCAACTCAGCCCTACTTTTCTTTCTCAAAATTACAAAATTCTCTCATACTAATTCATCAGCAGTTTACATTTACATTTTAACATAAAAAAAACAAAAAACAAAAAAAGAGCCTCAGAACCAGTTACTCCATTGCTGTTAGAATGTTGAGATCGATTCTAGTTTCTTCATCCATCATCATGCTTTTATCGCCTAGTTTAAGTTGAAGATCCTCAATCTGATGCCACAATGCTTCAATTTCATATTACAGTTGGTGAATTCTTTCATTTTTTTCCATTTGCTGCTCCTGCATCTCAAGCGTTTCCTTTTGCTGCTGGTGCACACACCTTTGGATGAGTTCCAATCCATCCTTAATTACGGTGTGGTCTTTGTCATAATGAGCACAATCTGCATGACACCTTCCACGATCCTTCACCATACGCCCTGGTGTTCTGCATGTTTGAGGTTTGTGACGGCCCCAAGTTTCTGAAATAGAGCTACCCTCCTCATAATGACTCATTGTTTCCCAATAGTCCACAAGACCAAGATAGAGATTCCCAGAATAATCCAGATAGCCTACAACCAAAGTACACGACCCCTGGAAGGTCACACAAATCTAGTTTGTATGAGCCTTCCCGTAACCCAACAACCACTTTAGACTTCCACAATTCACACTGCCACTTACAACCACAACACCAACAAAAGCCACCTTAGGCCTTGAATCGCTCACAGAGTCCCCCTTATCAACACCCTTTGACAACACGCTACTACCCTCATGAATCACGGACATGCAGAAGACCCAGATCGAGTCACTCCCCATACTTCCTAAACTACCCGAGCCCTTCCACTGGGTCATTAATCAGAGAAATCCCAAGACAGAAACAGACCCATACTTCTGGCAGGGAGACATACTGTTGCTCCTGCTTATATTGAAAATTCTTCGACTAGAATTGCAACAGGTGTCATGAATTGAGGTCATGTTGCAAGCAATACCACAAACTTCCATAATTCCTCTGCTATGTGAAATGACCTTCTGCTTGTACAACTTCGACTTCCTCCAAGCAAACATGCTACACCAGCACAAGAGAATTAAATGCCACTCGCGATCTCCCCAGTTTCACATGCTTGCACCTTGAATGCGCTGACACCAAGGATTGATCCGAGGATAATAAACCAAAGCTCCCACACAACACCTTAAATTATCACAAAGTGTTTCACATGGCCAAAGACAACCGACACGCAACATCACAGATCTGGCAACCCACTGAGGAAAGGCTCCACGAGGCAGGGATAATGGACGTGGGAAAAGACAGTTGATGTGACAGGGCAGAGGAGGGCTAAGATGGGGGTGAGTGGGATGCTAGGATGCCAATGACGAGAGGCAATGGAGGATGATTCGACAACTAAGGTGGAGGGGCGGGAGACAGGGGAGGCAGGAGGGGGGAGGGGAGGATCCACTTTTGCTTGCTTGGGAAGGGGATGATCCAAATCCAATTGATTCACTTTTGCTTGCTAACCTTGACCATAACTGAAGCATTTTGTACTTTCATATCAATCATTAGGGGATAAAAACTGTCCCCAAGATTCCATTCCCATTACTGTTTTCTTCTATTATCTTGCAGGTTAGATTGGCTTGCCAATATGCTTCCTTATTCTTTCCTCTTAGAATATGAAAGAACTTTAAATGACCAAAGAGAGGAATCATTCCCTGAATTCTCTTGATGATTTGGTTTAATTTATAGTTTTGTGTTGATGACTTGTAGTTCATATGCTTTATAATAATCAGGGAGCCCCTAGGATAAACATATAATTTATTCCTTTTTTCTGAGCCAGAGATAGCCTAAAGAACAAACCATAAGCATCAACTTGATTATTTGTCTTTTTTCCCAGTCCCCATGTAAATATATCTTCTATGATTCTTTTGGATTAATGAGAATCCCTACCCCTCCTGCCACCCCATTTAATATTTTCAACCTGTATCAAAGTTAAATAAAAAAACTAAAACATGTTATTACATGCCCAATCGAGTTTCTGCAAATGTGATACGTACCATTTTCTTTGGCGTTACTTTTCCAGTAAACCTTCATCTAAATGCGTAAAGTCACTATTCGCTTAATGACATTTTCTATTACTGGTAAAATATATTAAAATATATTTAAATCAATATTACTGACAAAACATATTTAAATCATGATGTGTTTGTTATAAATGGAAAAACGTATTTAAATCAACACTCTTGTTTGTTTTTCTAAGATAATTTTTGAAATTTAATTAAAAATGGGAAAATTTTTAATTTTAAATTGGTTGTGATTTTTGAGAGTTTCAAATTTATTTAATACATTCAAAAATGTAATTTAAATAAAACGTTAAGATTTCATATAGAATTATCTGGGGATGCACCAAAGTAGCACCATAACAAATTACTCAAACCCGGATTTTCCTGCCTTAGCCAACAAGTTGACCCCAGTTGACATGGCAATACATTTGGCATGACAGGTGGTGTTAAGTTGTAGAGGTCATTGATGTGGCAGTCGAGGTGATGACACGTGGAACCCATTTTTGGGTGGTCAATTGTATAGGTGATAGGTGACACATGGCAGGTACTTGAAATCATAGCCGTAGCAGAGAATGACACATGGTAGTGTGTTGACTTGGAAAATGACATGGTAGAAATGACTTGGCAAGAGGATAATTGGTTCTTGGAGTTTCAACGTCGTAGTCTTCGAGGCTTTGAGATTTGCATCCAGGAATGGTTTGGCAATTTTTCAGTGTGATTTTTTTTCCAAGTTTTTAGCACATGGAAATCTTGGAGGGGGCTGATCACAAGTGGGGTCATTATCTATTTATTTGGCCATTCAAGAGCTCAAAGAGTCAGACGAGAATCTGGAATCAAATATCCGAGGGTGTACAAAGTATACTCACTAACAATGAACTCATATTCAGATGCAATTGAAGAAGTCTGATAAATTTTCCAAGGTTGAGGTTCCATGTAGAAGGACATCCAAATATTTGGCTTATCTAGATGTGAACCAAAGCTTGGAAATGCCTTAGATTTGGATACATCCGAACCAAAGGAGGTGGTCAAGGTTCCATTGATCATGGTTCCATGTAGAAGTAACTAAATTGTATTTGGCCTATCTGGTCATCTAGGGGGTGAACAAGGTAAGTGCTTCTTAATTAGCCTGGATCCATGGATACACTAGAGAGGAAACATAATAAGGAAGTGGTCCCAACAATTGGTTGTATGGGATGATGGTAAAGCTCCTGCAGTGGGAGTTAGTTTAAAAAATGTAATTCATGCAAATAAAAAATTTGGATGTCCACTAGTCCATTATGATCAAGTGAATTCAGATTTGCTAGAACTTTCTTTCAAACTTGTCACATCGTGGGGTTTTGTAAGTCTAAAGTTAAGCCCTTAGGGGGGGCTAAGAAACCATGAAAATAAGAATTATTCAAGTCATCCACACTGGATTTCCAACAATAAAAATAAAATAACATCTAGGTTTCATGGATTGGTTTTCCATGGAGTGTCATCTTGTCATGCTTTTTCTGACTAAGTTTAATAAATAAATCAAAGGAGTTTGGGAGTGAGGAGAAAACAAGTGTTTTCTTTGATATACTTGTGGTTTTGTAGTGCAAAGAACGAGAGTATAGAGAGGGTGAACAAAGCTCCATGTGACCGAATGTGGAAGAAGTTTGAGAATGAAGTTTATGGAAGACATGTGATTGAGGAAGAGTTTGAGGATGAAGTCTGAACATACAGGTCGATACTATATGAAAAATTGACATTAGGGGAATATGAGGTCTAAAATGGGCCTTCTAAGAAAATTATAAAATAATAGTGGAAATAATAAAATAAGACTAGATTACATCATCAAATTTTAGAGGGAAGAAAGAAAAAAACTATTTTTTCAACTCGTATTTTCAACTTATCTCCTTATAGGATTACTCAAATTTCAAACGGGAACACTTGTTGGATGCAGAATTTGATTCTTCATTAAAAAAGTATCCATGTTGTATACTTTCAATGGACCCTACTATGAGAAAAATGAGGAATACATGAAAAAATGTGATTGCAATCACATTTTTTCATGTATTCCTCATTTTTCTCGTAGTAGGGTCCATTGAAAGTATGCAACATGAGTACTCCTTGGACGAAGAATTAAATTTTGCATCCAACAAGTACTCCTGCTCAAAATTTTAGTAAAACCTTAGGGAGATAAGTTGAAAATACAAGTTGAAAAAATAGTTTTATTATTTTATTATTTTTTAATCTTTTTACTTTTTAACCCCAAAAGTAGTGAATCATCCCCCATGGTTGACATCATCATCTTGAATCCTATTTGTTCTTATAAATTTTATTTTTCTTGTACATTTTTCTTGGGAGGTCCATTTTAGACCTCAAAAGTTCTCTAATGAATACACAGAGCAAGGAGTGATGTGCCAGGCAGAGGAGAAAAGTATAAGGACCATGGAAAAATGAAAACTGAAATATACAGAGTAGGGAGTGATATATCAAAGTAGAAGAGATCTTGAGGAAGAAAAATTTGGATCGGAGGTCATAGAATTTGTATAAGAAAGATTAATTGGATAGCTTGTGGATTCGAGTTTGAAAATGTACGAAAGATCGATTTGATAGGAAACTTAGGTTGGTGCTTGCAATTCAAGGGATTGGTCTCTCCCTTTAGTTGGTGCTAGTGAATCACTTTAGGGGATTGGTGTCTCATTTTGGTTGGTGCTAGTAAATCATTTTAGGGGATTGGAGTCTCCTTTTGGTTGGTGCCATTAAACTATTTCAGGGGATTGGGGTCTACTTTTGGTTGGTAACAATAAATTATTGTAATGGTTAGTTCCTACAAGAGAATTCATATAAATAAGTTTTTCGGTTTTCTCCTAGAAGGGTTTCCATGTATATCTGATGTATCCTAATGTTGTTGATGTGATTGACATTGTATATGCATTGAAGTGATTTGAATTTGTTAAAATTTCCCATTATATTGATTCACTCCACTCTCAATATTAATCATATTTCCAACAATTGGTATCAACGCAAGTTCCTTCAAGAAGCAGTTAAACATTGGAAGGTAGATCACAAGGGATCTTCCTCAAGCAAATCTCCACTGTTTGATGGATCAAATTACTCCTTTTGAAAAATAAGAATGAGTACCTATATTATGTATCTAGGCACTGACATCTCGCTGCCTATTGAAAATGGTTATAAGGTCCCAACAACTCCTCTAACCAATTTAGATGTAAAAGTGCTCTATTCAAATAATGCAAAGGAAAAAAATGCCATCTTATGTGGAATTTTAGACACATATTTTGTCAAAGTGATCATTGAAAATATGCAAAGGATATTTGGAACAAGCTTCAAAGTAGCTATGAAGGAAATGACAAAGTGAAGAAGGCTAAGGTACAAACTCATAAATGTTAGTTCAAAAGTGTGAGAATGGATGAAGATGAAAATGTTCCAACATTATTTCTTTGTGTAGATACGATAGTCAATACTATGAATAAGAGGTCTTGTGTAAATAGTTAAATTTCAATATGAAGTTGTTCATAAAATACCGAGATCCCTTCCTCAAGATTCAATCCAAAAGTTTCATCTATTGAAAAAGTGTCATATTTTCAAAATATGAAGATGAATGCTCTTCATGGAATTTTGACTGCATACAAAATGAGAATAGAGAAGGAAAAGTTTCGTGATCAAGGGAAGTAGCATTTAAAGCAGCAAAAGAAACTAACATTCAAAAGGTCCATGAAGTCTCAAAGCATGAATCAGACGAAGAAGAACCTCAATTTGTGAGAAAGATAAAAAGGGGAACTGAAAAATTCAAAGGTAAGCTTCCATTCAAGTTCTTTGAGTGTGGTATAACAGGTCACTATGCATATTAGCGTTATTATGCAAATTAAATGATAGTGATGATAAAGAAAGATTCAAATCTCATGATCATAAAAGAAAATTATATATCAAAATAAAAAGTTTGTATACCAAAGAAAATAATGATTATGAAAGTGATGAATAAATGTTTGATGATGAGAGATTATAAATCCTATTAATAGCCATGGATGACCAAATGTTGAAGAAGAGATTGAAGTTGAAGTCGATTTTGAGGGAGAACTTGTGAGTGCCTTGGAAGAAATAAGATGAATAAGGAAAAATGTCAATCAATTAGAACAAAAACTACAAGAATATAAGATTGAAGGATGTGATGAAGATCCAATCATTATTCTCCTAAATATTGAATTATTAGAAATAAAAAGAATAAAGGAGATTATGAAAAATAAACTAAAAGAAAAGGAAGGACACTGTGAGAAGTTGGAAATAGAAATTCCTCCTTGAGAAAGGAACTAGAAAAAGTATCAAATCAATAGAATCAAAATTTAAGGCTGATAAAGGGTACTTAAACACTAGATCACATCATCAATTGTCAAATTTATCCATTAATCAATAAAAGTCTTGTTTATGAAGATAATCCAAAGAACGCCTAGGGGGAGTCAAGCTCAAAAACAACATAAAAGTAATGCCAAGAACCTGTCAGCGTTATTGACGCAATCAAGAATAGTTTAAAGGGACATCAAAATCCCAAATCTTCTTCCATCAAAACATGTCCGATTCATTCAAAAAGTCCAAAAAAAATCAAGAGAGAATCAAAGGAATCAGAAAAAAGAGAAGATGGCAACCATGTAAACATACTAAAAGGCACCAGTACAACTATTAAGCTCCAAGGTTATGAATATGTCAAAGAATGAAGGTAAAGTAGATTCAATAGAGTTATTCTTTTTAACAGACGATATACATCTAGGTACCGAAATTTCTTTTATGGATACTTCTATTAAAGTAATAATTTTGGTCATAAAGTAGTTGATTGTAGATCCTATACAAGAAAAGAAGACAGAAGAAGATAATTCCTTAAAGCTCCAATGAACAACTACTTAAGAAACATACCTAAAGGTAAGAATGAAAATGGCATTAGAAAAAGAAATTCTTTTGCTTCCCTATTGGATTATATTAAACACTACAAATGCAACAACTATGGGCACAAAGCAAAGGATTGCAGAAGTAGTCTAAGCAACCTATCTCAAAATCAAGAAAAGGAAGAATGCACCCTAAGGGATGAACATCCAACAATACGGAAAAATAAACAAGAGAAGTAGGAAGAATGCAGTTTTATGCTATATGCCCAAAACAAAGAAAACATATGGTATATTGATAGTGTGTTCAAGACACATCACATTAGATCAAAGTAAATTCATTAAACAAAAAGAAGAATATGGAGGCAATGTAATACTTGGTAACAATACATGTGCAAGAATAGTTGGAAAAATAACAATCAACATACACAAATGGAACCATTAGAGGAAATTTCAGCCTGAAAGTGGCCTCCTAAGGAAAAATAATAAAATAATAGTTAAAATAATAAAATAAGAGTTATGAATTTTGGAGGAAAATAATAAAACTATTTTTTTAATTATATTTTTGGCTTAACATGATATTTTAATGTATCTGCAATTTTTATCAATGTTAGTCTTCTCAAAAGTATGCATAATGGGTACTCGTTGGATATGGAATTTAATTCCGCATCTAACGAGTGTATACACTTGAAACTTGAGTAAACCTATTAGGAGATAAGCCCAAAATGAAATTTAAAAAAGTCATTTTTCTTCTGTTCCCTTCAAAATAATTACATGTACCTCTTTTTAAATTAAAAGGGTTTTGATTAGTTTACATATTATGACATGGAAAATACATGAAAATTTCATGGGCACTTTGAGGCTAAAATTTCCTCTAATGTAAGGCCCAAAATGATTTATATGTAGAATGACTGAAATGTAATCTTCAGCGTGCCATTCAAATGTGTGATCAAGGGTATGATCTCATATTCCATTCCAAAGAATGTGAAAATAGAAATGTTCATACAAGAAAGCTAGTGGCAAAGGAGATAAAACTTCAACAACTGTGTACATTCTTGATGGAGCTAAGCAAGAGAAATGTAGTATGGAAAATATGAGTGAGAGCTAGTTATGGTACATAATGATGGGACACATCATCTTTGATAATATGGTAAAGATCAACAAAACACAGGTTGTGAAAGATATGCCAAATACATCAAAACCAAATAATTCCCTATGTAAGGCATGCAAAAATGGAAAACAATGCAAGGTCTTCTTCAAAACAAAATAATACTCTTTAGCCAAGCCATTGTAACTCATCCATATAAAGCTTTATCGACTAGCTAGGACACAAATAATGAAAGGTGAAAGGAATTTTATATTGTTCATTGATGATTATACAAGAATGACATGGGTTAATTTCCTTAAATAAAAATTTGAGGCTTTTGAGGAATTCAAAGCCTTCAAGGCTTTAGTTGAAAATGAATTTGATTTAAAAATCAAATTTCTGAGAATCTACAGAGGAGGTGAGTTTACTTCCAATGAATTCAACAAATTTTGTGAGAACCATGGGATCAAAAGACAACCAATTGTTTCCAAAACTCCACAATAGAATGGAGTTGCTAAAATAAAAAATCGAACAATGCAAGAAATGACAAAGAACAATACTTAACGAAGCTTAGTTATCAGACAAATTTTAGGGAGAATCAATTTACACAACAATCTATATCTTGAACAAAGCACAAATAAGGGTAAACAATAATAAAACACCTTATGAATTATGGAAAGGAAGGCCACCCAATGCCAAACATTTCATATTTCTTGGAACCAAATGCTACATTAAAATAAATGAAGACAATTTAGGGAAATTTGATTCTAGAACCGAGGCCTAGGAATTTTCCTTAGATATGCATATAGAAGCAAGGGATGCATAACTTACAACAAAAGGAAATGTACGATTGTTGAAAGTGTTAACGTAAGAATAGATGAAGTGTTTCCTTGAACCCAACCACAAAGAAATGAAGTTAAAAAGGAAAATTAGAATGATCATGAAGAGAGAGAAGATGAAAAAGAAGAAGAAGCTAAGCCAATGCATCCAAAAAATCCATCTACTTATGTCAAAATGAATCATCTAGATAGCAAAATTATTGGAGACAAAGAATCAGGAGTTCAAACTATAAGGAAGCTTGTTGTTACAAAAAGCCATGCTAACTTATCCCTGCTATCCATGATGGAACCTTACTTTTTTTATCAAGACAACCGTTGGGTCAAGACCATGAGTGAAGAAATAGATCAAATTGAGAAGAATGGAACGTGGGAGTATGTTCTAGGACCAAAGGACAAGAATGTGATTGGAACAAATTGTGTCTATAGAAATAAGTTGAATTAAGGTGGAAAAGTAATCGAGAGCAAAGAATACTTGTATGTAAAGGATATGCACACAAATCAAAGGCATTGACTTTGAAGAAACATTTACTCTAGTAGCTAGACTTGAAACAACAAGAAAGTTATTGGCCTATGCAAGCTTTAAGGGGTTTAATGTTAAGTTCCTATATTACTAGTGTAGTCCCTTATTGTTGTCAGTGTAGCCCCCCTATTTCCATTGTTGTACCCATGTAACCCCCATATTGTTATTATTGTGCCCTTACATTATTAATGTTATGTCGGCTAGGATTATATTGTGACCCCATGGACTCCTATATATAGAAAGGAGGTTTTGTCGTTTGTATCATCCAAGAAATGTTCATTTATATAATGTAAAGGAGGTTACCCCATTGAAGTGGCTTATTTCTAAGGCATTGATCTCTATTTTCTTCTATTTTTGGACCTGGTTTCATAACATTTGGTATTAGAGCTTTGGATTCTAGGGTTTCATTGCTCCAAACAGTGCATCATGGAATTTTTGCTATAACTTTTTTTCTACGAAGGTTCATAAGGTGAAATTTTAATCACGCAAAGCTAAAATCCTGAGGAACTTCGTGTAAAAATTTTAGATCTTGGTTCGCAATATTTTTGGAGATATAATCTGTGGAAGTTAGGGTTTTTGCAGGATCTCGAATTTCATATAAAAGAGGTGACCTTGGGAAAATCGTCATAACTCTCTCTCAGCATCAGATTGGAAGTTTGTAAAAAATAGCAGAAAGTACACAGATTGTAGTTTCCTATGTATCAATTTTAGATCTGAAGGAGGAAACCGTGACATGTGGCACATCGTACAAGTTCGCTCTACTGGACCAGTCCGTAATTAGGTAATTGTGGGACATTGGGCATAACTTTGTATTAAAGCATTCAAATCAGGTCAGACCTGTGGCGTTAGAAATAAGGTTCAGAGGGCTACTAAAGGACCAAATTTCAGATATTGAAGATCCAAAATCACAAAGATAATTCAGTTTCAATATTGAGCTCCTCAAAAGAAATAAAAAGGTGTGTATTTTTTTTTCAAATTGCATAATTCTTGTTTGAAAATTCAGTTTGAAGTGATTCCAAGGGCATATTGAAGCATAGATATCAATATTTGGTTCTGAAATTCTCCCTAAAAAGAATTAAACACCCATTAAGTCCTTAGAACACTCTACTATGACTCATGAATATGAAGAAGTGCAACATGATATATCAAAATTACAAGGGAAAGTGCACCAAATTTCGCTCTCGCAAAGAGTAACAAAAAATGAAATGGAAGTTTTGAAGAAAGGCATGGAAGCTAAGATGGATGGTTTGAAGAAGGGCCTGGAAGCTAATATGGATGGTTTGAAGAATGGCATGGAAGACATGGAAGCTAAGATCGATGGTATAGTAGAAAAAATGAAAGACAACATGGAAGACATGAAGAATGATCTAAAAGAAGACATGGAAGGTTTGAAAAAGTTGATACAAGAAATGATTCCTAATGGAAAAAAGATAGTAGAGGAAACTCATGATGAGAAAAAAAAATGTTAATCGTGATTTCACAAACTTTGATGTTGGATTGAAGACCCACCATACTCCAAAGATCGATATGAGGAAGTTTGATGGCAAGGATCTCGTAACATGGATACTACAGATGGAGCAATATTTTGATCTCAATAATGTGAAAAACACACAAAAGGTACGCATTGCAACTTTATATTTAGAAAAAAACATACATTTGTATGGCATCGATGGCTTTGCTCCCGTAAAAATATTGTCACTTAGTCAATTTTTACGGAGGAAATGGTAGCACATTATGAGGATACAAAGAGCAACACCTTCTTTAGCCAATTGATAAATCTCAAACAAAGGGGTTCGGAGGTGGAGCACATTGAGGAATTCAAAAAATTGAATATAAGGGTAAATGATATTCCAGAGGAACACATGTTTGATGTCTTCATAGGGAATTTAAAGGATACCATCCAACATGAGGTTCGCCTTTGGGAACCTGATTCATTGGAGAAGGAATTCATGTTGGGAAGAAAATTTGAATGTAAAATTATGGTGACAAGGAAGCCTACCACTCACATCTATAAATATGGAAGTGTTGCTACTCCTAGACTTCCACAACCTACAAGTTTGACACCACAACAATTGGAAGAAAAAAGAGCAAAAGGGCTTTGCTACAGTTCTGATAGAAAATACACTAAAGGTCATAAGTGTGTTGAGAAGAAATTATTTTACATAGATTGTGAAGAGGAGGAAAAAAATAAACAAGAAACTTCAAAGAAGAGGATATACACTAGGAACCAACCTTAGAAAAATAATAAATGAGTCCGACCATATCGTCTAATGCATTGGCAGGAATTACCACTCCTAAAACTCTCAAGGTAGAAGGACATATCAAGAAGAAAAAGGTAATAATGTTGATTGATTCGAGTAGTGCCCATAATTTTATTCATTGTAAGGTAGCCAAGGAATTGAATTGCTTCCTATACCCAACACCAAAATTTCAAGTGATGGTTGCAAATGGAGGAACTATAAATTTCTCCGGAAAATGCCATAATATCAATCTAACCATGGGGGAATATGTATTGAATAGTCCAATGCTTTCCATTCCAATGGGAGGTGCTGATATTGTACTAGGAGTATAATGGTTACAATATTTGGGGATGGTAGTTTTTAATTTTCAAGAAATTTTCCTAGAGCTTTTTTCGGAAGGAAAGGAAGTTGAATTACAGGGTATCGTAGGGAAGCCAGGAAATATAATAAGCTCTAATGTTATGACAAAGCTTCTGAAGAAAGAAAAATGAGGTGTAATTGCACAATTATGCTCACTATAAGTTCCAACATCAAAATCATCTATTTCTCCATATCTCCAAAAAGTCCTGGACAATCATTCCAAGGTGTTTGAAACTCCCAAATGACTCCCAGCTATTTGTGATCATGATCATGCTATTAATTTGAATCCAAGAAGTGTTCCTCCAAACATCATGCCTTACAGATATCCTTGTGTCCAAAAGAGAGAAATTGAACGTATGATTGCAGAAATGTTAGAGCCTGGTATAATTCAACCTAGTCAAAGTTCTTTCTCTACTCCAGTAGTATTGGTGCACAAGAAGGATGGATCATGGAACATGTGTCTAGATTATCGGGAGTTCAATAAGCTCACTATTAAAGATAAATTTCCCATTCCCTTGATTGATGAATTATTGGATGAATTACATGGAGCAATTTATTTTACCAAGTTGGATCTTCGTTCAGGATATCATCAAATTAGAATGAAGACTGAAGATATTCCAAAAACAGCATTTCGAACTCATGAGGGTCATTGTGAATTTTTGGTCATGCCTTTTGGCCTTACCAATGCACCTTCTACATTTCAAGGGTTGATGAATTCCATTTTCAAACCCTTCCTTAGAAAAATTTTTCTAGTATTTTTTGATGATATACTAATCTACAACAGGTCTTGGAAGGATCATGTTGAACATGTTGACAGGGTGCTCAAAATATTGCAGGAGAAACAATTATATGCAAAAACATCCAAATTTTTCTTTGGAGTACAAGAGGTACATTGGAATATAAAGGTCATATTTGTTGAAAATAGCAACAAGAAACGGTCGAGTGGCCTCCACAGAAACATCTTTACGGTCCTAGTTGGAAAGTGATCACCTAAACTAGGTGGGGACCACATATGGACACCGCCCGAAAAGTCTGTTTCTGACATGGATCATCTTGGGGAGTTGCAGGATGCTATTTATGGATGATTGGTCGAGTTGGTAAAAATAGATGGACCTCTATTTTTAGACATTGGGTGGTTTCTATTTTTAGGCTGTTGAGCCAAAAATAGAACAGTCAAATATTATTAACCCTTAATAATATTTAGACTATAAACATTATCTTATCCTCTTGGAGCACTTCGGTTGTTGTGTAGGGCATGCGGTGACTTGTAAAATTCGAATTTCCTATGGATTAGTTGAGCTATTGCATGGTTGACTTCAGTTAGACTCATGTGGCAGAGTTTTGGTGGAGTTGATTGAGGAGTTAATGGAGATTGTGTTCCGGTTAACTAGTTTAACTAGTTATGATCAGTTTAACTTGTGATTATGCTAGAGATGAGTTGGGTGAATTAATACAATCAGTGGGATGATGATGCCAATGATGATTGCGCTGTACCAACTAAGTGAATTCAAATTCCATTTAGCTATATTCACTTTTTGGATTGTGCAGTAGATGCAGGCAGAGCAGCAGAAGGATTTGAACCTGTGACTAGTTTCAGATCTAGCTAGTTTTGTGTTCAGCATATGAGATAGTACTGAGTACTTGTGAGGAGTATTGTATTATGTATTGCTGAATGTTTCTCATCCATTATATGATACATATAGCTGGGGGTTTTCAACTATAAGCTTTCCCCATACATGCTGCGTTCTATGTGTGTGATTTGATGTTCTGTCGCTTTGTTTTTATTCCGCATGTGACGATTAATTTGTAGAAGCAATTATGTGTTGTACAAGAAATTCGAATTGATGTATGATCAAAGAATTGCAGCGAATAAACCTCATTATTCGAAGAAATTTCTACATGGTATCTGAGCTAAATTAATCGTCAGAGATATTACTTATGATTGTTTATTATTTCTCTGATGCAGCTCGCATGCGCGTAGCTCTCCGGAATATTCATCCTTCTTTGAAAGGTGAAAGATCCGTGAATGCCCCTACAACACCGGTTTGAAATAATTAGCCTCAAGTGTAGATCTAAGCCACTGAGTTATCACCAAGGTGTGGAAATTGACTTGCGCATTTGTGTCTCTGGTGCCGCTGCGGAAAATGTCTTTCAACT
This sequence comes from Pinus albicaulis, assembly GCA_034641835.2. Classification (NCBI taxonomy): domain Eukaryota; kingdom Viridiplantae; phylum Streptophyta; class Pinopsida; order Pinales; family Pinaceae; genus Pinus; species Pinus albicaulis. Next base: position 596,716,296 of record CM076579.1, on the reverse strand, counting down.
GATTAAGTATTAGAATATGCCTTGGAAGGTGTCAATTATGTTGCATGGAAGGACCGCATGGAGGTCAGATGGATGATAATGGGCTGTTGGAATTCATGGAGAAAGAGATTCCAAAGCCTACTTCTACTGATGCTGCTGTTGTGGAAGCTTGGCAAAAGAAACAAGCAAAATGTCGAAGGATCCTGTTGGAGGGTGTAAAGGATCACATTGTATCCAGTTTGCACGGGAGGGCTTCTCCATATTTGATGTGGAAAGCCTTGACGGATCTGTACCAAAGCAAGAGCGATCAGAGGAAGCTAGCGCTCAAAGATAGACTTAGGAACATCAAGTGTGAGAAGGGGGAAAGTATGCCATTAGTACCTCACGAGGTTCGCCCAATGCCTGGATGAGTCGGGAAGTGTTGTGTGATCAGTGGAGGTATTTACTTCCAGGAGTTTGGCTCTTCTTGGTTTGCTTAAGACTTGGTATATCAAGATAGTGTCAATGGCTCCGGAAAAAGTCACGGATGGAAAGACTCGTAACGCGATCTCTGAGGAGATCCAAATAAATACCAGGATGGTTCTTCACAAAGGAGCCGATGAAGAAGACCGGCGCTTTGGCCGCTAAACAAGGAAGGGGAAGGGCAAGGAGAAGGCTTCTCAATCCGATGCGGATGGTAAAGAGCGTGACATGTCCAAAGTGAATGTTTTCACCTGGGTTACTTATCATGGACATTACGTCTACCTAATTTCCCAAGAAGAAGAAGAACAAGCAGGCTGCTGGATCTGCAGCTGGTGAGGCTCTTGCCTCGCAATTTGAGCTGGAATTCTCATTGATCGCATGCATGTTGTCTAGTGCATTGGGATCGGGGTGGTATATTGATAGTGGCGCTTCCTTTCACATGACGGGAGATGCAAATCTTTTCAGTGACTTGGTGGAGAAAGGTCTCCAGATGCATGTTGAGTTGGGCGACAGTGGACGATACAATGCGACCGGCATTGGTACCATAACCTTTCAGAGGGAGTCAGGTAAACTCATTCTTTTACAAGATGTATTGCATGTACCAGGTCTAACAAAGAATTTGATCTCAGTCGCAATGTTAGTGGATAAAGGGTATGAAGTTGTCTTTAGAGAAGGAAAAGTTTTCCTTCGGCACAAGGCAACGGGACAAGTCAAGAAGGTTGGGATTCGAGCAAAGAATCTCTACAGACTTGAAGTAGATGGGATGTCTACGGAGCTTCCTATTGTTGGGAAGCGGGAGAAAGACATGCAACTGAAGCTTGAGAGGGAGCAAGTGTTTCATGCAGGCGAGAAAGACATGCAATTGAAGCTTGAGAGGGAGCAAGTTTTGCATGCAGGTGAAAGTGAATCTCGGGGTGTGGAGCAGCCACAAGAGGATCATGGAGTGGAAGAAACCACTCATGCAGGGAAATTTCGCGCCAGACGGGCAGAGGGAGTGCATGCAGCTATACCACCAGGTGAGAGGTGGGGCGACATGCATGATTAATCCCAAGGGGAGATTTCTGGGCAAGATTCATGAGATGGTGTGGATCTCATGAGTTTAACCTGGCTACGAGGTGCCCACAGCGCAGCAGTAGAAAAATCAGTTGGAGTGATGCAAGCATATCAAAGTGACAGTGTCGGATACTGGAGCGCGGATCAGAGTTGACAGCAAGTGCAAAAGTGCATGGGTGCAAAGAGTTCAACAGCGCAGTGGTTCCTGATGACATGTGCAGTTGGCCAAGTAGAAGTCGAAGACTTTGATGATAGATGCTAGATGCATCAAGACTGATTGAGTTGTTTGGAGCCTATTCAGCTTCATAGGAGTTGCAGAGCAGATGCATGAGTTTGCATGGTGCATGCAAAGGGTGCATGGCATATGCATGGAGTTGCATGGTGCATGCATGAGTTTGCATGGCACATGCAAAGGGTACATGGTGAATGCATGGAGTTTCATGTCGCATGCATGGAGTTGCATGGCGCTTGTGAAGGTTGCAGGGCGAATGCATGGAGTTGCATGTCGCATGCAATGACAGTCCTTTCTTGTTGAGAGGGAGTGTTGAAAATGGCAACAAGAAACAGTGAAGGAGGCCTCCTGAAACATCTTTCCTAATCCTAGTTGGAAAGTGATCACCTAAACTAGGTGGGGACCACACATGTGATTTTTTGTCGAAAAGTCTATTTTTAGACTATGTCTATTTTTAGACATATGGATCATGTACCGGGAGCTGCAGTATGCTATTCTTGGAGGATTGGTCATGTTGGTAAAAATAGATGGACCTATATTTTTAGACATTCATGTGGTTTCTATTTTTAGACTGCCAGGCTAAAAATAGAACAGTCAAATATTATTTACCCTTAATAATATTTGGACTATAAAATTCAGTTTATCCTCTTGGAGCACTTCAGTTTGACCCCCGGAGGTGGGGCATGCAGCTGAAATAAGGAAATTCGAATTTCCTATGGGTTAGTTGAGCTATTGCATGGTTGACTTCAGTTAGACTCATGTGGCAGAGTTTTGGTGGAGTTGATTGAGGAGTTAATGGAGATTGTGTTCCGGTTAACTAGTTGAACTAGTTGTGATCAGTTTAACTGGCGATTACACTAGAGATGAGATGGGTGAATTAAATATTATTTAATTCACTGATTATTAACTCATTATTCAACTAAAGAACACATCAGTTAACTCAGTACATGGACAGTTCAGTGAAAGACCAGTGGAAGAGGTAGATGAAATGGTGAGACTGACAACAGTTGTACATTAGTTGTGCATGAGATTTGCACAATCAGTGGGATGATGATGCCAATGATGATTGCGCTGTACCAACTAAGTGAATTCGAATTCCATTCAGCTATATTCACTTTTTGGATTGCGCAGTAGAGGTAGGCAGAGCAGTAGAAGGATTTGAACCTGTGACTAGTTTCAGATCTAGCTAGTTTTGTGTTCAGCATATGAGATAGTACTGAGTACTTGTGAGGAGTATTGTATTATGTATTGCTGAATGTTTCTCATCCATTATATGATTCATATAGCTGGGGGTTTTCAGCTATAAGCTTTTCCCATACATGCTGCGTTCTATGTGTGTGATTTGATGTTCTATCGCTTTGTTTTTATTCCGCATGTGACGATTAATTTGTAGAAGCAATTATGTGTTGTACAAGCAATTCGAATTGATGTATGATCAGGTTAATTGCAGCGAATAAACTTCATTATTCAGCAAATTTCTACATGGTATCGGAGCTAAATTAATCGTCGAGATCTATTACGGTGATTGTTTATTATTTCCTCGGACAAAGCCTGCATGCGGGCCAGGTAGCCTCCGGAATATTCATCCTTCTTTGTAAGGTGAAAGATCTGGTGAATGCCCATGCAGTCAATCTCTGGTTTGGAAATAATTAGCTCTCAAGTGTAGATCGGAAGCGACTGAGTTATTAGCTGGTGGTGAAATTTGAATTTGCAGATTTGTGTTCTTGGTGCCACGGCGAAAATGTCTTTCAACGGATTACGACTAGAATATGCCTTGGAAGGCAGTTCGAATTATGTTGCATGGAAGGACCGCATGGAGGCTGTATTGGATGATAATGAGCTATTGGAATTCGTGGAGAAAGAGATTCCAAAGCCTACTTCTACTGATGCTACTGTTGTGGAAGCTTGGTGAAAGAAACAAGCAAAATGTCGAAGGATCTTGTTAGAGGGTGTAAAGGATCACATTGTATCCAGTTTGCACAGGAAGGATTCTCCATATTTGATGTGGAAAGCCTTGACGGATCTGTACCAAAGCAAGAGCGATCAGAGGAAGCTGGCGCTCAAAGATAGACTTAGGAACATCAAGTGTGAGAAGGGGGAAAGTATGCCAAAGTACCTCACGAGGTTCACCCAATGTCGGGATGAGCTGGGAAGTGTTGGTGTGACGGTGGAGGATGAGGATCTGGTGAGTTTGGCTCTTCTTGGTTTGCCGAAGAGTTGGCATGCATATCAAGATAGTGTCAATGGTCGGGAAAAGTTGCCGGGATGGGAAAGACTGTGGTCTGATCTCGTGCAAGAGGAGATCCGGCGAAATACCAGAGATGGTTCTTCATCAAAGGGAGATGATGAAGAAGACTGCGCTTTGGCTTCCAAAGCAAGGAAGGGGAAGGGAAAGGAGAAGGCTTCTCAATCCGGTGCGGATGGTAAAGAGCGTGACATGTCCAAAGTGAAGTGTTTTCACTGTCACGATCATGGACATTACGCCACGAATTGCCCCAAGAAGAAGAAGAATAAGCAGGCTACTGGATCTGCAGTTGGTGAGGCTCTTGCCTCGCAATTTGAGTTGGACTTCTCATTGATCGCATGCATGTTGTCTAGTGCATTGGGATCGGGGTGGTATATTGATAGTGGCGCTTCCTTTCACATGACGGGAGATGCAAATATTTTTAGTGACTTGGTGGAGAAAGGTCTCCAGATGCATGTTGAGTTGGGCGACGGTGGACGATACAATGCGACCGGCATTGGTACCATAACCTTTCAGAGGGAGTCAGGTAAACTCATTCTTTTACAAGATGTATTGCATGTACCAGGTCTAACAAAGAATTTGATCTCAGTCGCAATGTTAGAGGATAAAGGGTATGAAGTTGTCTTTAGAGAAGGAAAAGTTTTCCTTCGGCATAAGGCAACGGGACAAGTCAAGAAGGTTGGGATTCGAGCAAAGAATCTCTACATACTTGAAGTAGATGGGATGTCTACGGAGCTTCCTATTGTTGGGAAGTGGGAGAAAGACATGCAACTGAAGCTTGAGAGGGAGCAAGTGTTGCATGCAGGCGAGAAAGACATGAAATTGAAGCTTGAGAGGGAGCAAGTTTTGCATGCAGGTGAAAGTGAACCTTGGGGTGTGGAGCAGCCACAAGAGGATCATGGAGTGGAAGAAACCACTCATGCAGGGAAATTTCGTGCTAGACGGGCAGAGGGAGTGCATGCAGCTATACCACCAGGTGAGAGGTGGGGCGACATGCATGATTAATCCCAAGGGGAGATTTCTGGGCAGGATTCATGAGATGGTGTGGATCTCATGAGTTGAACCTGGCTACGAGGTGCCCGTAGCGCAGCAGTAGCAAAATCAGTTGGAGTGATGCAAGCAGATCAAAGTGACAGTGTCGGATACTGGAGCGCGGATCAGAGTTGACAACAAGCGCAAGAGTGCATGGGTGCAAAGAGTTCAACAGCGCAGTGGTTCCTGATGACATGTGCAGTTGGCCAAGCAGAAGTCGAAGACTTTGATGATAGATGCTAGATGCATCAAGACTGATTGAGTTGTTTGGAGCCTATTCAGTTTCAGAGGAGTTGCAGAGCAGATGCATGAGTTTGCATGGTGCATGCAAAGGGTGCATGGTGAATGCATGGAGTTGCATGTCGCATGCATGGAGTTGCATGGCGCTTGTGAAGGTTGCAGGGCGAATGCATGGAGTTGCATGTCGCATGCAATGACAATCCTTTCTTGTTGAGAGGGAGTGTTGAAAATGGCAACAAGAAATAGTGAAGGAGGCCTCCTGAAACATCTTTCCTGATCCTAGTTGGAAAGTGATCACCTAAACTAGGTGGGGACCACACATGTGATTTTTTGTCGAAAAGTCTATTTTTAGACTATGTCTATTTTTAGACATATGGATCATGTACTGGGAGCTGCAGTATGCTATTCTTGGAGGATTGGTCATGTTGGTAAAAATATATGGACCTCTATTTTTAGACATTCAGGTGGTTTCTATTTTTAGACTGCCGGGCTAAAAATAGAACAGTCAAATATTATTTACCCTTAATAATATTTGGACTATAAACTTCAGCTTATCCTCTTGCGACACTTCAGTTTGACCCTCGGATGTGGGTCATGCAGCTGACATAAGGAAATTCGAATTTCCTATGGGTTAGTTAAGCTATTGCATGGTTGACTTCAGTTAGACTCATGTGGCAGAGTTTTGGTGGAGTTGATTGAGGAGTTAATGGAGATTGTGTTCCGGTTAACTAGTTGAACTAGTTGTGATCAGTTTAACTGGCGATTACACTAGATATGAGTTGGTTGAATTAAATATTATTTAATTCACTAATATTAACTCATTATTCAACTAAAGAACACATCATTTAACTCAGTGCATGGACAGTTCAGTGAAAGACCAGTGGAAGAGGTAGATGAAAGGGTGAGACTGACAGCAGTTGTACATCAGTTGTGCATGAGATTTGCACAATCAGTGGGATGATGATGCCAATGATGATTGCGCTGTACCAACTAAGTGAATTCGAATTCCATTCAGCTATATTCACTTTTTGGATTGCGCAGTAGAGGCAGGCAGAGCAGCGGGAAGATTTGAACCTGTGACTAGTTTTAGATCTAGCTAGTTTTGTGTTCAGCATATGAGATAGTACTGAGTACTTGTGAGGAGTATTGTATTATGTATTGCTGAATGTTTATCATCCATTATATGATACATATAGCTGGGGGTTTTCAGCTATAATCTTTCCATGTACATGCTACGTTCTATGTGTGTGATTTAATGTTCTGTCGCTTTGTTTTATTTTCCGCATGTGACGATTAATGGTAGAAGCGATTATGTGTTATGCATGCAATTCGAATTGATGT